>JAEQBH010001786.1:0-382879 GCA_016808115.1 Tetrastigma voinierianum
CATGTGCATTTTTGAAAGCCATTACCCTGCATATGCTTCCGTTCATTGTCATTTTGTAAATCTTACTTAAGCATTTGATTAGGTATTTTTTTTAATACATTAGGTATTCTAAGTTAGAAATAGAATTTTAGGAGAATTATATTTCAAGATTAGTTGAACTCGAAAATACATAAATGTCATATCACTCCCAAAATTTAGTCTAATATCTATCAAAGTTATAAAAATTAATACAAAAGATATATTAGAAAATTAATATTTTAATACCCTTGAGGCCCAAGGCCTAATTCAAACCGGTGGGATAAGATTATAGGAGATCTCAAACTCGAATCATTATAATAATAGAGTACTACAATATCATATGTAAAAATGTAAAGTGAATGGTAGTAAAAAATGGAAATTTAATTAAAATTTTAATATTACATTCATTATTTTAATTTTACTTCAATTTCTTCTATTATTAAATATATATATATAAATTAAAAAACAAATACAAAAACAAATTTTTTGTATCGTTGAAAAAATTGAGGTTTTGTTTAGAAAGTATTTTAAAATAAATTCTAAACAATTTGATGTAAAAAAAATTTGTTTGTAATTTGTAATTTCTTAATTTCTGTATTTACATTTTAAATATATTTTATGTATGATATCATTGTTTTAGAAATACATCTAAAAAATGAAATAATTTCCTTAGAATATCATTTGTTGAAAAAAAATTTATTCAATGATTTACTTAGATCATTGTTATATGAGAAATTTCTAATTTTTTTCTATAAAAGATTTCATATGAATGCATTATTGTAAATATTGAGGGCCATCTACTCCTCAAACATAATTCATCCTATTTTCCCTCCTTCAATCGATTTTAGGGAATGATTGCCTGATTGGCTTGGCTGTTTCCAAAATTTGTTCATGTGATTGAAAATTGTTGGATTTATTAATTAAAATGGACTCTATTACTCAATGGATAAAATCATAAAACACTAAAAAGAAAACAAAGTAAAAAACAATAATAATAATAATAATAATAAAGAAACAGAAAAGAAAGAGAAAGTTGAAAGCAGGGTTTGAATGGTCAAAAAGAAGAGACTGAGGAAAAGGATTTATTAATTAAATAAAAAATCAAAATAAAAAGGAAAAAAAAAACATAAATGTTTGAGCTCTTTCAGTTTTGTTGACTGCCAATTTGCCATCGAACTCAGACAAGAATGTCCTAACGCCCTTCTCTTTTCTCTCTCTAGAAAGCTACAGGTTTAACAGATTTGATCAACACCCTTCAGCTGAAATCGCTTCATTTGCTTGTTTCTGAACTAGGGTCATGCATTTTCTCCTAACCGCCGATCTTACGCTGAATCCTGACCCATCCAGTATATTATGTTTTTTTAATTTCTTTTCCACTTTTTTTTCAGATTTGTTGCTTGTTTGATGAGGATTTTCCCCAGTGTTTGTGGGGTTGGATAAGGTGATTTTTCATAGTGATCTTTCAGGATCTTCTCTTTCATGGGTTTTCATATTTTTTTTTTAAATATAGTGATTTTTTTTGGGTGGGGGTTTGTGGTCTGATGTTCTGTATGGTTGCTAAAGAAGTTTGGAAAAAGGAAAGGGAAAAAAACTGAAAATTGTAGTTGTACGGTTTTTTTCGTTTTGTAACCTGAAATTTCGAGATATGAAAACCTGTAACCGGGATTTTTTTTGAAAATTTTTGGTGCACAGGTGTTTTCTCAGCTCTGTCAGATTGTTTCAGGAATTTCTTATTTTTTGTTTGGCTGAAATAATTGCTCTCTTTCCCGTTCTATTTTTAGCGGTTTCCTTTTGAAAAAAAATACAAATTTGCTCAGACCTCCGTTTGGTTGCAGTGGAAGAAAGAAGGAAGGAAAGAGTTTTTTCTTTTTCTTTCGAATCTTGTGTTCTATGTCGTTATGTGTCTCTGTAATGAAAATTCCTACCTCATAAGCTTAATAAGTTTGGACAAGGGCGTTAAGATTCAGGCTTCCAAAATTTTGCATTCCATTTCTCTCTTTGCATTTGTACTCTGTATACATCTGTATTGGCAGCTCCTGAGAATTATATTTTAAAATGAAACTGACCTGGTCAATTTAGGTTTCAAATATCAATTATTGAGTGTGCTTCTTTGGCTACTTCATAGAAGACGAGTCCAATTTTGAGACTGCACATTTCTGATTTTTTGTCCAAGTTCATTAAATGATTTATCTAATCAGGTTGTACATCTAAGTAGAATCCTGTTCGATTTATGTTGTCTAGTTGTCCTCCATTTCTGGGAACATAGAGTTTGGTGATTATGGGGTGTATGCAGCTGGAATTGTATTTGGTATACTTTGTGTATTCATGGAGGGACTATAAGGTAGTTGTGTGTTCTGCAGATAAGTTATCGACTTTTTAATCGAGTTGAGAGTAACCGTGAAGGAGATCTGCTCAATTCTCTTTTCTTGAGCTGATTGATGGCTTCTGTTAGCATAGCGCCTGCTTCCGGGTTGAGAGCACCCAATGGAAATACTGTTGGTGTTGATAGGTTGCCTGAAGAGATGAATGACATGAAAATTAGGGATGACAAGGTAGATCATGTGGTTTCTTTGCTTTATTTCTTGTTCTTTCCTTTTGATTGATTGTCTTGGTGTCATCTTAAATCTCTCTTGATGTCATGTAGGAAATGGAAGCTATGGTGGTGGATGGTAATGGGACGGAGACTGGTCATATAATTGTAACAACTATTGGAGGGAAAAATGGCCAGCCAAAGCAGGTAAGTTTTCGTGATGTTATCCTCTTTTTGGAAAATTCGATTATGTGATTACATGTTTTACTAATTGTGATTCAAATTTTCTCTTCTGTAATTTTGTAGACCATCAGCTATATGGCAGAGCGTGTTGTTGGGCAAGGATCATTTGGAGTAGTGTTCCAGGTAAGAGGTTGGTGATGGGTTTCCGAGCAAGGGCGTGTTCAGACTGAATCAAATCTTACATCTTGATATATATGGCTTCTTCCCTTTTAGGCAAAATGCTTAGGAGACTGGCGAAACAGTTTACCCCAATTAAAAAGTTCTTCCAAGACAAGAATACAAGAACAGAGAGTTACAAACTATGCGTCTTCTGGACCACCCCTAATGTTGTGTCTCTGGCCACTGCTTCTTTCAACAACTGAAAAGGAAAGAGCTCTATCTTAACTTAGTGTGAATATGTCCCTGAGACTGTTCATCGGGTGATCAAACACTACAGTAAGATGAATCAGAGGATGCCAATGATATATGTGAAACTTTATACTTACCAGGTATGTATTATATAAATGGTTCTGATTTTATTGTGATTGCATAGTCTAACTTTGCTGTTTTTTATTTTTATCACACAATCCTGTTGTATTTATAGCTTTAACATGCCACTATCTGTGTAAATTTGTTATTTCATATCATTTTTGTTCATAAAATTGTTATTACTGATTCATTTGTGGCTCTCATTCATGTGTTTTATTTACCGAATTTGATTTTTCCACAGATCTGTAGAGCGCTGGCTTACATTCATGGTAGTTTTGGAGTATGCCACAGGGATATAAAACCTCAAAATTTATTGGTATGTTAAAAAGCACATGTCTTACTTCATGTTCCACTAAAGGGTTCATTTTATTCATCAATCGTGAGTTATTTAGTATAACGCTTCACTTTATTTTGAAACAGGTTAACCCACATACCCACCAGCTAAAGCTGTGTGATTTTGGAAGTGCAAAAGCTTTGGTTGGTTTTCTTGTATCCTGGAATGGTTATATTTCTTTCTTTTCTGCATTGGTGATGTCCAATGAGTTGACTGGCTGTCTTTGCCATTTTGCAGGTAAAGGGAATTAGACATATCTTACATCTGTTCTAGGTACTATCCGAGCACCTGAACTTATATTTGGTGCAACTCAATACACCACAGCCATTGATATCTGGTCAGCCGGCTGTTTTTGGCTGAACTACTGCTTGGACAAGTAAACCATTGTATATGGATGATGCCTTGCATTTTGGATGTCTTTTCACATCTATGCTAACGAGTGCCTATCTTTTGATGTCAGCCTCTCTTTCCTGGGGAGAGTGGTGTGGATCAGCTTGTGGAGATCATTAAGGTGATCATTCTCTTACAAATATCAGCCGTTAGAGCTTCTGTTTGATTTCTATTGGATACTTTATTGTTCTCAGAGGGACAGCTAAAATTGATTTAGATTAAAACCCTAGGCAATTTGTTAAATACCTATCCTGGAAGATGCTATTTACTGCATTCTTAATTAGGAAATGATTGTCACGGGTGTAATGTTAATGTTGCAATTTTCTAATTAGTTTGTCATCTAGGGAAGAGAATCTCTTTGACCATTCATTAGTGGTTCTGCAAAGAGCACTCTGTTCATTTGTTTTGGACCCATGCAATGTGGGGCTATCTGCAGTTGTTGATCCATTCTATATTGTTTATGATTTTAGTATCCATCCCCTTATTGATGTATTTTCTACAATGTTTTCTTATTTGCATGCAGGTTTTGGGCACCCCAACAAGGGAGGAAATTAAGTGTATGAATCCTAATTACACTGAATTTAAATTCCCACAAATTAAAGCCCACCCATGGCACAAGGTACTAGAAATAAGCAGGATTGGCATAATTCAATTTATAATCCACTTGTTGATCAAATTTTTTTTTGCTATGCTTTTGACAACCTTGCATATGTTGATTTTATTTGTTAATCTACCTAATATCAGATATTCCATAAGCGGATGCCCCCTGAAGCCGTCGATCTTGTCTCAAGATTGCTGCAGTACTCTCCAAACCTTCGATGCACAGCTGTGAGTACATAGAATATCTAACGAGCCATGTAATCAATGTTGTTCTATATTTTCCGTCTTTACATCCTTCTGCCAACACTGTACTAAGCCATTTTTGCTTGTGTTCTATGTTAATCCTCTGGAATGTCCACTGTTTTTTTTCTCAAGTCAAGAAATGCATCTTCTGCAATCACAAGCAATAGAAGAAGTTTTTGTCCTTTATATTCTTTAAGGCTACGTCTTCTTATAGATAACTTCTATGCTGTGGTTCCTTGATGGCATGTGAGGACAGTTGGATCCAACCTCTTCTTTCAAACTTGAATTTTTGACTTGATGTTTATTTCCTATGCAGCTGGAAGCTTTGATCCATCCCTTTTTTGATGAGCTTCGTGACCCAAACACCCGTCTGCCAAATGGACGTTTCCTTCCCCCATTGTTCAACTTCAAGCCTCTTAATTAAGTAAATTTGGAACCTAAATTAATCTTTTTGCTGTTCTATTATCCCAGTGAAATGGCTGACCAATGTTTCTAATTGCTGCTTCAACTGATCAGAACTAAAGGGCGTGCCGGTGGATATGCTGGTGAAGTTGATCCCAGAACATGCAAGAAAGCAATGTGCCTTCCTTGGGTTGTGATGTGGTTCTTCTTTTGTAATTGACAAGTTTTCACAGCAGAAAAGTGCAGTCTGCCATCCAAGAAGTAGCTATTTTTAATTTCCTTTTAATTTGTTCTTTATACCCAGGTTCCCTGGTATTCATTTCTTGTTTCTAAAAGCAGATCAAGCAAGCTATGCTTTTATATCTTTCCCCCAAAACCTAAATGGCTATGCTGGCCCCTTCTGAAACGAAACAGATTATAACAGTATATTGAATGCAAAGATTGTTTTCTTCTTTTCAAGAATGATTTGCTTCACCCACTACCAAATGCTCTTTTCACCCATATTGAATCTGTACAGCTCTGGCTGAATTCAGTAACCAAATCTTCATCTTCTATTAAATCTAACCTCATGTTGAAGCCAAACGTGTAAAATATTGTGAATAATATTCATTTGCCTGGTTTATAAAAGATAAAAAGTAAGGGACAGTAAATGATTGGTATATAGTGCTCAAGCCCTTTCATCCTCCAGGATGAAGATGTAGTTCCTGGGGTCAAGTTATCATTCCCTTCTGAATTTACCCACCCATTGTTGCTCCCTCAGGCTCCACTTTGTTAAAATAAAAATAATATTAATAAGTAAAGGAAGGTAGGTATTGAAGTAGAGAAGATGGGTGTGCTTTACAAACACCTTTTTCAGAAACCAACTTGGGTAAAACACATGGTCGAAGCTATGAAGAATAATATTCATATTAAATTCAAATTCTGTGAGCTTGAACTTGTAAGACTAAGAGAGTTAGTAATTTAATATGATATCAAAGCTTGGCGAGAGGTCCTGGGTTCAAGCCATATTTCTACAATTTGAATCTCCGTTTGCTTATTTGAAATCCCATGTATAAAATGATAAAAGATGATTTACCAGTCAAAATCAATAAGTGGTTTCTTGATCTGAATGATCAAACTTATTCAACTTCTATGCGTACCCTGAAATGAAAGTTTGCAACCTAGATTTACACTTTTGTATCAAATATGTGTTCAAGGGTTCAACCTAAGTTGCCAATCAAAAAGAAATGTGAACCCCATATGTGGCTGAGAAATGTGGGTTGACAATTGAAAAAGCAACTCGCATGCATGATGCAAGAGTGCCCCCCTCCTTTTCTTTTCTTTTTCCTAACCGAAAGCATCTTTTCATCATGCGCGGAAAACAGTATGTAACCCTTATGATAAAGGCAACTACATAGGACCACCAGCATTGTCAACAAAAGGCAGTAGGCACTGGGCTCAGCTGTGCCAAACTTCCTTTTCTGGAGAGGGACTTGTGATGACTGCTAGTGTATGAAAACTGGTACTTTGGAAGATATCTTTTAGACTGGTCCATCTCCTGTTAATCCACATAGGTTGCTTTTATCTCATCAGTCAGTTCTTTTAAATGGGATTTACTTAAGAATGTTAAACTACAAATTCTCCTAAAAGTTCGAGTTTATAGTATTTGAGTTTAATATAAATATCATGTTTTTAACATTCTCTTTTATATACGATCCCATACTCACACGTGGAAAGAGAAATAAATCAATGCAAACGAAGTTCATTATGAGCTTTCAAATGCATAAATGAGGAATAAATATTCAAATTGTAGAAAAGCGTCTCATACTCATGACCACATGTTATACCAACTCTAATACGATGTTAAACTATCAATTTTTGTAAGAATTAAAAGCCAATAAAACTTGGGTTTAATACAAACATGATGCCTTTTAACAAAGAACTTCAACTCCTTCCAATGAGAATGTTTTTATTGCCAAAATTTGAGTTGTATATTTTTGTTTGAATTCATCTACCAAAACCCCACCAATTACTTAAATAGCTTTGTAGCAGAAAAGTAATGATACTCTCAATTTATAGAAATTGGAGCTCATTCTTTAATTAATTAATTTTTTATTTTCTTCTCTCTTTTGGACCCACCAAAAGGAACCCATTTCAGACAAAAAGGACTGTTGGAAGTGGGCATTATAAACAGGAAAAAAAGGACCACACATGGTGGAAGAGATGGGGTTGGTGAGTGAAATAAGGCTTCTGAAAACTTTAGAAGAAGGGCCTGAACCTGAAGTGGATCAGGCAATGTGACAGGTACACCTTCTCTCCAGGTTGACGCCTGGCCCAGTTCAAATTTCGAAAGCAAAAGCCATGGTGACTCACTACAAACCTATTCAGCCAAAAATCTGTTTCAGATAGTGTACGATGGAAATCAAATTATATATATTTAATTTTTTAATTGCCATTTATAACATTAGTAAAGCTTGGTCTCAAATGCCATTGTCATTTCTATCTACAGTTCAACTAAGTTGCAGTTAGAAGCTGTCTCTACTGTGTTCAGAGCCCAAATAATATGTTTGGAGAAAAAAAAAAAAATCTACCAAAGAAACCTTCCCCTGAAATAATTTTCAAATTAGTGCTTCTCAACCACTAAGATATCCATAAGAGAACCCATGTTTTTGTTTTTATTTTTATTTTTATTTTTTATTATTAAACTGTAATTAATAATTATGATTTTGAATTTTTTTAAAGATTAGACTGTAGATGATGGGTAGAACTTCTAAATTTAAGCTCAAGACTATAATCATCAATAGTTTTGATCATTTTAGAAAAAAAAATCAAAATCATGCTTACTAATTAGAGGTTGTGTGATGTAGATTTCCACCTGGAACACGCTTGTTTGAAATTATTTTAATGAAAGATTTATTGTGTAGATTTTTCTTTTCTTTTCTCTATTTAAAATAATTTACTTTTTTGCAAAACTCACCTCTAGTAACAATTGTATAATATTTCAATTTTGTTAAACTATCAAAAGTTCAAACTTATTTCTGGCATGGCCTATCCAGGTGGTAAAAAAAAGAAAAAGAAAAAAAAAAAGAATGCAAATAGATTTTTATGTACTATCAAATATGCAAATGAAAACCATGATATTGGGGTCAAAATGACCCTTCTTTTTAAACAAATATTAGTTAAGCATCTTTCCAAACTATTATCCAATCTAGTCTCTTTCATGCCATCTAGAAGAGATTCTAATTTTTTTTTATATATTTTTAATCCAAGTTAGAAGCTGTAATTAGTAATTACGGTTTCATTTTTGTATTAAAACCGTAGTTGCCAACTACAACTTTAGTTCAAAAATGAAACTACAGTTGTCAATTACGACTTTAATATTGTTAACATATAGAGTTGTAACTAGTTAGGAAACTTAACATATAGAGTTGTAATTAGTTAGGAATCCTAACATGTAGAGTTGTAACAAATTAGGAAATATAGATTATCCCTCCTATATATGTACATGTTAATTCAATGAAAAAATACACAAGAAATTATTTCCTCTAATTTTCTTTTGGTTGTTTCTACATGGTATCAGAGCTTAGGGTTCGAGTTTGAAAATTTGTTGGAGAATTTTTGAAGGATTTTTTTGGCAATCTAGGGCTGTCGGAGAGGGTGACTTTTGAAACACCCACCTAGAGGGAGCGTGGAGTCTCACCATCGGCATAGGAGGGTTCGTTGGCCCCCAACGAGCCAGTCTGCAAAATCCGATGGCCGGATTCCAAGCGCGTGAAGCTCACTCATCGTCGCAAGTTTTCTGGGTAGTTTCACACGCGCCGCGCGTGTGGGTGTGTGGGGTATTGTTCCGACCCGGGCTCTTTCTCTAGGATGTCGTTCGCCGGCTCGGTGAGACCTCACGATACGCTTGGTTTCCCTTTTTGGTTCATGGATTTGGTAGTTTTAGTGCTTTTTGTGTAAGACAACACCCTTTTTCTAGTGTTTTAAACCCGATTTTTCCAAATCGAGTTAAAGTGCTCTGCTCTTGATCTTCTTCATGTGGTATCATAATGGGTTGATTCGGAGGAGAAAGAAGTGACCGGCTTCAGTAGTCCCGATGATGTCGAAATCCACGGAAGACAAGCGGCGGGTTCAACTATTTGGAATGGAGCAAAACAATTCAAATATATGTCAGGAGAGTACGTATGGGCGGTCACCTCATTAAGGATCACTTGGTAGATGATTGAAGAAGCGATGGTGGAGGAGGATCTTCCGTCTGTTCATCGAATCCGTACAATTCTCCAAAGCTGACAAAGTCTTGGGTCGTTAATCACTTTGTGAATTTATTAAAAGAGCTAATCGTTATTTGGAGTTTGTGTTTTTCTAAAGAAAGGGAATGTTTCGTATATTTGATGTGTGTGAAGCATTCTATCGATCGGAGAAACATGATCGATCCTCATAGAATTTTGTGGCTACGAAAGATACATGAAGAGCTTAATATGCTTATGCCCTTTAGTCCAGATGTCAAAGTTCAGCAAAGTCAACGAGAACAGATGACAGTTATGAGATTTCTTGTCGCTCTTCCTTCTGAGTATGATTCAACTATGGCCTAGATTTTGTCCAGTCCTGAGATATCATCTCTCCAGGAGACCTTCAGTAGGATTCTTTGTATTGAGGTATCATCCTCTTCTTCGCCTACCCTTGTATTTGCCAGACAAGTAGTGCTCTTATTGGACGGACCATTGAGTCAGAGAGGCAACGAAATAGAAATAGTGGTCTAGGTGATAATTAGAGGGGCACGATGCTTTGGAGGTGTTGTTTGTTATTACTGTCATAAGCTTGACCATGTGATACGCGATTGTAAGAAACAATAGAATCGAAATCAAAAATTTTAGTTTGCTCATATAGCTTCTACTACAGAGTCATCCGATCAGTAAGTTCAGTTCTTAGCCACAGAATTAGCCAGGTTCCAATTGTTTCAAGACTCATTGAGATCTCCATCTAATCTAATTATTGTTATTGCTGAGTCAGGTAACCCGAATAAATGCCTTGTATCTTCTTCATCTTTCGAATGGGTCATTGACTCTAGAGCCATAGATTACATGACAGGTAACTCTAGTCTTTTCTATACCTTTCAGTCACAACCTTCACCTTCCACTGTCACTCTAGCAGATGGATCACATTCATGTGTTCTTGGGTCAGACACAATTGTGCCCTCTCCATCTATTCCTTTAACATAAATCTTGAGTTTACCAAATTTCTCTTTTAATTTGATGTCTGTTAGCAAGTTAACTCGAGCACTTAAGTGTTATATCTCATTCTTTCCTGATTTTTATCTCTTTTAGGATCTTATGATGAAGCAGATTATTAGTAGAGGTTGTGAGTCTTGGGGTTTATACATCCTTGATCCTACAGTCCTAAGACCTATTACTTGATGGAGTCAACTATTATTTGAGGCCAGTTCTTAGGTTGGGTCATCTTCCATTTGTCATTATTAAAGAAATTTTGTCCTCAGTTTTTGAGTTTGCTAACCTTAGATTGTGAGTCTTGTCAATTTCAAAAACATCATCGCCCTAGTTATAGTCTTAGAGTCAATAAACGAGCTAGTGCTCTTTTTGAGTTAGTCCATTCAGATGTATGAGGTTCGTGCCCAGTTGTGTTCCCAACCGGGTTTTGATACTTTGTCACTTTTGTTGATGATTATTCACAAACCACTTGGTTATATTTAATGAAAAGCGGTATAGGTTGTTTTCTCATTTCGTGCCTTTTGTCTTGAGATTCATACTCAATTTCATGTGTTTATGTTCAAAATGCGAGTGATAATGCAAAAGAAGTATGTTTGAACAATTTCAATTCTTCATGCTTGAACATGGAATCCTTCATCAGACTTCTTGTGTTGACACTCCTGCTTTCAGGAATGGAGTTCTTTGAGAGAAAGAACCTCAGCAAACTTTGAGCTCTATTATTTTAGATGCATGTGCGAAGCATTTGCAGGATGATGTTGTTTCCACAACTTGTTTTTTGATTAACCGGATGCCTTCATCAGTCTTGAATTGGGACACACCGTATCACATCCTTTTCCCCAATAAATTCCCTTTTGAGCCTCAGATATTTGGATGTACCTATTTTGTTCTAGATGTTCGTCCACAGGTATCTAAACTTAACCATAAATATTTAAAATGTATCTTTCTTAGGTTCAGAAGGGCTATCGGTGTTACTGCCCTAGTCTTCGTAAGTACTTGGTTTCTGCGGATGTCAAGTTTTTTGAGAATGTCCCTTTCTCTTCACCTCCGACCCTCACTAGTCAAAGGGAGGCAGATGACCTGCTAGTGTATACTATTGCCTCCCCCGTGGCCCCTCCTGTTCCTGCTCCAGTAAGGCCTCCTATCACTAAGGTCTACACTCGAAGCTAGAACCCACCACTCTCTAATCCTCCACAGGCTGCTTCGACATCATATCTAGTTCCTGATATCTCCCTATTGCTCTTCGTAAAGGTAGGCGTCAGTGTGTTCATCCAATTTCCTCATTTTGCACCTATATCCAGTTGTCTTCTCAGTCTTGTTCTTTTATTGCTTCTTTGGACTCTATTTCGTTGCCTAACACTTTTCAGGAAGCCTTGTCTCACCCTGGTTGGCGTAGTGCTATGATAGAGGAGATGGATGCTCTGAATGGGAATGATACTTGGAACTTGGTACATTTACCTACTAGGAAGAAAACCATTGGATGTCGCTGGGTCTTTGCAATCAAAGTTAATCCGGATTGTTCAGTTGCTCGATTGAAAGTACGACTTGTGGCCAAAGGGTACGCTCACACCAATGGTGTGAACTATTCTGATACCTTTTCCCCTGTTGCTAAGATGACATATGTTCGGCTTTTTATTTCATAGAGTGCAGCTCCATGGTGGGATCGCCGTGACGATATTAGAGCTTTCTTCATGGCGATCTTCAGGAGGAGGTATATATGGAGCAACCTCTAGGGTTTGTTGCTCAGGGGAAGATTGAGAAGGTTTGTCGCCTTCGGAAGTCATTATATGGCTTGAAGCGGAGTTCCCGTGCTTGGTTGGTAAAAATTTAATAGCGAGTTGAAATTTAACTGGAAGAGTAAATTTGACCGTTCAGTCTTCTTTGGAACTCAGTTTAGATGTCTCGTTTTGTTATTGGTGTATGTGGATGATATTGTTATCGCGGGGTGACTACGGAGATCATCCCTTAAGTCTTCATGACCAGTTTCATACATAGGACTTAGGGATGCGTAGATATTTCTTGGGTGTTGAAGTTATGCAAAGTAAAAATGGAATCTTCTTATCTCAAAGGAAACATGTGCTTGATTTATTGTCGGAAGCGGAAAAGTGGGAGCAAAGCCATGTAGTTCCCTATGGCTCCGGGCGTACACCTTATTAGAGAAGGCGAGTTGTTTGAGGATCCCAGGTGATATAGAGTAGTTATGAGCTAAACCTACGGCTATAGTAACTCGTCCTGATATTGCACACTCAGTCAATGTTGTAAGTCAATACATGTCTTCCCCGACTGTTGACAATTGGGCAGCTGTAGAACATATTCTATGTTACTTGAAAGGAGCTTCGGGATGAGGTATTCTATATAGTAATCATGGGCACAATAGGGTTGAATGCTTCAGAGATCTTTGAGTTTGAGGCGGTCGAAAGGAGAGATAGGAGATCCACATCTAGTTATTATGTTTTTGTTGGTGGAAATATAATCTCATGGAAGAGTAAGAAGCAAGGGTTTGTTTCTTGTTCAAGTGCAAAGTCAAAATATAGAGCAATGACATAGTCTGTGTGTGAAATCATGTGGCTTCATCAACTCTTGATGGAAGTTGGCATTAAAATTTGCGGTCTGACAAAACTTTGGTGTGATAAGCGGTTGCCAGCCCCGTATTGCGCCGAATCTGTATTGTGAGTATTAGCATGTGAGATTATTTGCCAGCCGTTCGTGAGAAAATACAACTTCGGTTTAGTTTCTCTGGGATATGTGAAAACGAGGAACCGGTTAGATTGATATTTTCACAAAGGCTTTAAGTGAGGACTGGGTTAGCTATTTATGTAACAAGTTGAGCATGATTGACATCTATGTTCCAACTTGAGGGAGAGTGTTAACATATAGAGTTGTAACTAGTTAGGAAACTTAACATATAAAGTTGTAACTAGTTAGGAATCCTAACATGTAGTGTTGTAACAGATTAGGAAATATAGACTATCCCTCCGGTATATATACACATGTTAATTCAATGAAAAAATATATAAGGAATTCTTTCCTCCAATTATCTTTTGGTTGTTTCTACAAATATAAAAATAAAACTGTAGTTACCAATCACGATTTCAAGGGCGACTTTGAATGTATGTTTGTAAAAAAGGCTAAAAGCAATATTTTTCCAAAATCAAGCCTATTTTGACCCAAAACTGGCTCAGCTATTATATTAAATGATAAATTTTCCTAAAAGCTTAATCTCGTAAGATTTGAGTTCTATACTAGTATCATGCTTCTTCTGTTCACTGTTATTTTCATGTTTTGAAGTGTTTTTCTCAGAAACTTGGCAAGGTATTTTCATGTTTAAATTTCATTTCTCAACTTGAGTAGTATTACATAATCCAAACTTAAAATATGTAGAATTTTTATGTTTTCCTTTCTGTAATACTAAATATTGTAGCTAAAACATATGGTGATGTTCTCCTCATAAGGAATCTGTCAAATCATTTTCTTAATTTAACTTCTTAGGAATGCAGTAAGAGAGTAGTTCAAATCAATAGCCATATCCATTTTGTGTCTGATTTCTTACTACCATGGTGTTTTCCATCTTCACCAGAATAAATTCACAGAGAATTGAAGAAGATTATTGATTTCAGTACTGTCAGCCCACTGCAATGCAAAAATTCTGAGAAAAAAAGGGTCTGTTATGAAGAAGGTAATCCATTAAATAAGCAAAATAATAGAGAACAGTGAATTTGAATATATATAGACCGCAGAAAGTTAAAGTTATGGGAAGAACATGGGGGGCTTATCCCCACACTGATCATCTGATCACTTCCTTGTTATTCCGTTCACCTTTTTCCTGAACCTCCATATGCTTCAAAAAAGCCAATCTCTCTCCATTGAATTGGTCGGTTCCCCGCCATTAATCCATTAAAAAATATATATATATATATATTGTAAGTTGCAGATGACTCTAGATGACCTTCCCACTAGAGGTTATTATATAGATGATTTAAGCTTCTTGCAACTTGCTCTCTTGTTTCCACTATGTTTTATAAATGCAGAGCAAGTCTCAGTGATAAAGCTAACACAATGGAGTATTCCCGGGTTTTGTCTCTTGTCTTCTGCATTCTTGCTTGCTGCTTCTTCTTCTCCACTACCCAAGCTAGATCACATAAACATAGTAACTTATAGCATGGTCATGCCCACTTGAGTATCTCAAATTTCCATTTCCCCTTGTCCTTCCCCTGAGCCTGCCAATCAAACTAATAATTCTAGTAGTGTTTTTGATGTACGTTCTTTTGGGGCTGTTGGAAATGGAATAGCAGATGACACAGAGGCATTCAAGGCAGCTTGGGACAAAGCTTGTCAAGCTGAGGAATCAGCTGTTGTGTTTGTTCCCTATGGTTACTCCTTTATGATTCAATCTACAATCTTCACAGGTCCTTGTCTAAGCCGCTTGGTGTTTCAGGTAATGTAATTAGTCCAGGAGGTTTTTTGGGGGGGTACATTCTATTATGCATGTATATTCCTTGAAAAGGTGAAAAAGACTAATGGGGGTTTGGGTAGAACAAGGTTGATGGTACAATTTTCTTACCAGATGGACCAGACTCCTGGCGAAGGGAATAACAGCAAGCGTCAGTGGCTGGTCTTTTACAGGATCAATGAAATGTCACTGCAAGGAGGTGGTCTTATAGATGGTAGAGGAGAGAGGTGGTGGAACAACCCTGCAAACCCACAAGGTATTTCTCATCTTTCTACGAAAATCTCTCTCCCCCATTCTCGAATTTATGGTTTTTTTTTTTGCTGATTTCTCAAATGGGTGATATAGGGAGCAAATGGAACGACATTGTCAGGGCCATGTGACAGTCCAATTGTAAGTCGTATATATGGTTTTTCTACGCATTTGATGCTAATTATGCAAGACATAACTTAACATTACTGCTATTAATACCTTCTGACGCAGGCCATAAGGTTCTTCATGAGCTCCAACTTGACTGTACAAGGACTCAGAATAAAGAACAGCCCTCAGTTCAGCTTCCAGGTTTGATAACTGCAGGGATGTTCATATAGAATCTATTTACATAACAGCTCCAGCTCTAAGCCCCAACACCGATGGGATTCACATAGAGGAACACCAACAATGTCAAAATGTGCAATTCAGTGGTCTTAATGGATTTGCCCAAATCCAATGACCTTATATATGTAGTATATATGTATGTATTTATATTCTACTCATTACCATCCTCACAATCCCTTTTTGTAGGCGATGACTGTGTTTCGATTGGATCAGGCAGCTATAATGTAGACATAAAGAACATCACATGTGGACCTAGCCATGGAATTAGGTGCTCCATTTTTGCAATATTAAGGCTTGTTTAGTTACATTGGAAGTCTAGGCTCCATTCTTAATTTTTTTTTTTTTTGAATTTTGATATCAGCATTGGAAGTCTAGGCAATCACAACTCTAGAGCCTGCGTTAGCAACATCACAGTTAGAGACTCAGTTCTGAAATATTCAGACAATGGGGTTCGGATAAAGACATGGCAAGGCGGGTCAGGGGCAGTATCAGGAGTGACATTCAGTAATCTTCACATGAACAACGTTAGAAACCCCATCATCATCGATCAGTTCTACTGCCTGACCAAACAGTGCACAAACCAGAGCTCAGCAGTGCTAGTCTCCAACATAATCTATAGTAACATCAAAGAACCTACGACATTCCTGCCAGTCCAGCTATGCATTTTGCCTGCAGTGATTCTGTCCCCTGCACCAATTTGACACTATCTGATGTTGAACTTCTTCCAGATCAGGGAGATTTGATTTTGGATCCCTTCTGTTGGAATGCTTATGGGGACCTGCAAACGCTCACTATCCCTCCCGTCTCATGTTTGATAGAGGGCGGCCCTCGATCCCTCCTTCAAAACTATTTAGACCATTGCTGACCTGATCATTAGTTTAGCTAGCAGTTCTCAACAAATTAAAGTATCCATGTTACATGTGTGCTATATATTTTTGAACTTTGGGATGATTGAAAAGTGTTTTGTTCCTCTTCGCTTCCTCTTCATTTCACTCATTATGAGTTTAGAGGACAAGGATTAATAAGTAGGGAAAACTATATATGTTATGGGTCCCATTTCCAATTTATTTGAAAAACTAGGACCAAAAGTCCTTAAGCCAAGCCCAAATCTTTTTATTAATTTAAAAAATATTTGATAAAGCAACAAACCTTAGGTAGGACCTCAGGATACCTTGGGTAATACCATGTGTTAGATGGACTTTATCGCCGGTTCCCAGGTTGTATCTAAAGTTTTTGAATACTTTATAAAAATTTTGTCCTTGGTATCAAATATTTTTTAAATTAAAGGGCTTGACCTTAGTTCCGAGTAGAGGTGTAGCCAAGTTGAAATTAAATATAAAGTCGAGCTCGAGTTATTTCGATTCAAAACTTGAAGCTTGAACTTCATTTCCTTTCGTCGAGTTTTTTTTTTTTAGGATATTGGCTTCATTTCGAAAATAGTACATTCTTTATTCTAACGATAAGCTAGAATCAATTAAGAAATTAACAAATAATAACGTAGTAAAAGCTCGATTAATCTAAGTGTGAGCAGGTTGAGGCATGTATTGGCGTCGCGAAATCGATTTATTATTTGGTCGAACTTGATAATATTACTTCCGAGTTGAATACAGGTGATACATAGTCATTCTGAGAAGTTTGACTTGTTTAATTACTAGTTAAATATCTTTTGATCTTTAATTTTGAATAAATTGAAAATATGTACTGTATAGTTTTAATAATAAGTATGACATAATCATAGGCTTAGGGATTCGAAGTGGAGGAACATCAGTTTCTCCGCCCATGCGCAACGACTGCTATCATCATCATCACTTTTGAGTGCATGGTTACGCGCTCTGAAAAGGCCTGGACGACGCACAAGCAATAGGATCCAAATGCCACCCACCAAACATACCTTTTCTATACTCCCACCCGTCAATTGTCAAAGCGGAAATTTTGAACTTTTTCTAACTCTGAAACTTGTTACTTTCATTGAATTTCTTTCTATATTTTATGCAAATTTCTCAAAAGAAATGAGTGACTTGGATCTCTGCATGAACTTTATAGTTTTCAGAATTGGGTCTCCTACCTTGCCCTACACTTAGAGTGTGCTTTTCAGCTTTTTATCCTTTTTGCCTATCCCACTTCCTTTTGTTTTCCTGGAAAATCCATTGAAACTAGTTCGATGTCCAAATCTAGACTTAGGGATTTATTTTTCTTTCTTTTCCTTAATTTTGCTTCAGTTCAGATAATGAAGATCATAGATGCATGTAGATAGACAAAAGAAAAGAAAACCAATGTGTATGATGATATTTTCCTTATATACAATATCCACGAAAGAAAATGAAGGAATTAGAGAAATGGGTTTTGTTCCAAATTTAAAACAAAAGGTCTAAAGCTGAGTTACGTGTCAATTAATCCGTTTTTTGAAAACAATATTGTTCATTGTAGCCCATCCTTCAAGCTTATGTTCAATTTAATATCCCATGTTAAGTAGGTATGTCATAAGGAAGAAAAAGCTCAGTTTTGATCTGAAGTGGTTTAAAGCGTAATTAATAACTGAGCGTTTTTAGCCAAAATTGTAGTTACTAATTGTGCGGCTGGTTGAATATGGCCGCGGTTAGGAGCTACGATTTGGTTTTAAAAATGAAGCGCCAGAACTTTGGTTGAAAAAATAAGATACGGTTAGTAGCTAATAGACTTTAGTTAAAAAATAAAACGCGATTGTCAACTGCCAATTTAACAATGATCTTTTATATCAAAATGAGAATATCTCATATGTGGCATTCATACATGATATGGGGAGGTCAAATTAAGTTATGAAGGATGTGCTAAAATCAATATTTTTTTTTTCAAAAAACAGGGGTTACTTTGACACAACTCTAAAAAGCTCATACTGCCAGAAAAATGGCCGAAAAGGGAAGAGCAGTGGATTCTTTCTAATTTCAAAAGCAAAGGCCTAAAAAGCTCTTACAGCTAGAGAAGAGAAATGGTGGATTGAAGGAAGAATGTGGTGTGGAAGGCTGCCTAAAGTTACCCAAAAATATAGAAACTCAAGCCAAAAAGAACACCCCACATAAGACCCACTACTATCATATAATATCATAAAGAATTCTCCAAATCACAGTCTTAGTACAAAGTTCTTTGTCTTATCTCAACACAGTGAGAGTGCTCAGAACAAACATATAACAAAAAGGAAATAAAGATACCATTATTTTTTAGGAATATTTGGATAAAAGATATCAAATAACTCAAAATTTGTAAGACTAATATTTTTCATATTTTTTCTTGAAGAACGACTCTTTGTGGATAAAATTGCTCTTAAACATTTCATGTATTTGCATATATTTTTGAAAATAAATTAAGGGTTATTTTATAAAGAAAGCAGTAAGAACATTTTATCAAAAATGAGATCAAAAATTTGATTAAGGGTTAGATTTCAAAGTTTAGGACTTTTTTGGTTCCTTTTTCTTAAATTGTTATTGAAAACCGTTCGAAAACATTGAGAATATTATTTTGGGTGTCTTTAAACTATTATTCTTCGTAAATTTAGTGTTTTTTGTATTTTCTATATTTTTCAGAAAAAAAAGGAATCAACCGTGTTCTTTGTGTTTTTCTTCTTTTTATTGTTTTCAAAAAAGGTAAACAAACATGCCCTTAGTTTTCAAAAGGTCTTTTAATCAAATAACCATTTTTTTTATGTACACAATCTTGTCTACTTTCCTAACGGTCAATTAATTAGGTTTTTAGACACAAATGGATATGACTTAACAAGAACACGAGACTGTCCAAACTTGAGAGCTCTAATCATTCTGTGAGCTAGAATGTAAATATATGAAACCAACAAAATATTAATCAAATCATGTACATATGCAAATATAAAATAAAGAAGAATGTAAAATTTGCGACGTATTCAATTATCATTTGCAACTCTTATCTATGGATAATGTCAATATTAATAATATTGATTAATGGAAAAAGTACTATAATTCTAAACTCTTCATAATCCTATACATTATGGGATAAGCTGCACAAATGTCCTTGAGTTTTACCAGTATGTCTTACTTTACTCATAAACTTTTTTTTAGATCCTAAGATATTCCTAACGTTTACTTCCGTAGTTACTCAGACCCATGCCGTTAAAAAAGTTATAATTAGATTTGCGACTTTTTGACACGTGTAGGAGTTCTTGAGTGTTTTTAATGGATATTTGTCCATCTGTGACCTTTGACATATATAAGTGTGTGTTCTAGGTCTCAGTCCTTGATGTTTAGACTGTGACCTCATTCGGACTAAGCTACAGTGTGTTTGAACTCCTCATATGGGACTTAGTGTGTGCAAAGGAAATAACAAAATGTTACTTAATAATTGGCAAAGGCTACGATTTTAGTGGTTTGGCAACACGCCTATGTCCACCCAGTGTGCCAGAGACCTTAGAACTGTTGATACAGTTTAAGGTTTACAATGTGGTCTTATGTGGCATGAGACCCCGCTTTCTACCCATGACCCTTCTTGAAGCTGAGTACACTTATAGTGGAGTCGAGATGAGCTTTCTCCCATTCAGTATCTATAACATACTTCACCAACGCGATTTATCAAAATAAAATGAAAAATTTAAAGCATAATCACCGCATAGGTAAAGGCTTTTAACACGCAATAACTTCGATAAGTATCTACACTCCTTACTCTCTCAACACGTCCAGAGTTCGATTGTTTTTCTTCAAGCTCTGCTCCTGAAAATTCATGTTGAGCATCTTTTGAAAACCCAAATAAATAGCTTTGTATATTCGGTTATGGAAAACTAGATAAGATTAGATCATTATCCTAATATGACTCCAAATCTACCTTGAATTATTCAAACTTTCTTTTAAGCTATCACACGGAAATAGGAAACTTGCTGATCAAATATCCTTTTCAAAATGGAATCCTTATTTGATTCCAATTCTGGATTGAAAGCTTAGAAGGTTTGACCTTCTTAATATTAGTCATTATCATACCTAATGATAGATTTTGATCTTTATACGCTTGCCTAAATGATCCGGGCCCGTAAGTTACTTGCTCCCCAGTACCTTGGCCTCTAAGCTAAACTCACGTCGTCCACGGTTCTTCTGCCACAGTGAACTTCCCGCTTATCGACGCGTCCTGCGACACGGGTTGCCGCCAGTCGAGCGTCCACCGGAATCTACACGAAGACTTCACCTCTAATTCTTCAAAGCTTCATCAAACTCTGATCTTCATGAAGCCTTTCTTGAAGAATGGGACGAATATGGACAATTTCAAACCCAACAATCTCCCCCTTTGCCTATGTCTTCTGCAAAAACAACCTTAAAGAAGAAGAAGATACACACACTCTTCTTTACTTTATATTTTCTCTCTCCTTTTTGGGAAGCCCAAGATACTAAGCAAAGCTGCCCTCTAACCATAATGCATATCCACAGGGATGACAATTCATACCTAGAGGAATCAATCCTTTGGTGAAAATGTTAGCTAGTTGATCTTATTAAATCACATTTTTCTGAATCAATGTTTTGTCTCGCTAGCTTTCAATTATAATGGTGCCTTATATTAATGTGCTTGGTTCTCGAATGCTGAACTAAATTTTTTGAGATACTGATAGCGTTGAGGTTGTCATAGTAGAGTGTTAGGACTTCTCTAGAGACTCCATAGTCTCTAAGCATATTTCTCATCCAAATGAGTTGTGTGCATCCACTACTAGCTGCTATATATTTGACCTTGGTTGTGGAAAGTGATACGTAGTTTTGTTTTCTATTATACCAAGACACGAGGTTGTTGCCAAGGAAGAAACACCCACAGAGTCAACTTTTTCTATCGTTTGAGTTCCAACTATTGATTGTCCTGATATCTACTATCTTGAACATGGTAGCCATTGAAGTGCCGAGACACCATAATCGGTTGTTCCACTGCTATATTTGATGATCTTCTTGGCGCTGAAGATGACTATCCTTGGGACTTAGCGGTATCGCCTGAGCTACACATTATAACATATGTCGGGCGGCTTGTAGTGTCAAGTATAATAAACGATCAGCCTTACATGAGGTGGGTGACATTGTTTCCTTCTGAAACAGAAATCTTGTCATGGGTTCCTATTGGGGTTCTTCAATGTTTGGCTGAACCAAGGATGAACTTACTGACCAGTCGCCAGCATCTTTTTCCTGTAAAATAAAGGTCCGCGGCTGGTTTTCAGATCGGGGTCCACAGAAATTATGTAAGTTCTTGACCATGCTCATTTCCGGTCACGTGCTCTTGTGCCCGACAAGCCGTTACTTTGATGTTGAGCGTGGACCCAAAGACTATGTCATCCACATGGATCCCGAAGGACAATAACTTCCTTTTTGACTTTTAAACGCTGAAAAGTATGATCCTTCTCCCCCGCGGTGTGTAACCACCTTTGGCAGGGAGGTATTCGCGAGTCTCTCATACGAGCCCTTGGGAGCTTGTTTGAAGTCCATGAGAAACTTTTTTTCAGTTTGTAAATTTATGATTAGGATGCAAAGAACTTAAATACTTACGGTTAAGCAACAAACACTTCTTCATGCAGATACCCGTTTAAGAAGGCACTCTTGACGTCCATTTGATAAAGTTTGAACTTGAGTGTACAAGCAAATGCCTTTAGTAAACAAATTGACTCAAGCCGGGCTATCAGAGCAAATGTCTCGTCAAAATCGACTCCTTACACTTGAGTGTATCCTTGAGCAACTAGACGAGCTTTGTTTCTAGTGATGTTTCCTTCTTCATCTGTCTTGTTCTTGAAGAATCCACTTGGTCCCAATTACATTTGCATGTTAGGGCTTTGGAACTAAATCCCAAGCTTCAATGTGTCATTGTGGTAGTTCTTCTGGCCTTCAGATCAAAGCCAATCTTTTAGAGCCTCCTTGTAATTTTGATCAATTATTATGGAGGTGTAGTAGCCAGAGCTAAGGCCATCATTTCTCTATAGTTCATCACAGGAACTCCCTTGTCATTACTTGCTTTTTAGATCTTCTATAATATCGGCGACAGGGATGGTCTTCACAGATCTTTGGGTTCGAGGCTGAATGTTAGAGTATTCAACCTTGTGTGGGTCATCACATTTGTTGTAAGGAGTCTTCACAATATCTTAGGACATTAGTATGCTTGGAAGCCAAGCTTCCGAGATTGTCCGAACGTTTGTGGAGACTCGTTCATTTTCTTCATTACTAGATGGTGGAGCGTCTTTAGGGCTATTGAGAGTCTTCTCCTTTTCAAGAATTTACATCATAATTATGAAAATTGAGAAAAAAAAATTATAGGCATTGACCTACATTAACATTAATTTTTCATTTTTTGGCTCGCTCCAAAGATGATCTATCATATACCTTATCCCTTTAGGCATGTTGGCTTAGAGTTATAGAGGCACAGCAATTTTATGAATGTGTTTGTTGATTCTTATCATGAAACGATTATATCAATTGTTATTGCTATTCTACTAGGGTGTCTGGGTACTTGATCGAGATTGGCGATTGTTTTCATAGCGATATAGGAGGGTCTTTTGGTCTCAATGCTTCACTTGGGGGAAGATAATCATCAACTCACACATTAATAGATTCCATCACAACCTTGGTTCTTCTATTGTACACCTTATAAGCCGCATTTGTTTGGTATGTACCCTGAAGAACCACCTTAATCCTCTTGGCCTCGAACTTCCCTCTTGGTTCCTTATCATTCAAGATGTAGCACAAACTACCAAATTCATGAAGATGTTTTAAATTTGGTTTCTTACCTTTCTAGATCTCATATGATATTTTGAGAGCTCCTGGCCTTAGATAGACTCAATTTGAAATGTAGCATGTTGCATTTACTACTTCTACCCAAAATTTAGTTGGGACACTCTTGGCTGCGCTACTCTTGCCATCTCGTGGCAGAGTTCTATTCTTTTTCTACTACATTTTTGTTGAGGAGTTTTAGGTGTTGAGAAATCATGTTCTATACCATTCTTCCTGCAAAAATCCTCAAACAAGGAGTTTTCGAATTCCTTACCATAATCACTCCTTATTATACTAATCTTAAGAAGTCTATTGTTATGCTTCTTGTATAGTCTTTGCCACAGTTCTTCAAATGCTTCAGATTTGGTTATGAGGAAATTTACCTAAGTGAACCTAGAGAAGTCATCTACTCATACATATACATACTTTTTTTAGTAATGCTCTCTATTTGCATAGGTCCCATCAGTCCATGTGGACCCAATTCTAATTACTCTAGTAGTAGAGCTTAGTTGAAGGACTTTGGGTGAGGTGTTGATTGCTTTCTAGTTAGCATGGTACATTCTTTTCAAGGGTCCTTTAGATTTGGGATTCCCTTGATAGCTTTTGTATAGTATCTATGAGGCTACTATGACTTAGATGTCCCATTCGGCTGTGCTAAAGGTTAGTATCGTTTTGAACTAAGGTTAGTATCAATTCAAACTTGCTAGTAGATAGTAGTTATCACGATGACTTATTTATTCATGATCTATTGTTTGATATTGATCAATGACACCACATTTTGTCCTTGATGAATCTTCTGAACATATCTTGGTACGTTGAATTAATCTAATCAAAGTTGGCACTATTACATCGGCGAAAACACATCCCTTAATTTTTGGTAGGTTATGCAGATCCCAAAGGTTACTAAGTCTAGACTTAGATGAAAGAATGTTGGATAGTAACCATATTACCCGGTCTACATGTCGTGACTTCAGCTATCATTGACACCCCCAACCACCACCACGTGAGATGTGGTGAAGTGTCCTTTATTCATTTACACATTGCAACATAACTTGATTCAATTCTGATAAACATGTATCTTGAGATCTGATACGTAGCGGCAAAATTTCAAAATACTGTTAAGCTTCACAAATGGGAGTGTTTGACTTTAAAAGAATATTACATATACAAAATAGACGAAAAGTCTTCCGATGGGCATCTGTATGTGTTTGACCTTGGGAATTGATGGGGTTATCAGGCCTTCTTACCTGCGCTTTACGTGGCAGCTACGGGGATGAAAACGGGTGCTAGCTTTATGCTTAGTGGGAATAAACTTCGTGAAGGCTTGACCACTAACACGGATCATGCACCACATACACATGCGCCATCTAACATATCATATCATTTAAACATGCTTATACATATTTCATATTTACTTATCATACCATGTTTCATTTCTTATTAACGTTCATATACATTTCATATCATTTTACTTTGCTTCATGTTCTTGTCTGTATACTTGTGTCATCTTAAGCGTACTATGCTTTTATCATATCATATCATTTTTATATGTCATAATTTAAGTCATTTGTTTTTATGTTTCATGCATGCGTAAACCGAAAGTGAGATAAAGCTATAAAGAGATTAAGCGTATGCTTTCATCAACGGTGATTCTAAGAATCAGAAAACCTTGTTATCATTAATAAGACAATGTGACTCATCTATAAGAACTGGAAACGTATGACTCGAGCAGGGCGGTGATCGATGTCTATGAACTTTATTTTTAATAAACGTCTTAATCTATCCCTCACTAAGTTCTAAGCGGAGACGATCTATGTGTATTTTATGTTTAGTACATATCCTCATATTCAGAATAATTATTTGTCAGGTAATCATGAATGTTACAGTAATTTATTAGTACCTTTGCATTTTCCATATCTCATTATAAGCCATGAACGCCATAGTTACCATGTAACTGCTTATAGGATATTACTATCATTCAATTTCATCAAGCTATATGGTGATTGGAGGCTCAAGGCTTTCCATAGAGTTCAAGAACATCCGAAATGGAGTTCGAACGAAGGAATTATGACCATTCGAAGTTGAAGGCTTCCCATGAACAGTGACTACTAGCAGAACCAGAAGAGCCTACTGTTTTTCATGATTTATGGAACTAATATGTGTTCCAATTTCATCAAACTATATATAGGGACAGATTTAGACTGAGAACTCCATGAGTCAAGAACATTCGAAAACGGAGTTGAGACTGAAGAAATTATGGCCGTCAGTTAAGGCTTCCTGACAGTGACTACGATCATAGCGGCGGGGCCTTCTATTTTCATAATTTATGGACCTAATATGAGTTCCAATTTCATCCCAAGATATGGATGATTACAGACTCAAAGTCTTTCCATAGAGTCGAGAACATACGAAATGGAGATTCAGGACAAATTTACTCGACCTTCCAAAAATGAAGGCTTCCTATGAACAGTGACTACGAGCATAACCAGCAAGGCCTACTATTTTTCGTTATTTTTGGACCTAATATGAGTTCCAATTTCATCAAGATATATATGGATGGATTCTAGACTCGAGGCTTTCCATGAAGTCCAGAGAGGCATGAAGCGGAGTTCGGACGAGAATTATGAGCCATCAGAAGTGATGGCTTCTACGAAACATTGACTGAGCAGCTAATGGGACCTACTATTTTTCTTGATTTCTGGGCTAATATGAGTTCAATTTCATCAAACTATATATGGATGATTCTAGACTCAAAGGGATTTCCATAGAGTCAGAACATCAGAAAACGGAGTTGGATGGCTGACAAAGACAAAAACATGGGTTTTTGGAGAAATTTTGATAGCATCTCCCCCTAAAACAATATTTCCTTAATCTGAATATTTCTCAATTGAGGACTATAATCAACCGATGATCCAAAGTACATAGGGAAGACTTTAGTTTTAACTGTTATACCCACAGTGTAGGTTGAGAGTTTCTGCGTCTCAGATTTGGAAATCCATACTTAGTTTCCATACGACCCCGAATCTGACCCTGAAACCAAACCAAAACAATTCAAATCTGGTCTTAAGCTACTTGAGACACCACCGATATACCAAGTAGGGTTCTTTTAGACCCAGTTATAAAAAAAAAAAAAAAAGGGTTTGGTTTGAATTTTTCACTACAAAGAAATATCTTTTCCATCTGAAGTCATAGCATTCCATACCTTTCTTGGCATATTACTTCTCTTTCTCTTAACTTCTTCTTAACAGCCTTCCTTACTCCCCTCTTCCTTTTCTCTTATCCTCTCTTCTTCTTCACGTTTTTGCTTTCCCAAAAATGAGAGACGAAACTTGGTCTTCACCCTTTTGATTTTAATTCTCCTTTTATTACCATGGTCCTTCATCTTTCCCTATTTACAAAATCAAGTTATGTCATTTTATATAATAGCCTACCATCTTCTCATATTATGTCTTTTGTGTCCCATTTGACAAGTTACAATTTACCATATCTTGTACAAAATTCCACGAGGTTTTGAAATTTTCTCACTTAGTAAAATAATAATTGAAAAATTTCCAAATGCTCTTGTGTATACCCTAATTAAGTTTAAAATATTAGGGTATATTTCGAGTCATTACAATCGAAAGTACCGCCTTTGTTACACTGATCTTGAAAGAGGTAAGAACTACAAGACTTTTAGCTTTTCCTTTTTCTACCTAGGGGGTCCTCTTGATTGAATTTTTTTTTTCACTCAGTATCTTCTTTATGGTCAGATTTGTAGTTCATATAGTGGCGTTGGTATGATACATTTTTACCACAATAGTAGCATTTGACTCCACAGCTTGCCACATTCATGTGCCCTCTTGCATTTGGACATGTTGTTCCCATTATTGGGAGTGTTCGGATGAGCTCTTCTACTTTTGAAGTCTTCTGACAAGGAATCTCTTTCCAAGTTGCTTGTTTCGATCATGAGGATCCCTTTTGGTACCTAATGCCTTCCCGAGCCTTGGAGGTAGTCCCCATACATAGAATGTGATCCGCTGTGGATGGCGGTTCCTAAGTTCATCATCATACTATTTTCTGAGATGTTATATTCAAATTAGTCATCTTTTTGTTCTGCAGATTTTCCCTTTTAGGGTAGCTACCTTTTCCTCTAAAAAAACTGTTGTCATGGCGGCGGGTTGATGGACTTATTCATGAGATCTTGCTAATTTTTGTTGTGGTCTTGACTTTCATTACATTATCGTGCATGAATGGCATTTGGTTCTTAGTTTGAATCCATCATCATGAAAATAAGTCGGTGAAGGATTATGAGGAATCTGGTTAGTGACTTTTTGTGTTCGGATGTTAGTTGTCACGCCCTTTGAAAATTCTTGCGGCTTTATGTTTGATTGAAGAATAGTTGCCGGTGCAAAAATCTGTAGAATTTTATAATAATATTATATATTTAGGATATAAATTAGACCAAACTTGGGTTTAAGAAAAATTGATAGAATTGTTAAATTGTAGTATAAAAGTGAAAATGTGAGCATATGATTAAATATTATATGCTAAAATGAAAGTGATTGGTTTGATTTGCCAGTTGTGAGACAAATTGAAATTTGTAAAATGAGGACCTAAGTTGATTGTAAGTAATTATATGTCTAGTGTAAATCATAAGTTGAAATTCCAAATAAAATATGAATGTGAGCTCATAACACTAAATAGGAAAACTTAAGTCAAAATATTAATTTTTTTTGAGGTATTTAATAAGATATTACTGAAAATGGTAGCTTGAATAAAAAAGAAAAAGATGATAGGTGTGGAAGGCCAAACATGGCCTTACATGTCAGATAAGATAATCATGGTTTGGAATATGTGGCTCAATGATTGAGAGAATGAGAGGAGAAAGGGAGAAGAAATTTGGGCTTGGAAAGATCAGTTAAGTGGGTTTGCTTACTTCACTCTGTGATCCAACAGCAGAAGATGAGTTGAAGAATTTAAGGTAAGAAAACAAAACCTAGCTTCATCTTTGTGGATTTTGATGTTGGGGAAAACCCAAATGTGGATAAAGGTTTGTTTTTAGTTGTAAATACAGGGTTGTGTTGGGTTTGGGTTTTTGAAGTATTGTTAGTTGAGTTGGACTTTTGTGTAATGTTTGCAAAAATCATTGGGTTTCAAAGGAAATGTATTAAAATTTTATTAAAGCCCTGTTATGTTTGGCTATAGATTAAGTTATAATCATTCAGATAAGTGATTTTAATTGATAAAACACCGTAGAGATAGGTCTACAAATGTATAGAAGGGACTAGAGAAAATTGTACCTCTATGGCTCCAATACGGGCTTAGTGCTTGGTGCTCAAGGTTCTTTCTCATTTTGGGTGTCATTATAGTGTTTGGCCATAAGTTGAGTTTCACTCATCCAAATTGTGTAATTAAAATTCTGGGTAAAATAGACTTCTAGGAAATAATGTACTTGAGAGGAAATTGTACAAAATTATAACCCAAAGTGCCAATTTGTCAAAGAGTGAACTGTAAAATAATCTGGATTCATTCTTTTGCAAATTAATTAACTCGGATCTCAAATATGTAACAGTTTTGTTCCAGTGGACGTTTGGTTGTGAAAATAACGACCTTACGTTCCAGTGTAGAAGAACCATTTCTTAAATTATGGAGTTAAGACCGTAAATTAAAATGTGGTGTTAATTGGTGGCCGGACATAAACGGTTTGGCGTTAAATGCGTAACACCGGGATTGGTGATCCAGATAGATGATTCCATTCTATAAAATAAACTCATAGAATATAATTTTCTTGAAGGCATAAGCAAAATATGGCTCATGTGTCCCAGAGAAAAGTTATAAAAGTGAAGGGAGTATCGAGTAGACATAAGCCGACAAAAACTCTTAGAATAACCTACCTAATATGTGATTTTATTGTGTTGAATAGGGGCAAATGAGGAGGAAAGCCCGCGTGGGTGAATTCCGAAGATCGGAATCAAACGCGATTTTGGTTTGTTTTATCTTCTCTCATTTCGTTCCAAGATTTGTTCTTGTTTTAAATGCATAGAAAACATATGATTATTTGGTTAGTTGAAGAAAAGTAGTTTTGAAATATTTGCATATGACAATTGCATGATTATTAAAAATGAGCATAGTTATACAATTATAAAGTATTGTACTATATTTTCTGCTAAGGATTTAGGCATATTAATTGAATATTAGCAGGTTTAGTTTGTATAAAGAGTTGATTAAGTGCCACGATGGGTAAATGCGGCTAATGTGCGAACGATTGTGATGATGTGTCATTAGATCGATGAACCAATGAGTTCGTGTGATCAGTTTCCTTCAGTGGTTTTTAATAACAGTTATTTGACCTAGCGTTGCTCATAGTCTCCAAAATGGTTTCCCTCAAGCTGTGCCGTGGGGCGTTTGATCAGTTCTAATATCATCAACAAGCTATAGTTAAAATTTGTTAAGTGAGGCGATTGAATTGATTTGAGATTGTGACATGTGGAATTGAAAAGGCATGGTTTTGATACCGTGAAAGACGGTATGTGTGCCAGTTGATTATACAAATAAATTATTATATGAAGGTGTGTATTTGGGATGATCAATGAACCATAAATGATTGTATATGAAATATTATATATGTTGTATTGACATTGATCATCAAAGATTAAAGTATTAACCAGTGAAATTATGGTTGACTTTAAGCCAAACGGATAGATAAAGTGCATGAACCGCTAACATGAAAGTATGGCGTGACTATTTTATCGCGTATGTTTTTTATCAATGTTGATAAAGTGATTCATTAGTGAATTGAAAGCGGACCCGAACAGAACAGTCATTAAGAAAGTTAAGTGGCTATCGACGTATGCATTAACTCGTTGTTTTGAACATTATTTGTAGCATGTTGAACTCACGAACATCTATTTTATGTTTTGAAAAAGGCTTGAAACGCCTTCGTGCATGAAAAATATTTTGTTAATCTTCTTGACTAACGTTGTTAATGTTTATCGGGATTGCCACCAAGAACAAATAACTGCCAGTTGAGAATGGCGTTATGAATAATGGTGGTTAGTGGCCGGGAGGCGTCTGGGTTCGGTGGGTTCTGGCCGGGTGATTTGGGCTGAAATTCGCTCTGAGCCCGAACAATGAGTTTGGTTGTCTTGTTCCTCTCATGCGATCTTCTAACCAATGTCACTCCAAACAATAGGAGAAGTGGATCTTTGCGTTCAACACATTCTACTTGAATCTTTGTTCTTCCCCGGTCACTTCATTGTTGTTCGTGTTGTTCTCAAGATACTTGTATTCTGCCGACCGTAAGTTCGTGATCGTAATGGTACCGAAGTTGAAAGTTACCTTTGACATTCAGCCGCGCCAATATATTTCAAAATTCTCTGCGACAACTGACCATCAGATTTGAAAGTTCGTTCTGCTGTTAAAGTCTCATCCTTTTCAAGTCTTTTGCCTCTCTTATTGTTGTTGCCTTGTACGTAAACCTAAGTGGCAAGGATCTTAGGGCCTTTTTCACAAGCTTATCTTTTGAAATCTTTTCCCCAAGAGCAAATGATTCATTAGCTATGTTGTACAATTTTCCATTGAAGTCGCTGATAGTCTCCTCCTCACTCATTTGCAAGTTCTCGAACTTTTCTATAAGCAGTTCTAACCTTGATTCACGGATTGCATTGGTTCCTACAAAATGGACACGGAGAATGTCCCATGCTTCCTTGGCTACTATTCGATGGTGGAGATCATCTTGAATTGCGAGGGATCAACATAGTTGAAGATTGCATTTAGAGCCCGTGAGTTTTGGGTGGAAAGGGTGTCTTCTTCAAGTGTCCAGTCTACTATATCCTTGGGAATTGTTTTCTCTCCAGCATTAGTTTTGGTAGGTGGCTTCCATCCATAGAACTAAACTTCATGCCTTTTCATCAATTGATTTTATGAAGGCATGCATCCTTGTTTTCCAATAGTCATAGTTTGTCGCATCAAGAAGAGGAGGTCGATTGGTAGAACCACCTTCTTTTAACAAATCCATCTGACACTCACATACAATTAGTTAATGCAAGCATGAATCTCACTCAATAACTTAGAGTGGCAGCTTTGATACCCGGTGGCATATAAAAATTAATGCGTTCAGTCCTAGTCCTTGATGTTCGGGCCAAGTGACCTTGTTTGAACTAATTTGCATCACTTGAGTATTGTGTAGAGTAGATGTAAAATATTTAGCAATAATAGTAAAGGTACACATGATTTTTACGTGGTTCGGCAATCTACTTACGTTCACGAGGTTGCACCTAGATGCATGATTTCCACTGATATGATTTAATGTTTACAATTAGTCTTATGTGGTAAGAGACTCCTTCTCTATCCACGACCTTTCTTAAAACCTAATCACTCACAGTGGAATTTAGAATGAACTCCTCGATTCTTCTATCTACGACATCACACACACAACCCACAATGTAACAACATAAAATGAAGAATTTAAAAAAACACAATCTGCTATGTTGAAGACTTTTAATAATGCAATACTCGATAGTATTTGCACTTTGCACTCTCGACAATCTGGACTTCGCTTGTTATTCTTAGACTGCTCACGAAAATCCGCGTTAACGTTTTAAAGAAAAACCTAAAAATACATATCCTTATATATTCGGTTATGGAAGACTAAATAAGGTTGGATAATTATTTTAATATGACTCAGGCACACCTTGATTATCAGACTTAGCTAGAAACTATACGTGGAAATATGAAACTTGTTAATCGAGTATCCTCTTCAAAATGGAATCCTTATTTGATTCCAATTGTATATTGAAAGCTTAGAAGGTTTGGTGTTCTTGATGTGATCATTATCCACTTGCCTAAATGATCTAGATTTGATCTTTATCCGCTTGCCTAAATGATTTCAGGCTCATAGCTAGGTTACTTGCTCCCTAAGTACCTTGGCCTCGAAGCTAGTAGACTCACGTGCGACCCACCATTGCTCTACTTCTAGTTCAGACTTCCTATCTTCGGCACGTTCCTACAGCACAAGGTTGCCTTAGTTTGAACTTCATCCTAGTCCTACCAGGGACTTCACCTCTAATTCTTCAAAGCTTCATCAAACTTCGATCTTCGAAGCAACCTTCTTCTTGAACAACATCAGGGATGAAGATATGGACAATCCCAAACCCAACAACCTTTTCTAACGGCAAAGGCATAATTGAAAGTAACATTAAGAGTATCTTAGAACCTGAAAAAACTTTAGGGGCAAAGTGGGACATACGTGCTAAACTCAGGAGCATTTGTATACCTTATTTATATATGTTATGGTTGCATTTTTTTTGCAATAATGAAAGCTTTAATGCAAACAATATTAAATTAAGAACATATAGATAGAAATTTTAATGTAATTCAATCAATCGTACCTATGCCCATGGATGAGAGAAAACTTTTCCGACATACAACTATTAGGTTTTTAAAACAATTTATACTTTCTTTAAAAAAAATATATATATACTACCGTGCATCGTTATATGCACGCCTTAAAATCATTATCTCCCTGACTCCATCTTGTATCCTTGATTCTTTTATCTCCCATCTCTACACAACTCAAATGTTCACTATAAGTTTCTCCACTACATAACTCATTATATTCATTATAATTTTATCTCCATCTTATAAATTTTTCTCCTCATAATTTATAATATGTATAGAAATCTAATATTACAATAATATATCAACTTAGAAATATTATACATAATAATATAATATTATTTAAAAAATAAATTCATACGAATTAAGACTTTGAAACTCATTTTAACACATTCTTTAAAAACCAATGCTTTAAAACATAAAATGATAATCAACTTCTCTTTGAAACCTTAGTTGCCCGCCGTATATTGCTTTTCTTTCGGGCTCTTGTCGGGTTAAATGAGGGTGATCTTTTAGTGATAACGATGCGAAATCACAAATTCCATCGTTCTTGCATGTTCAGTTTTTCTTTTATTAAAGTGGTTTTATTGCATCGATGCGAATTTGCGCTGTTTTCTTATTTTTATCGTAGGCTTCATTGCGGTGTGTTTTGTCGCTGACATTTGTAATGATGATTGGAGTCGTCGACGATTAGACAGCCGTGAGGCTTTCGTATTGGCCGATTCAGAGTAAGCGAAGTTCGATCAATGAGTCGTCGGTCGAAGCCATTGACCGTCGGTATCTTTCTAATTTATAAGTCTTAGCTAATACAGGCATTTAGATTATCGAATGTGTACTCTTTAGTGTCGTTTTGTTATTAACTTAGATGTTATGTCATCTACTTTTAATTTTGTCTTTCTATCGATTATTTTGCTAACTTGAATCAATAAATTTATCTTTTTTTAAAAAAAACATCAAATAATTAACATATATATAAGCAGGCGCAAATTCAGCTAGTTCTCGGGGCCAAGTGCCCCATAGAAATATTTTTTGAAAAAAAATCGAACCCAAGTAGTTGTGCCGTGATTCATGCAGCAAACAATGATGAAATTGGAGAAGAAAAGAGAAGAAAAATGAAAAAGAGGAATAAACACAGATTTATGTGACTACACCCATAAGAACGACAATGAAACTTTAACTATCATCAAATAGGATTACATAAAAAGATATTTATAATAACTTTAAATATAATAAAATTACACAAATACCCATTTACAGTTTGTACACGGTCATCAAACTCTGTAAAAGTATGGAAGCATCGGGATAAAGTTCACACATATAAATTTGGAAAATTTTACATTATATATATTGATTCCTTCAATTCCACAAACTAACGCAACCTTAACTCAACCTTGATACGCAATAAATTCTATCTAAGCTTTACACTCCTTTAGAAAAAAAAATAATATTATCTTAGTTGATGGAGAGCATCGTCGACAAAAAGAAAAAAATATTTTATGAAATAGATGGGTGGGAGAATTTAAGAAGGCACACTCCCGTTGGCTGGTGGAAAAATGCGTTCATGGATCATGAAATCTGTATCTGCATTGAATACATAAAGGAATAAGTGTCTGAATGTAGGTCTGAAGAGTCCTGATTGACTCCATTGACTCCAGGTCATTTAGAATATAAAAGTCATCTACAGGAGTTTATTTTTACTTTTCAAAAGATTCCGACATTTTTTTGAAATTTAATTAAGAAACTAAATGAGTAAATGTATCATTTAAAGCTTAAAAGTAATTTGGAAGAAACAACTGTTAAACTTTTATGTTATAATTTTCACTTTTGAGTTGCTCTATTTTATCCTTCTATTGTTTTTTTAGAGTACTACAAAAAGATATTTAATTATAAATTTGTTTATATATTTTATTTATCTTTCGTTTTATTTTTTACTCTATTTTTTTTTTTCCCCCTTAAATCTTCAAAGAATATCCAAACTTACTATAAGGTGTAAAGTATCAACTGTCTCAAAGCATCAATTTCTATTTGAATAGCACATCTTATTTTCATTTGTTACGCAAAGAAACTAGAGAATTAGAATACTCACTTTTTCTTTTTTGCCTATTCAACGTTTCTAACAAAAAATAATTAAAAAACTTATGAAATAGTTCTTTTTTAACTATTCTACCTAAGAATCATAGTTCTCCCTCTTAGTCTTCCTTTCAGTCTTCTGAACCTTATAATATCAATATTAAAACACTATCAAAGAAGTAATCCCACATTTTAAATGGAATGATTTTATGGAATGACCTTAGAGTAGGACAAACACAAAAATTAAAATATTATTTATAGAGTATAATTATTTTAATAAAGTTATTGTATGTCAAAAAGCATGATTTATTTTGAAAAATGTAGTATTGGGGCCAATTACATGGGATCAACTTGACGACAAAGTTGATGGTTGTTAAGAGAGTAGCGTTCAACTTCAACCCCCATAGACCTAGCCACCAACACGTGCCATGAGGATTAAAACGCCATGAGAAATACATGTATCACGAAACGGTAAACGTGCCTTTTGGGTATTCCAATAGCCAATTTTGTGTCCCTTGAATTTTTGACTTTATGCCTCTAACTTTAGAATTTAATCATATATTTTTAACATTGTATCGTGTTAGATTAATTGAGATGTACATAATTTGACTCGAAAACCCATAATTAGAAAAAAAAAAATTATTTATTTCATATAAATGACTTTCTCTCAAATCCCATAACTTATTTATTTATTTTGATAATTATGGGTGTTTAGATCAACTTGATTTTTGAAAGAGACTCGAATCAATGATCATTGAATAACAAACTCAAAACTTGATCTTTATAATACTGAATTTTATAAAATATTAATTAATAAATGCCTTATAACATTTTTTTTTCAGTACGGTAAATTTATTTGGATGCAAGCTTGTTGAAATAGTCAACATTTTTAGTTAGGATGCAATAAATTGTCCCCGAAAAAGTCGAAACCATTACCTATTTCCTTCTTATATCTTACCTTTTTGAAATTCTAATATGGACATTTACTATTGTAATTTTAAAATGTAAATAGGGTGTAAAATGATTTTCCCTCTTTTTAGCCGGTACACAACTTCACTAACATCCACAAATTTCAAATCCTTTGCTCACCTTTTGTCCTTTTTCTAATTTTAATTCACTTTTACTTTTACCCCCTCGTCACTTCACTTTGATGCTTCCCCTCTTTTGTTTTTATTTGTCATTTTAATTCATTTTTTAAAAATATTGTAATAAATAAAAAAGTATCATAAAATATATAAATGTATATAAACATTTGGAGTAATTAAATAATGAAAAGATATATTTATTTTATTTTTTATGATTACAACAAAATTTTAAAAATTATATACAAAAATCTTTGGATTAATAATTAAATACCAATCACCATATTATAATATTACAAAATTTAATATTTTAAGAAATTGAGAAATGGAAAAGGTTTTTTTTTAAGAATTAGAGTATTTTTTAAAGCACCTCTCGGTGCTTTTTTAGAAAAGCATAAGTGTTTTTCCAAAAATTTAAAAATACTTTTCAATATATTATTTAGCACCAACCTTATTTTCTTTCAACTTTTTCTTTCCTAATCACTCCTCTTCTTTGAATAAGGAGGGAAGATTTTTGGTAATTTTTGCTTTAAATCAACCCTCTACATCCTTTTTTTTTCTTCAATATATCTCTTAATAAAAGAGTTATTCCACAAAGATTTAAGTTTCTTGTTTTTTGTATTGTCGTTGTTTTATTGTGACGGTTTGGTTTGTTGTGAGCTTATTTGGACATGATGCTTTTCGTCGTCTTATTGCGATGTTTTATTTTTGTAGAGACAATTCAGAGAAGCAAAACGAATTCAATTAGTCGAAAATATCGGATTATGATCATCAATATATTGAAGAACTAGAGTCGTAGATATTATAATAACTATATTATCAAATTTATAGGCTTTATCTCGATTTATTATGCGTTATTAACTTAAATATTATTTTATTTTTTATTATTTGTAGCAATTTGTATCTTGCATCTATCGATCTATTATAAGTTTGAATCAATAAAACTAATTTTCAGCACTAATATATACATACATATATATATATATGTATATTAATATTTTTGAATCATTTAAAAAGATTTTCAAAAAATTATTTAAGAAGTAACTTCTTAAAGTCTTTTTTTTAAAGAGAGATAGTTTTATTGATTCAAACTAATAATGTATTCAATAGAAACATAAAATCAAATTTTTTAAAAACACTAAAAATGAAATAATATTTAGATTAATAACGTAATAGATATTTCAGGAGCTTCACGAAGTATGATAATACTATCTTAGTATTATCATATCATAACTACATTTCTGATATATTGTGATCGTGAGTTGATTTGTTTTTTATGTCTAATAAAATATATTTTGCCGTTTGAATTGTCCATATACAAATAAAAGTCACAATAAGACAATGAAAGATAAACTATTGTTGGAATAAATATGGCGTTCATTGTCGTTTACTCGCGAGAGTCGAGGGGCGAAATTGTTGGAATAAATGGCGTTCATTTGTGCATTTCTTTCGTGAGGGTTGAAGGCGGGAGTCGGCGTTTGGCTTCTTAAGCGTTGGTTTCATAAATCTTTAAAGTCTCGCACCTTGCCCCAGCCTATAAAGGTGGGACTATCTCAGAAAGAGTTTGTTTTTTTTTTTTGGTTTGAGTTTATAGAGTGTGGTGTTTGGGTGATAGCCTCGGACGAGTTTGAGTTCGTTGGAGCCGTGTCACAGGTGTTGAGTCTTTGCCAATCGCCAGTTGTATCCTGGGAAGCAAGGACGTGAAGTGACTTCTCCAGAGCACCCGAGGGAGGCTGACGAATGCATTTTAAGGAGATCGTGACGCTCACGGGGCTCGGCATTTCGTATTAATTGGTTCGAGGTTTTGTTCTTGTATTAGTGCTCTCGCAGTCTTTGCCATCTTTGTCAATCAGCATATGAGATATATCAAACTTAGAAAGCAGTTGTTCTTGAAAAAAAAAAAAAAAAAAAGAAGTTGGTTATGGTCGGAGAAGAAGTCAGGAAAAATTTTGGAAAGGAGGAAAAAATAAAAGAAACCTTTTTTTGGAAATTTTTTTTTGTCTCTGAAACGGGACAATTTTTTTTAGATACATTAGTAAAATATATATATATATATATATATATATATATATATATATATATATATATATATATATATATATATATATATATATACTCCTATATATATATATATATATATATATATATATATATATATATATATATATATATATGAATTACATTAATAAAAAATATATATATATATATATATGCAAAAACGTTAGTTTCCGATACAGTTTTGGAAGGGGAAAAAAAAACAGCTTTAGTCCCTTTTGGTTTCCTTTGGTTAAACGAAAAAAATTTGGGAGGAGGAAAAAAGAAAAAAAAAGGAAAAAAACCGTATTTGGCGCGGTTTTCCTTTTGGATCTGAGAATCGAACCAGATTGACAAGGAAGCAGCCAAGACAAACTACTTGGTTTTGGAAAGTCTTGTAAAATAAATAAAAAAAATCACAAAGGAGAGATGGAACTTCGAGACCTTGAGTTAGTAAGAGCTCATCGATAAATATAAATTGCTTTGTTGTGATATTCTTTGCAGGAATATATGATAAGGAGAAAAGTTTTTAGGCTAAGCCCCTATTCTCACTTTGTGAGTTGTGCTAATTCCTTCTGGTCTTAGGAATTTGGAAACTAAAACAAAGAAGTTAATGCAGGAGGTTGGAAATTAAGTGGGACCGTTTATGACCCCTCCGATCTTTCACAGGAATTGAATGTGCATGCAGGAGGCTAGTTGTTGGCTCGGGTTTTACCTACCCAGTCTTTCTTGGGAATGCTGTTCGTGTTAATTCCAATTATTCTGCGAATTAGTTTGGGAATAGAAATTGATCAATTTTCTATAATTTTGCGGGGAAAAATGGACATTGGATTCGAACACCATAGTTCCCATTGCATTTGCTCAGTGCATGACCCACTCTTTGTGTTCCTGAAACGCAGGTGATCTCTTCTGGTGCATATCTTATTCTCACACGGAGAAAAACGAGAAATTGATGGACTTAATTTGAAGGTGGCGTGAATCTTTGTTCTATTTGACAACTACCTTGAATCTTGAGATTCTTGTGAAGAAACTCGAGAAGCTCAAGAGATGATAGCGATATCCGATATCCAGTCTTTGTGGATGCCGACGATGGCTTTACGGCGTGGGAACTCGTCATGAATCTTTAGCGGTCCCTCTGATATTATCTGAGATAAGAAAGCGACCCGAGGTATGGGATTCACTAGGCGGAAATATCGCGAGGGATGGGACGAAAAGGTTCGTTGTGAAATGGAGTTCTCGATTCTATAAAATGGTAGATTCAAGGCGTGGTCGATCGAGTCGAGAACTTAAGTAATCTTCCATGAGATTCATGCAGGGAATGATGTTGAGTGAAACTTTTCAAGTGCAGCTATGATTGAGAAACTACCTCTACTTGGAAGAGACTTAGAAAACTACCTCGAACATAAGAGAAGGAGATGAGCATCGAGATGTAGTTATTCGACTTATCGAAGAAGACAATAAAGGATCACGAGGAGGAAAATGACACCTGATCGATGAGGCTAAGACTAACTTTGTGGAACATGGTCGAGGTTCCAAGTTCGAAACAGCAGTGAAAGGGAAAGGCACTAGAATTTGGGGACGAGGGGAGTGTTCGAGAAGCGAGTTCATCGGGAAATGCTTCAGGCGTGGGAGGCCAGTGCCGTCTTACGATTGCGGACTTAGAAGCAAGCTTAAAGAAGCCGTGTAGTTGGCGGCATCTCCCGAGGATGTATGCGAAATTGACCTCAGCTGCGGTGATCTACGAGGTGAACTTGGTGGGATCAAATCCCGAGGTGGTGGATTGTGCTTGGTGCTACACCATGTATGTTAGGTAAGATGATGTTCTCCACCTTTGAACCCGGTGAAATTTGGAGAAAAAGGTGTTCATGGGGAACTACGCCATCGGATATCGAAGAGAGCGGCAGTGGTCTTGAAGATGACTTACGGGAAAGGCGACTCACAACAAATGTGTTATATGTACACGATATCATGAGAACGAGTATGCGGTTCTTCTTGAATAGTCATGGATTCGGTTAGTGTTTAGTCGGATAAATTTGTTACATCAAAGAGGCGGAATGTATGTGGAAAGGGTATATGGTGGCGGTATGTGGAAGCAATGTAATGACTATCATTAAAATTGATGAATCGACTAGTTCTTCTTTGTATATTCTTGAGTCATCCTGTCCTTGGCATGGTAGATTAGGACATATTAGTGATACATTGCGTAGGATAAATCAGCGTCATATACCAACTTTCCAAATTGATCACAGCCTGAGTGAAATTTGTGTTGAGGCAAAACTAACTAGGTCATCTTTTCAAAGTGTTGAACGACACACTGAACCTTTTGACTTAATCCATAGTGATACCTTTTGATTTGAAGCTCGTCTGAGCAAGAGGTGGTAATAAGTATTTATTACCTTGTGGATGATAGCACCAAATCTTGTTATCTGTACTTACTTAAAAGTAAGGAGTGAGGCGATAGAAATTTGTTCTCTACAAAAGCGAAGTTGAGAATCATTCGATAGGAAAATTAAAGTCTTTGAAAGTGATCGAGGGTGAAGTATAGAATCGCCATTTGTTGACCTTTGTGCTCAACATGGGATTATACATGAAACCATAGCACCTTATTCGCCACGATCTAATGAATTAATTTGACGGAAAAATAGCACTCTAAAAGAAATGATGAATACGATGTGATAAGTTACGGTCTACCGCAAACATGTGAGGAGAATCCATTTATCTACTAATTACCTTCTAAATAAGTGCCTAAAAGAAACGAGAAAAAGACTCCATATGGGTATGGGAAAGGAATGAAGCCATCCTACCAATACTTTGCGAGTGTGGGGATAATATGGCTAAGTGTGAGTTCCTCGCCCAGGTGAGAATATGACTAAAACTATTGATTGCATCTTCATTGGTTATGCACATAGCAGTCGCGCTTGCTCGATTTCTTGTTTATAGTCTAATATCCGGATATTCGCACGGAACACGATAATGGAATCGAGAATGCATCATTCTTTGAGGAGATGTGTTTCCATACGGATCGAGCTGGTTCATCGAAAGCGAGTGTTGGTATTCGCTTGAAAATAGTCGGGATGAAGATGCGATGGAAGGTAGAACCCGGCGATAAAGGCGAGACGGAAAATCATTTAGTCCAGTTTTTTTGGCTTATACATCTTCGTAGAGGCGCCAAAACTATAAAGGCGTGAACTGCAGTGCAAGTATGGAAAGAGGCAATTAAAAGTGAAATTGATTCCATGCTTTATAACCATGCCAGGAATTAGTAGATCTTCCATCGGGTTGTAAACCTCTAAGTTCCAATTGGTTTTAGAGGAAGCGGAAGAGTAAGACGGATCGATAGACAAATCTGAGGCAAGACTTGTGATCAAAGGCTATAGGTAGGCGAGGTTTGGATTATTTTGGCCACGTATTCTCTGTGGCCAGTCAAATTCCATAAGGATGGTGCTTGCAGTGCTGCACTAAAAGATGTAGTACATCAAATGGATATCGACTGGCCTTCTTAAATGGAATTTGAATGAAGAAATCTACATGGAGCAACTGAGGTTTTACTAACAAGACCCGAGAATGAAATGCATGGGTGGTGAAGAATCCTTGTATGGATTAAAACAAGCAGAAAGCAATGGCATGAGAAATTTGACAACGTCGTATTTGTCTATGGATTCAAAATCAATGAATGTGACAAGTAATACATGTAAAGATGATGAACATGGCTATGTCATTTTAGCTATGTTTGTCACGTAGATATTGTCTTGATTATCGGTAGTGATGATAAGATGATTACATCTACGAACATATTGAATTCAAGATTTGACATGAAAGACATGGGACACTAGCGTGTTATTTTGGGAATAAAAATCAAAGAACATCGGATGGACTCGTCTTCAAGTCGGTCAGCTATGTTGTAATGTGCTTGGGAAGTTTGATAAGGATAAATGCGGTATAGCGAACAGAATGGAATGTAACTCTACGCTTTTCAGAATAAGGAGAGTGTTGCTTAAGTAGAATACTCTAGGGTGATAGGGAGTGTGTGCTTAATGAGTTGTCTGAGGGACGTGGCGCATGGGTTAATGGCGAGTAGGTACACGAGCAATCCTGAGTATCATTGACGAGGAATAAAGGTATTAAAAATACTTACGATTCACTCGTGACTATGAGACAACGCTACCTGAGATATCTGGCGTACTTGAAGATTCTGATGTGCTAATTGGATATCTAATGTTAAAGACCAATCGTAGTGGTTATGTCTTTACAGCTGGGAAGTGCGGTATAAGTAAATCCTCAAACGAGGCCGGTTGTGCGGATCGCGTGGAATCTGAGTTTATAACACTGAACAAATGTGGAAGCGGGAATGGGCTACGCCCCTTCTAGAGGACATTCAAAGGTGGCCAAAGCGGTGCCTCGATATCTCATTACATTGTAGCCGGTGTCCCGCTGGTAGGCGCAAAGCGGTATCATAATGGTAAGTGCAGACATGTCGGTCGTAGACACGTCTGAATTAGCAATGACTATTTGGGGTTATGTCACATAGATTATGTAAAATCTAAGGATAACATTGCGGATCATACAGTAGAAAGGGTTAAACGAGAGAGTTGGTTGAAAAGTCGCCCGAAGGGAATGGGACTAAAGCGTAAAGAATAGAGTCGATGCAATGGATACCCGACTAGTGACTAGAGATCCAGATCTAGGTTCAAAGGAACTGACAAATTGTAAAGGCTTTGATCTGATCATTTATTAAGAGGATATTGGTAATAAATTAACATGATGAAGTGATCTTCATAAGAAAAGAGTTAGGTATCTTTAGTCTACAGCATTGGCGAAGAGTAACATGAAACTACCTCTTAATTTCTGAGAGAGATCGGCGCATGTAAGTGAAGTGGAGCATTAGGAGAGGGAATTAAATATGACCACGGTGCAATGCTTCTTTACTTGAGGCAGGCGCGTAATCACATGCTTGGCAATGGACATAAAAGTGAAGCCCAGGAAATATGTTAGGAAGATTAACGGAGTGGAATATGTCGTAAATCTACACCAATGACATAATGGTTCAAGGACATCATCTCTAACATTTTAGTTAGTAGAGTAAACATATTTTTCTGAGGGAAGGATTCAAAGGGATCTTCCACCTCTCATATGGGGTTTAACCACGATAGATATATCACTTGGAGTCTTTAGGATCTTTGGTGGTAGATATCGTTTATGTAGAGGTGTTGGAATAAATGACATTCGTTGTCATTTCTCCTTGAGGAGTCAAAGGCGGAAATTGTTGGAATAAATGGCGTTCATTTGTATTCTTTCGTAATCCGAAGAGGCGAGGGGAGTCAGCGTTTGGGCATGAGCGTTGGTTTTGCGAATGTTAAGAGTCTCGGCTGGCATAAGGTGAGACAGTAATCGAAAAAGAGGAGTTTTTTTTTTTGGTTTTTGAGTTTGTCGAGAGTGTGGTGTTTGGGTGATAGCGCCGGATGAGTTTGCAAGTTGGCCCGAGGCGATTATGCAGTGTTGAAGTGCTGGCATCTGGGTTTATGTCTTGGAAGCAGGACCGTCGAAGTGAAACTATAGAGCGAGAGTGACGAATCTGTTTTAAGGAGATCGTGACGTTCGAGACTCGGCATTTTATTAATTGATTTTAGGACATTCTTGTAATGAGTAACTTTCTATGATCTTTCTTCTCTTTGTAATCGTATAGAGATATAACAAAGATAAGCCCAGATTATACTAAAGTAAACATTACCATATATACTTAATAAGACAATAAAGAAATCATAAAAAATAAATTAAAAACCCAAATTTATGTGAAAAACTTTATTAAACAAACAATGATGTATAAGTCATTTTTAAAAACCTTAGGAATTAAAAATTTTAATAAAATAACTAGGCACTGGGTTTTAAATATCTAAAACCTACACCATTTATTATGATGTCAAAAGTAGGTCATAAAGTTCCATATTGTGTCCTAAACGTGTAATGAACTTCAATTAGTCTCATCATTCCACGTGAAAACCCGAAAGGCTTCCTTTATGATAAAGAAAAACGATTGCAATGTTGCAAAATTAAAGTGATGACGTCATCATGTTTACATCACATGGTGTGTGGAAATGATTCTTATGATGATGGTAGGAATATGTCAGCTTTCCCTGTGTCAAAAAACAAATGTCAGCTTTTCCAAATTACTGAAATGCCCCTTCATGCTAGTAGGGACTTATAGGATCTTGTTCCAAATCCAACGAGTAAATTAATGGTCTATTTGTTCACAGTTTTTTAAAATTATTTTCTTTTATAAAAAATAAAGAGAATATAAATTTTTTCAAAGGCCATCAAAATGGCAATATCTGTGTTTTTAAAAACTAGAATTAAACAGCCCTAACTTTGTTTTTTTGAAATGGATCATTTAGTTTATAAAAATAATATTCTGGCGAGATAATTTAATTTCCAAAAATTGATACAAATTTATGTGTATTTTAGGGTTTCGTTTTTTCAAACAACACGGAGAACAATAGGCCCTAACTTTTGATTTTTTTTTTTTTTGAAATGGATCATTAGTTTGTAAAAATAATATTTTAGCAAGAAAACTTAATTTCAAAAAATGGATAAAAGTTTATGTGTAGTTTATTTTTTTGACTTTTATTCACTACGTATTATATTATGTCTTTGTGCTATAAAGATTATTTTAAAACCTTTATAAACACATCCTATTCCTTTACCTTTTAATGAGGTCTCAAGGGCACCAAGAATTTATTGGTATTCCACAATCAAATGGAAGATTTAACTATTTTTTTAAAAATGTAGAAAATATGAAAATTTTAAAATTATGTTAAAATAATTATAATAATTTTTAAAATCTATTTGAGAAGTTAAAATATTTACAATACATTTTATATATGTTTAAATGCATTGTAGAAATAAATTTTATCTAAAATATTGACACAATTATTTTATAAAAAAAAAATGATGTAAAGAGTATTGAGGGTATTTTTGACATCTGACCTTACAAAGCAACTCAAATGATTATGCAGCTTGTCTGCGGAAGAGGTACCATATAAAATAAAATCCACAATTTAAGAGCCTGGTCGAGGGATATCTCGTAGAAGCAGCGACGAAAGAGCTTCTCCCAAAGCTGTTGTTACCTTCTGGCTTTCATGGAGATGAGGCGGAAGATGCAGCAAAAGCGCGAAAGATTTGCCACCAAGAAGATGAAGAAGACGACGAAGCGAAGATGGAGAAGTTCTTCGCCATCATCAGGAGCGTCAGAGAGGCCCGTGATCACTTCATGGGTGGTGGCGCCGCCAACGGGGCGGCGGAGAAGGGGAGGAGCAACGCCGGAAAGAAGAGCAAGCCGGATGACGTCGACCCTGATCTCAGTCATCATCAGGAAGATGAGAGGAAGCGGCCGTTTGAAGTCTGGAAGCCGTCCTTTGAGAGAGAAGATTTCACTGGGGAAGCAGATAGGTTGATGATGATCAAGAACCCTCCGGCGGCTTTCATGGAAGCTTCTGGAACCGAAAAAGGAGCAGATGATCGGAAAGAGGGGGTCGGAGAAGAAGACATGGACCTCAAGCTTTCACTTTAGTGTAAAATTCGGTTGTTGCATGAAGTGCAATTAATGGACTGTCAGAAAAGGTTAGAGCTTCCGTTGTACTCCTGTGTGGCTCATACAACATGGGGTTTAAGCCAGCTAGTATTTAAGTTTAAGGGAAAAAGAAATCTATGTTAATTAGATGTGGGTTTTAAAATCTATGTTAATTAGAGAAATGGGTTTTCTTTAATTTTCTTTAACTTAGCAGTGCGTGCTGCCAATATGCATGGAAAAATTGATCAAAGTTCATATCATGAGTGCTGGCTGTAAATAAATTACTAATATCTTTTTCCCAATTTCATCTTCTGCAAACGTCAATGACAGAAGTACAGTAAAACCCACTCAAATAATCTTGTAAGGGAGTATGAAGTCAATTTTAAGTAATGTTTATGTTCACTAAAAGCACCAGCCCTGGAACCCACAGGAAGTGAAATAATTTTGATAATTATGGACATCGGACTTTGAGGAACCCAAGGGACCCAAGTCATGGCCGTGGATCATTTTTAAAAACTCTTTTTCATAGCATCCTACAATATAGATAACTCTTCCTAGGCTAAGATGAAGAAACGGCTTTCGTACCATTTATAATTTTAGGGCCAAACCGCTGTCAAGATTTTAAATTCACCCATTAATAGGGGTTTTTAGAGATCTAATTTTAAAAAAATAAAAAATCCTTCAACTACAATAAGTTTAAAAGTATTTCTAAATCTAATATAGTTTGTATCACTTGGAAAGTGTCTCTTGAAAAGACTCTTTTAAAAATGACTCTTCAAGAGACGCTTTTTAAAATTATAAAAATTTTGAATTTACATGAAGTAATCTTTTGAAGAGGCAACTTAGTATTCGTTGAGGAGTGTTTTTTGAAGAGATAATTCGTAATTTTAAGAAAGAATTTTCATTTTACGAGTGTGTTTTAAAGAGACACATTTATCTTATTTCATTGAAAGTGTATTTTGAAGAGACAACATGGACTTTAGAAAATTTTAATTTATATTGAAAATATTTTAAGAACAGCCGTAAATTTGGAAAATTTGATTCTGCTAAAGTGTTTTTTGAAGAGACGCCGTATTATTTCGTTGAAAGTGTATTTTAAGAAATTTACTTTCATAATTTTGAAAATTTTCAATTTACACTAAAAATCTTTTGAAAGAGCCGCGTTATAATTTTGAAAATTTTGGTATTAAAGTGTCTTTTGAAGGACACTGTCACATATTATTTAGATTAAAAGTGTATTTGGAAAGGCATTTCGCAATTTTGAAAAATTTCGATTCTGTGAAAGTACATCTTGCGAAGAGACACATTTACTATTTCATAAACAACAATTATTTTAAAAGTGTTGCTTCAAGAGACACCACAGACCATTCTATAAGACGACTTTTATATTGAACACTTCATCTCTAATACAAATAATCGTTTTATCTCACTTGTATACATCAGATCGACATTTAATCCAATATCAATCAAACCAAATTAACAAAATCAACACCTTATTAGACTATATATAAACATCTAAAAATTACCAATAATATCAAAACATGAATTATAAGTAGAAGTATCCAAAATACACATTACATGTACCAACATCCAAAAAACTAACAATATCGGAAATACAAGTCAAATGTAGTAACATCCTCGTGGAAGTCTGCCATGAAAGGAGCCTTCCTTTTGTATTGGACTCCATGATGTCAACCATTAGTTCTATGAGACTAAGGTGCACCTTCTCATGTTCTCGATGACCATGTCTCCTCTCACATCTCCTATCACGTCCTCGACCATGATCATCATCTTGTCTCTCTTGATCAACATTAACTATAGGAATGGACTCCTCATCATTGGACATAGCCTCTAATGGTTGTGTTGATGATGTAACGAGTGGTACTGCAAGTGGTGTGGATGGAACCTCCTGGTATAATATGAGAGTCCTCCGTAGGTAGTAGGCTAATGTCAGCTAATGGTGCACCTGGAAGATCAAACGTATGACTAGTCCTCATCCTATGAACTCCCCCTCCTCTGGTTTGTGGACCTCTAGATTGAGGTTCAGGATGTGGTGTCCTAATATCAATCGATGGTGTATGTGAAACAATTGGAGTGTGTCTAGTCCCCCTTCCACGTGACCCTCGTCCTCTGGTTTGCACGCCTCGTGACGAAGGTTGGAGTTGTGTAACTACACCAATACTATATGCACAATCCTACAATGAATAATGTATTATAAGCCCCACATCCTTCTTAAGAATATGCAATCTAATATAACTCTTGAATGAGATCAATGATAAAGAGAATAAAATTTTGTGAATGGAAAGAAGATATGTGGAGTAGTGCGTATGTAAATATATAATTTATATTTTTAAAAAATTTGAAATTAAATTTAAAATATATAATTTAATATTTATAATTTTATTTACCTATTTTATGTAGTTGTGAAAACACATGTAAATATAAAATTTAATGAAAATAGAAAAAAAAAAATTGACATTATAATATATTATATTTTAATTATATTTATATTTATATATTAGGAATGTATTATATTTTCAAAAATTGATATTATGTTGTTAATCTACTAAGAACCTATTAGAAGGCAAAGGGCTCAAGTTTCAATTTTTTTTGGATGTAAAATTTTAAATTTACGCTCGAGGCCTTAACCAAACTCCCTCTTTGTCACATGGAGAAAAGGGATGGACATTTTATGATGCTGATTCTCGAGGGTTGAATTTTGGACTTTTTTGTTTTGTTTTTTGTTTTTTATGTTTTTTTTTGTTTTTGCTATTGATCAACCTACCATCGCTGACGACGGCATAAATGGTATGTCACGACAGAGCCTCTCTGTCGCGACAATCCCTTGTTGCCTCATCCGCAATGATCCTTGTCGCCTGCATCCCGCAGCCGATCCCTTGTCGCGCGGGTGCGTGCTTTCCGATAAGCGCCTGAGATCCTTGTCGCAGTGCGCGGGCGTGCCGTGCGCGCCGCAGGGTAATCTTGCGATCAGCGCTCGTCGCGCCGTGATGCTCGGTTATTGCCTTGTCGCGACCGCAGGGACTATCGTGACGCTGGGAAACCTTAGGTCTAGGATTCTCTGTCGCGACAAAAAACTTTGAGAAGTCAGTCATGATAAAGAATTCTTTGTCGCGATAGAACTCCTTTGTCGCGTCACACTAGTTGTGTCGCGACACAAGTCACTCTTATTAACCAATCCGCTCGATCGCGACGATCCACGATCACAACACGGGGCTTAAAAGGAGTCACATGCATATGAAGAAAGTCTACGTACCACCCCTTAAATCTGACCATGCACAGGGACCACATCGCGACACAGGAAGACCGTGTCACAACATAGAGCTAGGAAGCTCTTTTGCGTAAAGCGGGGCTTTTGTTGCGCCTTTGCCGCAGCTGATGCGGGAGCGGGCCTTGTCGTGCGTGCGGCTGGGGCACAGTTCACGACGCATGAAACCTTGTTTGCGACCTGAAATTTGGAGAAACCATGTGGCGGCCAAAATTTCTCTATCGCGATATAGGACCCAAAATGGGCAATAGCCCACTCTGGTCTTCTGCACCTCCAATTTTCCTTTTTCTGTTCCTTTCCAAAACACCCTAATTTCAGTATAAATTAGTCTTTCTATCACAAGGACAACAGGATGCCTAGAAAACTTGCCAAAAGGTATTTATCATACAAAATGAGTTTAATTACAACTCTTTGTTCCTTATACAATACAGAAACTGGGTTTTCTACCGAGATTTTACAAAATACAAAACAAAGCCAAATTTGGCATTTTTCTTCACAATTGAGGTCTTGGATGCGTTCCATCCCCTGGAGTACCTTTAGTACCTGAAATTATTTTCCACATTTCTGGGGTAAACTAATTTTGATAGATGAATTCTCCTACGAGGCTATTCAGCCTAAATTGCTCATCTGACTAACCCAAACACACACACATTCAAGTAAAATTATGCACATTCCTACTCGAATGTCTACATGCCAATACTTGTGCCTCGAGAGTTCTCATCGAAGCTCCCTCACACATGCATTTTCCATGTATGAAAAAGCATTCCCAAAAAGTTTTTGTTTTAAAAGCTCGATGGACAATCTCACGATTTCAAAATTTATTAATCAACCCCTCGGTTAATTTAGTGGATATACTCCGATAAATATTTGTGGACAACCTTCCGATATAATTTATTGGACATACTTAGATAAATATTTGTGGACAACCCTCCGATATAATTTCTCCAAAACCATACATCATGCCTTCCTGATATCTAAGATGTCCTAGTGCATGTGAATTGCGAAATACCATTTAAATGCGATTAAATGTTAATATATCAAATATCGTGTAATAACGTAGTGCTTGTATAGCCAAAACTGTGCTAATCCTTTTGCAACCTAACATGCAAAACAACACACATGAACCCGATAACAACGTAAATCAATCCTGGGGCGCCCAACGATCGAAAAATTAAACATTCGGTCCGAAAATTTTGGGGATTGAAGCTATAGCCCTACATGACGAAAAACCTTGTGTCATTTGAATGACTCTTAGACAGAAAATAAGCGCAAGGTAGGAGAAGAACCTTATTTCTTGGAGTTTGTGAAACTCCACGATTAAATCTCTACTTGAAGCTCTTGTTGTGAGGAAGAACTTTCCCTCTTACTCTGATGGAAACTGACGGTCCGATCGTCGGAAAAACTAGAGAGAAGGTGGAGCTTCTTTTTCTACCTTCTTTTCTCTTTCTTTCCTCTTTCTTTTCTCCCTCTCCCTTCCCACGGTTTGGTCCAAGATGGGTCAAGTGGGAGTGTCATCTCTTGCCACATGTCAACCTCCTATTTGTTCCCTTGGATTTTCCTATTATCGTATCATCTTATCCATAACTTTGGATTTTCTTCCTATCAAGTGGTGACACATGTTACACATGGGCCCCACTTAGGCTCTTGTTTGATTTGCTCTCCATTTGACATGTGGCTCAATGTGAGCCACCCAAACAAGTGCCAAGTGTCATCGCCACTTTTGGTGCCTCGAAAAACATGAAATTCCGGCTATCTCGGAATTCGACGAAGTGTGGGGTGGCTAGATTTCACGAGGCGATCTGCATTGAATCCAGTTTGGTCATCAAGAGATCTGAAAAATTCCAAATTTTCAACCAAAATTACCGTTTTACCATTTCTTAGAAAATTGAATTTTCTCGGGTTTTACACATTTCGTAGCCTTTATATCTTTGTTTAAACCAAAATCAGTAAACCACTTAAGTAGAGTTGTAAGTGTGGTGCCTGCCAATTGTTTGGGTTGCATTGAGCTTTGTATGTAATTTTGTCAAAAAAATGTATTGAGCGAAGATGGATAGTCGGTTCAACAGATTGGTTTAAGGAGTTCTTAATTTATGGATTCGGTGTGATCCAGAGCCCGAAAGATCAGCGGACTAAAACCCTCTTTGGTGTAATTAAATTGGTGTCAAGTCCGATTTTAAAACATTGATCATAAGCTACAAAATTAAGCTTTACTGGCCTTTCGAAGAGATCTCATCCCATAAAACGAAGGTTTGTAAAACCTATTTACAAGTAATAATTAAAATTTGAATTCAACGAATCAAATTTTCTCTATATTATTCGTTATACAGAAATCAAATTCATAGGAAGTATCAAAATAAAAAGCAATAGAAAAAAAAAAAAAAACGGTGAAATAGAGCTGCTACCACCCCTCGTTTGCTCCCATCTCGGCACCCCGCCCTTCTCTGTTCTCTCCTCTCCCCCGCCCCGTTCTTCTCCCTTCCCTACTCCTTGTTCTCTCTCCCCTGAGCCTCTCTTCTCACCCCTTGCCCTTGTTGCCCCTCCCTTATTTTCTCTTCTTCATTCCATATCCTCTTGGGTTCGTCTCCCCAGACCCGACCCACCTCGCTTCTCCCCCGAATGGAAACCCACCCCACGCTACCTTTTCCTTCATCTCTCTTTAACAAACACCCAACAAAATCAAATCCGGGACCACCTCCTGCATTGAAAAAATCAAAATGTAGAGGCCTTTGAATTAACTGGTTCCCAACTCATGACCAAACATTTCCCTAAGAAACAAACTAAAATAAAACAAGAACTTTGTAATGGAGAAAAAATAGAAGAGAAACCTCACCTGATGACAAAAATAAGTGTAGCAGCAGCACTTTTCTGAAAAAAGAAACCAAAGGTTTAGAAGTTTGTGGGTTTTGACTCGAAATGAAAAACCTAAATTTTGAACCTTGAATGTGACGTGGTTGGATGATATGGAGAAGGATACATTAAATGTAGGATTATTTTTCAAACTACATTTTTTTTAAGATTTATTTTTAATTTTTAATTATTTTTTGGAAAGTTCCCCCATTAATACCGTTTGTAACTTCAGGCCCATTGGGACTCCACTTTAGTCATGTATAGTGGGGGATCGGTTTTAATACCATTTAGATCTTTAGCCTAAAAGATAACTACTATTTTAAAACACATCTATTAAATTAAAAGGAGCTCGTATTTTTTAAACTTTCCTTAATATTTCATGTGGCACTACTACAAAATCAACTTATGGTTTCACTATCTTTGGTGTCATTTTGCAAAATAATGTCATCCTATAAAAAAAAAAATTTATGGTCTCATTTTTTGAAAAGTGACACCATATGACATCAACTTTTTGGATTATGGTGTACTTTTCTGGAAAGTGTCACTATGATGTCATTTGAAAAATGTAACACCATATGAAATATAAAAATTTACCTACTTTGGTATCATTTCCAACTACTTTCAAATGTGTCATCGATAAATATATTTTGATGTGAGTTCCAAACATGTCACTAATTAATATCTTTTATGATGTCAGATGAGGTGACACTATGTCGTAATGACACCTTCTGTTTATGATGACTCTTTATTCGCATCACCATATACATTTTTCCTTGTAGCTTGGGATATGGAATTTGGAAGAAAATTATTGGGCTCTCTAAAAAAGAAACTCGTGGGTCTTCCTATCCACCCATGATGAACACCTTTTGTGTTGAAACTAAAAGCTACCTTGCTAGCCTCTTACGAATTACCATTCTCTTGTTGGTCCATAGAGGTGAAAAAAGAAAAGAGAGAGACAGTTTAGTTATAAGTCAATTAAAAGAAGACAAAACAGGAGGGCATTCTTTAAATACAGAGATGACCCACTGACGATTTATATGGTATATATAATTGAGATGTGTTTCACATTTCTAAGGAGATTGAAAAAACTTCTTGTGTTCACACAGGGAAACCTCGAGGCGGGTCGTAATTAAGCGACGGTCGTATCAGAATCTTATGTCTTGTAATGATACGCCTCTGCTTGTAGTTGGTGGGTATTTTGATGCAACTCACTAATAAACAAATAAATTACTTTTCTTATTTAAAAGTGATGACACCCTTTAATATACTTCATCAAATAAATTAATAGTCACTTCCTCAGTCTTGGAAATTAGAAAAAGTGGATGTGGCAGATATACGATGTAACTATACATATACTAATACTTATTCAAAAAAAAAAAAAAAACTATACTTATATTTATACATATTTTTATAATAAACGAAAATATATTACTCATTGAAAACCAGTGCATGAATAGTAGCTTATCAATAATGAAATTTGGTGGTGCATTGAAACCTGCAATCAGATTAGTATAATCACAAGCTATCTTGACAATAGCATCACAATTTGTTTGCTTGTCATTTTACTTAGCTTCAACTCTAAGGTTCCATTCTCTTCCAATAATCACCTCGATGAGATAATCCCAAATTCCGAGTTATTCAACTTACCTTCCTTCCAATGCATGAGCTATCCCTTTAGCATCAAATATCACATTAAGATATTCCTTAATCCAACTCAAAGCTTCCATCAATCCAATACTCTCCCATTCCCTTATCAAGGCAAGATTAGGCAAAAAAACTACCCTACAACACACAAAGCAGCCCATCTCATTCCTCCCGACACCAACGACTCTTACTATATGGCTTGTAGAAAACATTATTGCATCACATTATATTTAAAAATGAAACTAGTGGCTTTTCCCCAGATAGTACCACCAAACTTCAACTTCCACAGGTTCAGCACCTTATGGGCTGGAGAAGCCTTTCACGCTGCAATTCTCTCAAGTCACAACATTTCAAGCCCTGCTCTAAGACTCTAATTGTACTATTAGAAAAATTATGCTTAGAATTCCAGACCTAATTAATGTATTCCCTTCATATATTTTACAAAGTCATATACTTTACCAAATTCAACTCTGACAACACTCAATATTTTAAACACCAATGGTCACGCCCCGAAACCCGCTTTTAGGGCATAACGGTCATTTCATATTAAATATCATTTTCTTGTAATTGAAATATTTATAATCATCAAATTCCTAATTATGATAGTAAAATATAAATCTTTAATCTTCAAAATTCATATCGCAAACTAAAACATCATCCAAACTTGTCATTATCTAAAACTTTGAAGTAAAATAATCCAAATACAATCTATACTTTAACTCTAAAAATTATCCAAATAAATAAATAAGACCAAAACCTCCAAACTCATAGTAATGTCAAACTCACATCTTAACCGTCACTCCTCTCCCGAACTAAAGGTTCCTAAAAAATTGTCAATAGATAGGATGAGCTCAAAAGCCCAATAAGAAATAATAATATAGTTTATAGGAATAAAATCTTTTCTAATTCTTTCAGAAAACGAGAGATATAACATTTAATCAATTTCACAAAAAATTTCAAAATATAATAAAACAACAATTCAAACTCTGTATCAAAGCTTCATATTCATAACAAATCATTTTGTATCAAAATCCAAATCCAAATCAAAACAACTCAAAGATATTTTCTCAGACTTTCGAATAACAAATGGTCCCAAATTTGGAGTGGAATAATATTAAGCAAAGCAGTCAACTATTATAACCATTGATTAGGAGCCATATTATCGATTATTATAATCCGATGACAAAGATGCACTTAGTATCGACCCCTACGTAACACAGTGTGGCGTAACCCCAAAAAACTACAGAAGTCCCGGGTTGATATTGTCAACTTCTTGGAATACTATGGGTATCATGTATCTTGATCTGTATTTATAGTGTCTCATTCACGAACTCATTTTAAGTAAAAGTAGCCCCAGGACCCTTTCAACCATACTCGAAAATGTACTTGGTATGTCACAATAATCCCTTAAGAGTTCTTCTAGCACTCTTATACAAAATCATATATTAACACTATTTTGTTCTAATAAATTTTACAAAATGAACATCAAGGCCACATGTCGGCCTTCGTCACAATTACGGCCTTGAATTGGCGCTATCAAGTGTCTGTCCACACTGAAATATTTTCCGTAAAGAGAGGTGTAGGCCATGCCCGATGAGAATACCTCTACGAGAATTTGCTCCTGCCCTAAGTGCACATATAATATCCACTAACATTTCTGATCACATTCATAAAGAACATGCCAATTCTATATGAATCCACCACATACCATACCATGAAATGAATCACGACTCATCATATACCACCATGTGCTTCGAGTCCTCACTACTCCCTCGCATAATACTAAGCCCGTTTGTGAAAAATCGTCGTCTGAATGACATCCCGATGATCATTTAAAAAAATTTCATTTGTTTATAAGCAGCTTTTTAGTTGATACATCTGATAATAATTTTATATTCAAAATCTATCGCCTTTTTTTGTGGATGGCAGATTTTTGGTGTCTCGATGTGGGCTCATAAACCCGAACACTTTCGCCTTTCATCGGCCCGGGACTATGTCTAACCATAATTGGCACATCACTTTTCCATAGAGTTTCCATTCAGCGGAGTGCGACTTTGTTAGGCGTTGTCCGTTCGCAAAACCCACCCGATCAAACACCAAATGTAGTGTTGATTTACGACCGTACACTCACACCCGTTTAATCACGATGTCTAGTGCATATGCAATGCAATTATGCCATTGCATATTTCTACCATGTCACATATATGATGAATGTTATATGGACAATTTTATCAAACATGCATATCACTAATTCATCCTGGGCAATTATATCAAACATGCATATAATTCCCCTACATTAACTCAATCATGTCAATGTATCACACAAGCATATATCGACATCACCCCACAGACCAGTCATACTTAATCAAGTAATGGAAACACTTTATCCTTTAGGCTAAATCACGACATAACATGTACCTGATAGCTGTATGTCATATAATGGTGTGTCTACATAGGAAATTCTGTCACATGTCAATATATTATTACACGTATCAACATTTTTTCAAGCAAACTGCCATGTATGAATTAGTACCTTAGTGCTTATGATCAAAATTTCAACAATGTTATGAGCACCAAATTCCATTTCCTAGCAATATGATCACTCTCTTCTAAGACTCAACATTTCCAAGAGTCAAGAACTCTTGAATTAGAGTTCGGATGAGAAAGATATAGTCTCGTCTAAAGTTTGAATTGCAATAAGGGGCCACACTATTGCTTGATCACGCAATAAGTGTGTCGAGGGTTCTTGCGGGAACATTTTGGAAACTCCCGTACACGCAAGATTTCAACCAAATTCATTTTGAAAGCAACCCTTTAGACCGACTACAACCCCATCTCAATTGAGACCGCAAAATGGGCCATATTCCAATTAATACCACAAAACATCGATAAAACGCCCAGCGCGATGTGGTCTGGCCTGAGACGAAAACAATACCTCAAAGGATAGAAAGAAACCAAGGTAGGAAGAATCCCTACCTCTTGGAGCGTAGCACTCGTCGAATATACAGACTTGTCTTCTTGGTCAGACGAGTTCCAACTTCCTTTCTCCTTGCTCTTTCTCCCTTTCTTCTCCATTTTTCTTTTCCTCTCTTTCTTTCCTTTTAACCCTCTCCTTTTTCTTTTCCTTCCTTTTCCTTCTTACTTTGCTCCTGCTTCTGGCTTGACTCCACACCATATATAGCCTTCTTCATGTGCCATGCATGTTGACACATGGCATGCCATGTGTCCTACATGCATAGGTCTTTGCCATGCATTGTGACACATGGTTCGCCATGTGTCACCCACATGGTTCGCCATGTGTCACCTAACACTCGTTGCTTCGAAAAACGTGAAATTCTGACTATCTCGAAATTCAATGAAATTTGCTTGGGCAACTAAATTTCGTGTGACAAAACCAACGACGAGGTTAGTTTTGTCATCTAAGATCTAGAAAATTTCTAGGTTTTCAACCTGTATCATAGCGGTAAGTTCACCATGTTTGCCCCATTTTTTTTTGGAAACACTCAAATTTACCCGGGTTTTACATTCTTTCCCTCTTAAAAGAATTTTGTCTGAAATTAACATGCACATATGATGAGTATACTTTATACTCATTTAATCAATATATTTTGCTTATTTTTTTATTAGTTTTATTTTATAAATAGAGTGATCTAATACTCACAAATGTTCAATTTGTGATTAGGTCAACCATGAGCCAATATGGAGCAAAAACAAAGAGATAAAACCCAAAAATAAATTACGCATGCAGCTACTATGTTTTGATGTTTTCAGCTACAAGATGATCCCAAATGGCTAAAATGTTTATATGGATGGATAGGAGACTTCTCAGGATTTCCAAAGAGACCTTATTAACTCCATGTTGACTTCAAATGACCAAGTTATGACTCTTGGAAGTTGAAAGAAGAAGAGAAGAAAGCTCAAAAGTAACCAGTTGGAGCATTTTTTAACTTACGTCTTTATCATCATTTCTAAAGTGTTATTTATGGCCATATCTAGATTATACACTCTCTAAGCTTTCCAATGAGTCTAAGATCACCAAAATCGAAGTTCGGATGACAAAGTTATGACTTTACGAAATTTGTGCAAAAACAGGAAAGCTACAGCAACGTCACGACGTTGGAACGTCTCCCTTTGGGTGGAAACACCCTAGGGCTTGTTCTTGCAGAGATTTCCAGGGTTCGTTCTTGGAAGAGGAAGAACACTTGAGGAAGAAGAAGATAATGGAGGAGAAGAAGGGAGCTTCAACACCAAATTTGTTTTCTCTCTTTGCTTTTCCATTTTTCTTTCTTTTGATGGTTGTATTTATTTTTAATGGCCTTGATTTTAGGTCGTTAGACAAACCATTAACGTGAAATTTAAATAGAGATGGAAGTCTTTCACCTAAGTCTTGATGCAGGCACAATTCTTGACTACCCTGGGACATCGAATTACTCGGCACCACTTCCATATGTCCATTCACCGGGACTAATTCATTCATATTTAAATCTAAATTAGCAGAAAGAAATTGAATAATTATAGTCGTAGGAGTCGATCTGACCATCTTACCATAATTACATACTCGTTATTTGCTCCTGATAGTCTAAAGAATTTTATAAAAATCCTTTTGTCCCAACACTTTTAAAAAAATGTACTCAAGGTCACATGTTGGCCTCCTTGAAATCACTGACCTCGTAAGACCTTGTCTCCACCCATACACTCCACATGGTGAAATGAAGCCCATGACAGGGTGAAATGATACTTGATAGAAAATTATCTATAAAGGCTACTCCGCTAAATGCATAATGACCATGAGAGCGTCGATCACATTTCCTATAAATAATGCAATCTATATGGAATATTCGTGTCATGCATGAGATGAGACTCCTCTTGTACCCCTGACTCGAGTCTCGACAGCTCCCTCACACTGCGTGCAAGTGTGAAAACCGATCATTGGTGTTTCACCCATGACTTAACCCATTAGACCAACTCTCGATATTCATTTGAATTTATTAAAATCCGTGTATTTATTTGGGTTGCAAATTTTAGATCTCACCACGAACCCTTGCGCCTTGACACTTTGATTTTATCGCTGGATACATATCGACTAAGAATAAAATTTGAGTCTTTACTTCACGGGGGGATCCTTACGTTCACAGCTACTCACAACACACGTGATTTATTATTCTTATTGTTTTACACAATCGTGAGTCTCGATTTTGGACGTTGTCCCATTTTCGAGCTCACCACACATTCACTAAGAATGGTGAATAACCAATACCATGCACACACACTCGACTTGATGCGATGCTACCGTGCATATGAAATGCATTTATACCATTTCATGCTATGTCATGCTACATGCACAATATTTATAAATTTCGGATAATTATATTTCTTACATATACTTTCCATTCATCACAATTTCCATGTTAATACATCACGCAAACACATATTAACATGATTTTAACACATAACAACATATTATTTATTTTTCAAACAATAACACACAAAATGGCCCAAATCTCGGACCCATATAAAACAGAGCACCTCTTGGTCCCTTCACGGCCATGAACCATTTTTGGTTCCATTCATCAACAAATTACTTGTAACCAGAAAAACCTTAAAACTCAAAGACATCGGTCTGGGATTAAAACCAAACCTCAGCCCGATGCAGGCAGTGAAACGATCAAAAATTTTCAATATTCGGTCACAATCTTGGGACTAAATCAAGTGTGATTCGATCTAAACCCATGCCATTAAATGACCTTTAGGCTAGAAAATAATCCAAGCAGGAAAATTCTCTACCTCGCAGAGTTTGATGAAACTATAAGATATTGGTACCCACGCGTAACCCGCGATGCGTGAATCGACTTTTACTCTCAGGCTGTCGGGATTTGACCGTCGGAATACCGAGAAAATCCCCATTTTTTGTTTCCCTATCCTTTCTCTCTCTCTATCCGATTTCTCCTCTCTCCCTTGTTTGCTTCGCTTCCTTTTTTTTTTTTTTTTTTTTTTTTTCTTTTCTCATTTTCTTTGCTTTCCTTATCCATCGCACTTTCTTATCTCCTTGTTTGTTCTTATCTCATTTTTCTTTGCATTTTGCATTTTCTATTTTTCTCTCATTTTATCATCTTTTTTTTCTCTTTTCTCCTCTTTAGCTTCTCCTACGTATGGATAAAGTGAAACTTCCCCCATTTCCTGCTGTGCTGTCATCTCCATGTTTTTATTTCTTATTTTCTTTATTTTCTTTTTCCCTTTTATTATATCATGTAACACATGGCTCAATATGAGCCATTTATTCAAAGTGCACCACATGGCTCTTGCCATGTGTCACTCCCTCGGGGTTCCATATGGAATCCACATGATCATGCCATGTGTCACGACTGCAGTGTCTCGGCGTGAAATTAAACATCTCGGAATCAGAGGCCAATTTCGACAAGATAAGCTAGATTCATGAGGAGCGAATTCAGCAGTGGAGTCCATTTCTTCATCTGAGATCTAGAAAAATCCTAGCTTTTTCTTCGGGACTATTTTAGCAAATTACCGTTTTGCCTTTTTTCTGAAAAACTTAAATTTAAAATTTTCACGGGTTATACATTTCCACTTATGTTTTAGTTAGTTTTCTTAGGGTTTAGATGTAGACAAATACATGTTTGTATGAATCTCTCTTAATTTATATTGATTGATGTTTTATTTCATATTTATGTTGAGTATTTCATTTGGATCTTAATGCTTGTGGGTATTTGGCCAATATTTGCATGATTTGTAGTTTGATTCAAAATCACGAGAAGTGAGGATTAAAATTAGACCATGGATGATTTACCATCTAATTATCATAAGATAGAGATATAAGTGAGATTAGGTGTGGTATTAAGATTTATAGAGATTGATGCATCCTTTGTTATGATGGTTTGAAATGGAGATGCGATCTCATACTACAAGGGTAGGTATGCGGATGCTAAATTGATCATGGATTAATTGGGTTGGGAGGTTCATACATCATTGTTTAGGTAAATATACCTAAGGCTTTTAATTATTTATATAGTCTTGCGTGCATGAATTAGTGTCTTTGAATTTTCTATAGATTTTCCACCATCCGCATGGAGCATAGGCTAGATTAGTCGGTACTTAGTAACCCGATTCTCACGTAGAGCGATGCTTACTTATCGATATATTGCGAGGTGATCGTGCACTTGCGCACATAAGCGTGCATTTTACATGGTCTGAATCGACTATCGAGTTTTGGGCGGATTCTTAGAATTGGTGCTTTTATTAATATTGATTTGAAATAACTTTACTCTACTTTGGATATAGCTAGTCTTTGTTTTATTTTTCCTTTTGTCCATTTTACTTTGAATTTTATTTTTGTTTATAGCATTTCAATCGCGATGGATCATCATCGAGTTGACAAATGCATTGGCTCACCCATGAGCGGCAACTAAGAATGTGATTGGGTGATGAGCATTAAAGAAGAGTGACAACTCTAGTGCGAGTCAAGTGTAGCAATATATGCATCGATGGATTATGCTTTCGATATGGGTACCCGTATGAGCAATCATAATTTTGGATGGGAGCCACCACCCAAACGCCTCATGGAATACAAGCTATAAGTATGCACACTTCACAAGTCGAAGATCAAGCACAGAAGAGTTATGGATGGTCTGGGAGAACTCAAGCGACTAAATCTGCCATGACCATGACCTGAATTTTCAAGATCAATGGCTGAAATGGACCACTCTTAAGTTAGGTTGCTAGGTTTATTGATCCGAATGAGATAAGTCAACCATGAAGGGTGCTGTAAAAGTTAGAGCGGTCATGGTTGAATTGAAAGAGTTCATCTTGAATCGCAACATATCAAGTTCAATTCATGGAATTGACAAGAGTAATGTTAATTCAGCATTTTCATTCAGGAGCTTGAAAGAAGAGATGGCTCCAAAGGCCACTTCTTATACTCGACTTGGATTGAAGAATAGCCTAAGAAGAGGAAGTATGAGTATAGAAGAACTGATAGAAATATATGAAAGAAAAAGAGATATGGATACAATGTCCTTTGAAGAACCCAAACATGAGGAAGCTTGCCATCTACTCTTAGGGTAGATATAGAAGAAAGAAAACTTGAGCTCTGATGAAGAAATCACCTCGAAAAGGATATTAGAGACTTAAAGTTTGAAACAGTGGAGAATGATGCACAAATTTTGGAAACCTTAGTTATGAAGGAAGATGAGCCAACTTTTTTGGAATTATATTAAAAGATAAATGATGAAGTTTGAAAGACTATGCCGGAGATGACTGTATGGGATGAGATGTATGAGGAATTGAAAAATGAGAAGATGACCCGACTTAAGGGTGGATGAGTATATCATTCAATTGAGTGATGAGATAAGCCACCATTGTAAGACAAGAAAATAAAAAAATAGAAAATAAAGAAATAATGATCTTGGAGAATATGTGCTCAAGTTGTAATTGGGCACAATTGTACCTCTAGAGAAGGATGGAAGCAGAATCACCCAACATATAAGTAGTTGGTAGATTCGCTGGACTCGAAAACGGAGCAGCTTCTTGGGAGGCAACCCAAGTTCAAAAAATTTTCCTTTTCCCTTTTCTTTTTATTTTAGTTACTTTTAAGTTTGTTTTTGAATAAATGTTCTTGCTTGATCTTGTGTTTCTTAGTGTTGTTTTTAGGTTTTTTGGGTTCAAGTTGGCTATGGGGTGGAGAATCTTGAAAAGTGAAGTCATAGTATCTTGTGAGTTCAAAGTACAAAAATTGAACAAGGAAATCCAGTTCAACATCCTCTCATTTCACTCCATATGCTTCCCTATTTTCAAGCCTTATCTCATTTGGAACTAAAACAAGTCATATTCATTGGAGCAACTTCTAGAGACTTAATCAACCTCAAGGGAGTACTCATTAATCATTCTTGTTTTTGTTTCACATTGAGGACAATGTTTAATTCAAGTTTTTTTTTTTTTTTTGGAGAGTGTGAATTCAAAATTCAAAAATTTTTTTTTTCAAAAATTCAGACTTTTGTATTTCCTTACCTGTTTTAGTTATTTCTTTTTAATTGTTTGGTTGTCGTTTGCATGAGATTTTTATTTCTTTCTTTTTTTTGTTTTGTGTCTCACAAGAGTTAGGTTGGTGCTTAGTAATGATTTTGAGAATGCATTGGTTTTGTGCTTAAATTGTTTCTTAGTCAAATTTGGGATACCTTTGCATTTCTTTGATTTAGGACTTGAGTGTATCTTTTGGTTGTGGGAGACTTAGCTTGAATAGCTCTATTGTTTCTCAAGAAATCATTTCTTAATGAAACTCCTACACACACACACTAGGTCTCATTTATATACTTTGGCTCCAACCTCTTTTTCTCAAATTGAACTTACCTTGAGAGACCTTAATTTCTATAGTGATGGGACACCTTAATAAAGAGGATTTCCATTGTGCTAGCCAGAAAGAAAGAAAAAAAAACAAAAGAAAACGAGAAAAAGAAAGAAAAAGAAAAAAGAAAGCAAAAAAAAAAAAGGAATATAAAGAAAAAAAAAAAACAAAAAAGTGAGTTTACTCACAAGTAAGTGCTTTGGTTTTTAGTTGAGTATTCGGGGTGAAGTTCGAGGGGAACTAAATGCCTGATGCCCTAAACCAACTGGTGGTGAGTCACTAATGGATCCCCGCTACATGGACACTTTTCTAAAACTCCTTAGCATTGCTTCCTACTTTTTAGTTTTAGTTGTTGAATAAAATGCGCGTTCTTATCCTGTTTTGGTTAATTTTCTTTCAAATTGAGTGAGTTGAGTTTAGATGAAGAATGTTTTGGAACCTTAGTCTATATTTGAGACCTAAAACATTATTTACACCGAGTCCCTTTAGGAAATATCTATTGAGGGCTTGGGGGCAAAACTTGTCTTGATCAACATACCATTTGAATGCCTCGTCTTTTAGAGATGATAAATGTTTTGGGATCCCATTTTTGGCTAACATGTTTTATTAGAAATTTTCCAAGCTTTCTCTTAACTTGCACTAGCACTATACTCATACTCATACTCATATCTATCTTAGTGTTTTTTTTTGTTTTATGTTTGTGTTTCCTTTGCTTGGGGACAAGCAAAGATTTAAGTTTGGGTGTGTGATGAGTATACCTTATACTCATTTTATCAATATATTTTGCTTATATTTTTCTTCGTTTTATTATATGAATAAGTGATCATTTATACAAATGTTCAATTTGTGATTAGGTCGACCATGAATACAATATGAGCAAAACAAGAGATAAAGCCTAAAAATCAACAAACTACATATGCAGCAGCAACTACCGTGTTTTGATGTTTTCAGCTTCAATATGATCCCAAATGGCTACAATGTTTATATGGATGGATAGGAGACTTCTCAAGCTTTCCAAAGAGACCTTATTCACTCCATTTGGACTTCAAATGACCAAGTTATGACTCTTGGTAGTTGAAGGAAGAAGAGAAGAAAGCTCAAAAGTGACCAGTTGGAGCATTTTGTAACTTACGTCTTTATCATAATTTATAAAGTGTTATTTCTAGACATATCTAGATTCTAAACTCTCTAAGCTTTCCAAAGAGTCCAATATGACCCAAATCGAAGTTCGGATGACAAAGTTATGGCTTTCTGAGGGTTATTTGTAAAAACAAAGAAAGCTACGACAAAGTTGAATGTCGGGCGTTGAATGAAGTATGAAAGCGTAGCATCCGATATTTGTGGCGTTTCCAAGCGATGTCGCGCGGCGGTCGGGTTGGTTTTGGGTCGATTTTCAACCCATTTTAAGCCTAGAATTGAGGGTTTTAAAGCGCAAACCCTAGAAACCAATGAAGGAGATGGATTTTGGGCCTTTTTGAGGGAGAATAAGCTCCCTTTGGGTGGAAACACCCTAGGGCTTGTTCTTGGAGAGATTTCTTGGGTTCGTTCTTGAAAGAGGAAGAACACTTGAGGAAGAAGAAGATAATGGAGGAGAAGAAGGGAGCTTCAATGCCAAATTTGTTTTCTCTTTTTCCTTTTCCATTTTTCTTTCTTTTGATGGTTGTATTTAGTTTTCCACTTATGTTTTAGTTAGTTTTCTTAGGGTTTAGATGTAGCCAAATATATGTTTGTATGAATCGCTCCTAATTTATATTGATTGATGTTTTATTTCATATTTATATTGAGTATTTCATTTGGATCTTAATGCTTGTGGGTATTTATTGATATTTGCATGAGTTGTAGTTTGATTCAAAAATCACGAGTAAGAGTTAAATTTGACCATGGATGATTTACCATCTAATTATCATGAGAGATAGAGATATAAGTGAAAGATTAGGTGTAGTATTAACATATACATTTATATGTACAAAATCAACCTATCAGCTTGTATCACATAGAACCACATGCATATGCTACAGTCATTCATTTTTGTTTTTCAAATGACCAAACAACGTACCTTCATCCTCGAATAAGGAAGGATAAGTGGCACGCATTATGTCCTCGTGTTCCCATGTTGCCTCTTCCACTCCTTGGTGCTACCACAACACCTTTACTATCCTCATAGTCTTGCGTCGCAAAACCTGATCCCGACTATTCATAATACGCACAAGTCCCTCCTCAAAGGTCCCATCTGCATCAATAATGAGCTCGCCCCAATCCATAACATGAGTCGGGCCTGGAGTGTATTTCCGAAGCATGGAGACATGGAATACCTCATAGACACTCGATAAACTTGGCGGTAATGCCAACCGATATGCAATTGTGCCTACCCTCTCGAGTATCTCGAAGGGCCAGATAAACCTCAGCGATAGTTTTCCTCGCTTGCCGAACTTGACCACTCATCTCTTAAACATCACCTTCAAGAAAACATGACGTCAGCTTTAAGAAAACATCGCGATAGCTCTTAAGTTGGTTTTTGAGCCATAAGAAGTCGCTTCCGTATCAAGTCCACCTTCCCAAAGGTGACTCTAATCAATTCCAAACCAATGGTGGATCTCTCTCCCACTTATGTCCAACAAACCGGAGATCGGCATGGCCTCCCATATAGTGCCTCATAGGGTGCCATTTGTATACTGATCGATAATCAAGTAGTTTAAGGTGAACTCCACTAAGGGTAAATGTTCTTTCCCAAATACTCATTAAGATCCGTGACGATGCGCGTAGCATGTCCTCTAATGTTTAATATCCCTCCTCGATCGATCGTTTGTTTGTGGATGAAAAGGAGTGCTCATCATCAACTGTGTCCCTATGGCTCTTTGGAAACTCTTCAAAAAATGAGCCATAAACCTAGGATCCCGATCCGATATGATAGAGACTGACACTCCATGCAACTGGACGATCTCTATATGTACAACCTGTAGAATTCCTCCAGTGTGAGGGTCATTTGCATAGCCAGAAAATGTGCCAACTTGGTGAGCCGATCCACTATCACCCACACCGCATCATGCTTCCACGATGTCCGTGAAAAGTGAGTCACAAAATCCATCGTGATATGTTCCCACTTCCACTCTGCTACCTCCAGTGGCTGGAGTAGCCCTGTTGGCCTCTGGTGTAACACCTCTATTACCATTTAACTTATGACGCCCCCAACACGGGGTGCTTTGATACCACTTAACTTGTAACTATCTTTTTACTTTTTACCATACCATTAACTTGTTCATTCATGTATTGTTAAACATTTAACTTGAAATATATTCTGTAGCAGTGGATTACAAAATATATTCAAAAATTTATAAATGGGAGTGTTCAACATATAAAATTTTACATTGCTACAAAAGAAAACATATACAAAATAGACTCCAAAAAGGTCCATAGTGGGCACCTAGTAGTGTGGCTGTCTCACACACGTGGATTATCCTGCTTCTACTCTACTTTCTGTAATTCACACGAATGAAACACCCTTGTTAAGCTTTACAGAGCTTAGGGGTGAAATAATACATGTGGACGACTCCTAATAAGGGTCATCACACTTTAGACAACTCGAGATATAACTTAACATTCATTTATTATACATGCTTATTCATGTTTTGAAATATATCATTTATAGATATGTTTCTACATATATCATACTTATTCGTGATTGGGTGTTTCCTCATTCTCAGATCATCTTTCACATTTACATTTTTACTTTATACTTATCATCAGATATATATCATCACATAGCAATGTTACGCTCATATTATGTCACAATATTTCAGATATTCTCATATTTATCTATGTTTCATGCCTATACACTTTCTTGAAGTGGATACGGGAACTATAAGGACCCGAATGTGTTATAATCATTGTACGAGACAATGAACTATAAGAAATCAAAGGTGCTGTTATCATTGTACGAGACAATGACCATCTATAAGGGCTAGAAGGTGTCAAGGACACAGCATAATGACTATAGGTGTCAAGCACATCTATATGGCCTGCAAGCCGGTCTAGTGCTCATGATCACAGACGCGAGATCGGGCCTGTGCTCGACGGCGCCCGTCGCGTATGTGTGCAACTAAGTATGAGCGGCGTTGACAAGGACCGTTGGGTGATAGAGAGGTTTTGAAGGCATTGCACCACCCATGTCGTCTGTCGCGACCGAGCTGATCAAGAGCCAAAAAAAAAAAAAAAAACTTGTGACCCTGTTTTTGGGGGTGTCACACCAAAATGAGATATTTTGGTCTGATTTTCATTTTAGAGTTAAGGCCATGTTTGGCTTTAACAAATTTGATTTAAACTTTTACCCCTTGCATTTAGGTCCTTCAACTCTCTATTTACAAATACCCTCAATATTTCACTTTATCATATAATCTTTATAAATTATGACCCTTGGGTCCTAAATTGGTAAATTACTAACTTACCCTTAACTCTTGTATTAATTCCAGATTTTTGCTTATTTTATTTTTAGAATTATTTTTATTCCGGAAAAATATATATTTACTTTTATTATACCCAAAACATGTTATAAAACTGCTGTATAATTTATGTTACAACCTGTCACTTTTATCTCGTCGGGGTGGCACGTGAGGCAATCAAGTGGAACAAAATTCCCAACATGTTTCTTCATCCACTTAGCACATCGCGATGAAGATCTCTACATCTTTCGTACACTGACGCATGGCAAATCGAAAGCAATTGAACTCCTTGAGGATCTCCTCTCTCAAATCTGCCAATTGAGGAACTACATCCCGTCCCCTGTACCGAAGACTACCATTAGTGTGCATGGCCCAACCTTCGTCACCTGTACCTGACTGTACCCGGTCCCGGATGGATAATATCTCTGTATCTTGTCCCTGGGACTCAATCACTCTACTTAGTAAGGAAGGTGTAGCCACTAAACTCCCCAAAACACCTTGAGCCTGATCACTATTCTGTAGTCTAAACTGTCCCAACACCTCGAGCATCTGCCACTCCTGGAAACCTATATTAGCCAGTACTTCCTGTTACTTTTGACTGAGTGCGTCAGCCACCAAGTTGTGATGTCCCAAAACCCGAGGGTCTCGTTGATCAACTGTCAACCTGTGGAATACCTATGGGTATCGCATATCTCAATACCACACTATCGTGTCTCATTCACCAAGACTCATTTTGAGTAAAAGTATCCCCACTAGGCCCTTTCAACCATACTCAAAATATTACCCATGACTATGTCACAATAGTCCTTAAGAGTTTATTATAATACTCTTATACAAAATCATATATTAACACTATTTTGTTCTAATATATTTTACAAAATGAATATCAAGGCCACATGTCGGCTTTCTTCACAATTACGACCTTGGATGAGTGTCGTCCATTGATGTCTGTCCTACACCTGAAATATTTTTCCCATAAAGGGTGAGTCATGTTTAATAGAAAATACCTCTTATAAGGGCTACTCCTCAACTAAGTGCACATGAAATGTCCACTCACCATTTCACAATCACATTCTAATAAGAACATGCCAATTCTATATGGAATCCTACATGCCATGCCATGAAAATGAGATGTCACCATCATGTACTACATCCACCCAGTCCTCATCACTCCTCACACAATGCCCAAGCTTCATGTGTGAAAAATCAGTTATTCTAGATGACATCCACGATTTACTAAAACAAATTTCATTTGTTTATAAACCAAAAGCTTTTTAGATGATACATCACAATGATCATTTTATATTCAAAATCCATGCACCTTTTTGTGGGTAGCGGATTTTTGGTGTCTCACCATGGCCCCACAAACCAGACTTTTACCGCCTTCATCAGTTGGGGACTATGTCCGACCATAACTGGCAAAATCTTCACCCGAGGGGGGGATCTATCCCAACTTGCTGATGTCCGACACATATTTTCCTTACCATTTCAATCAACCGTGCGACTCTGTTGGACGTTGTCCCATTTAACCGAGCCCACCCAATTAAACACCAAACGCAGTGTTGATTTACCAACCATGCACTCACACACCCATTTAACGATGTCCAGGTATGCAATGCAATTATGGCATTGCGTATTTGTACCATGTCACATATATGATGAATGCTCTATGAACAATTTTATCAAACATGCATATCACTAATGCATCCTGGGCAATTATATCAAACATGCATATAATTCCCCTACATTAACTCATTCATGTCAATGTATCACACAAGCATATATCAACATCACATACAAGTCATTACTTAGTTAAGTAATGACGCGCTTTATCCTTTAGGCTCAATTACGACATTTCATGTCCACAATAGCCTACAACATGTCATGTAATGGCCATGTCTACACATATAATTCATCACATGTCAATATATTATTACACATATCAACATTTCATCAAACAAGCATGCCATGCCATGCAATTAGTACACTTGGTGTTTATGATCAAAATTTCAGCAATTTTGTGAGCACCAAATTCCATTTCCTAGCATGTGATCAGATTTTAGAATCAAATGAGCTTTTGAAAGAGTCCAAGAACGCGTGAATCGAAGTTCGGACGAGAAAGATATGACCGTCCGAAGTTGGAGTACAACAAGGGCCACACTATTGCGCCAATCCACGCAATAGTGTGCCCAAGGGTTGCAGGAACATTTTGGCAACTCTCGTACATGCAAGTATTCAACCAAAATTCGTTCCGGAAGCAACACTTTAGACCGGCTACAACCCCATCTCAATTGAGACCGCAAAATGGGCCATATTCCAATTAATACCACAAAACATGCCATAAACATGGCACAACGGGTCCCAAAAGTGGTAGTCATTAAGAATAGTTCAAAGGATACAAAGAAACCAGTTGTGAAGAATCCCTACCTCTGAGTCGTAACCTCGCCGAACATAATGGATTTTACTTGGTCTGATGAGTTCCGATCATCGGGACAACCACTTTCTTTTCTCCTTCTCATCTCTCCTCCCTTTCTTCTCCTCTTTCTTTCCTTTTCCTCTCTCTTCCTTTTCCTCTCTTTCTTCCTTCTTCCTTTTTTCCTTCCTTTCCTTCTGTCGTCACCCGCTTCTACGAACATCTCCCACACCCCATATATAGCCTTCTCCATGTGCCATGCATGTTGACACGTGGCATGCCATGTGTCCTACATGCATAGGCCTTTGCCATGCATTGTGACACATAGCTCGCCATGTGTCATCGACCTATGTTGCCTCGGCTTGTGAAATTCCACCACTATCTCGAATTGATGAAGTGATGCGGCAACTAAATTTCGTGTGATGAACCCAGCTGATGGTCGGTTCGTCATCAAGATCTATAAAACTTCTGGGTTTCCTTTTATTACCTTGCGACAAATTCACCTTGTTTGCCCGTTTTTTTTAGCTCAAATTTGCCGGGTTTCTTAGTTGTGAGGGTCATAGTCAGTTATTGTAACCCAATGGCGAGGGTCATAGTCAATTATTATAACCTATTAACTAGGACCATAAACCAAAGTAAAAAACTTTTCTTTCCAATTCAAATTTACAAAACAATTCCATCATATCTCCAAACTTTATATTTTTCATAAACAAAATCATAAACATAATTTTATGTAAAATTACTAATTGATCTATAGATAGTCAAATAAATAATGAAACTTTTCATAATTCATAATATATAAAAAAATTATAACTTTTCACAATTCAAATAATATAAAAAATAAATAATTTTTTTTGTAAAGTCTTATATATATATATATATATATATATAATATTTTATTTTAAAAATTTGTATTATAATATCTTGCCTCAAAAGAGTTAGAACTTGGTGTCCTCAAAGAATCTTAAGAAAAAAAATTAATTCTTCACCCGAAAAATAAAGCTTCAAACTTTGAACTCCTACATCTTCAAATCTCGAACCTTCAAACCTTAAATTCTTTGTTTTCTCTAATCTCAAACTTTTGCATAACAAATTTTTGTGACTAAAAAATGGTGTAACATTTTAATTTATACTTAGAGTTTTGTATTTGGAATACAAAGATTTTCTATCTTTAATAAATTGATTTAATTTATTAGTATTATCATTTTTAAAGGTACACTTTTACCCTAAGTAAATTTGGAATAAACTTAACTCCTGTAAACTACCCTCCACCTGACATTAAGAACAATTCTCTGTAAGACTGAACACTGACACGGCTCTAACCTTTGTCTTGCGAATGGAATAAAAACAAAGCATGTAAAGTATTCTCCAAATCTTGACTGCAAAAAGGACAAATACTCATAATCTAAAAGCCACAAGATTGAACTTATATTTATATCTTTAGTTATGGGAAAAGTTGAGGAAAATTTGCAATAGAAAGAAAAAATAAAAATAGAGTTAAATGGCATATATGTGGTCTCACAGATTCAAGTCGGTGGATGTCAGACATTACACCAGTTTGGCTTTAACATGCAAAACAAATAAGAAGGCAGCGGTGGTGTTAAAATTCGCCCCTCCGATGGCAAAGTTAGTCTTTTTCTGGAAGACTTAGAGCTTAGAGTAGCAGTTATCTCGATTAAGAATATCGTACCTCGTTTGGTGTGACTTGCTTCTTTTTTATGGAAGGAGAAAAGAGGATCCGTCTTTTTTGGAGAGTAGACGATTTCTCCCCATAATGTTAGGGGAATGTGGCTTTTATTTCGGGAAGAATGACTTATTCTTCCTTTTACGTAATTGCCTTCTCGATAGGGCGGCTTGCTAGAAGGAATGCTTTCTGATGTGGAGGCGGAGGCCGGCTCATGGGAAAACTTACTCTTATATCATGAAGAGCCGGTTGTCAGCTTCGTTTGGTGGAGTTGCTTGATCGGGAGAAGGAATTCCCACGGGTAAAAGGCATCCAGGATATAAGAGAGATACCACAGGCACCGGGCGGAGGATTGGCGGCGTTCCTAGGCCCGGTTGGCTTTTGGGCTGTAGTCACTTTGGGGTACACAGGGCGGAGGATTGCAGAGCATTCACAGGTCGGGCGGCTTCCCGGGCTCAATCCCTTTGGGGCTCTTGGGTTGGGTCGGGTGGCTGGGGTCTTGGAGCTTTATTATGGCATCCTGATGCCCCCTTTCTGGCAGGGAGGAGATATCCCAGGTCGGAAAAAAGGAACAAGCAGTGTCGTATTGGGAGCAATTTTGCCTTTAATCTTCGCCCAATTTTTCAACGTAAATTTTGTAGCTTTTGGCGCATTAGATCTTGTAGTGGATTAGAGTTGATCTTTGAGATTGGCTTGGTATAAAGGCTAGTAGATTGGTTGTCTCACTTTGGTTATCCTCGTTTCTTCGTTAGAAGGATGAATTGAATGTTCTTCAAGGCCTGGATTGCGGGATGAAGGATGATCGTGTTAGTCATTTAGGCAGCCTTCTAATCATGGGTTGGACCGAGGAGATTGTATGGTTTGGCGGAGTGGAAATGTCGAGGGTCTTTGGGTGGTTTAAGAACTTGAATGGGTCAGGGACACCCCTGCTTGGTGTTTAGGGATCGCTTAACCTCCCTGCAGCCTCATCCTCTCCTTTTCCTCTTTCTTAGCCTCTGCGGCAGCCCCATCTCCACTTTGCCCTTCTTCTTGGCTTCTGCAGCGGCTTCTTTCAGCCCATCTCCGTCTTTCCTTTCTTCTTGGCAGTGGCCTCTTTCTTGGTTCCGGCGGAGGATGCCTTGCCTGTTTTTCATTTGTATTTCGGATGTTATGAATGTTAGTTTGTCGTGTTGTATTATGATTGCCTGGCAACACTCATCGCTATGTAATGCCGAACACCTTTTGAATTACCAATTAATAAAGTAGTTTTTAAACAGTACCTTATTCTGACGGTGTGGACATTCTATCTAATTAAGGCCGATTTAACATTATAAAACTTGTTATAATTTGGTTTAATCGTCCAGGAAGGAAAGGCCCACAGGCTTGGCCCACCTTAGTTCTGATTGCCCTAGGCAAACGGCCGTGATGGTTGAGATCTGAACAAGCGATGGTCATGTTGCATTAAAATGTGACTACGGACCACTGAGCGGTAATATATATAGATAGGCATCGATGCGTCGTACTCTTTTCCTTTTTGTGTCATTTTGGTTTATCCGCTTTCCTCGTTAAGCTAGCGAATAATTTAGTCTACCCTTGCATTCGTTTACTACGGGACGTATTGCGGCACTTGCATGTGTCTGCGAGTAACCATTATCATATAGTAGTGTTGGTCCTTGGTGGGTGACTGGTTTCCGGCTGTCAAAGGCTTGGAAGAGAATGGACGTGTTATAACACTTATTCCACCCGGGCGGTTATTGCCCTGGCTCGGGGTATGCCTTTGTACCAATTGGGTATATGGCTAGGGTCTAATATTCGTTTTTTCCTCTCCTTTTGATCTGCTTGTAGAATGGCGAGGGGTCGGGAAGAAACTTCCACGAGTGGTCGCCTCGGAGGGCGCCTTCGAAGCGGCATATGCAGCGACATCATCTAGTCACGATGATGGGAGGAACTAATGGCGTATTGCGAGGTGCTTGATAACATCGATCTCCGGTTGATGGAGAGGGCGGACGAGTCCACGTTGGGTGGAGAACACAATAGTGTGTTTTTTACTCAGGAGCATCTAGTAGCCGGGCTACGCTTTCCTGTGTCGGCCATAGTTAAACAGTTTTTGCATTTTACCCGGGCGCCCTCGGCCCTTATCCACCCTAACATGATTCATATCCTAATCGGCAGCTACGTGCTTAACCATCTGTACCAACTTGATCTCTCGTTGGTGGAGCTTTTCATGATTTACTTTCTAAGCGTAGGAAGTGGGCGGCGGATCGCCATGTCGGTTTTGAGCCGCGATTGAGATGTGATGGGCTTCCGGTTGCTAAGGCGGACGAGGCGTTGCTAGTGAGGAGTCCATGGATGAGACCCGGAGTTCCAGCGGTTGCCATTTAATGTTAGCCGGTCTCGATCCTTCCCGGGTGTGGATTGGCGGATCACGGATTATCAGCTATAACGGCGTTTGTTGTGTTATGATGCATTAACCATTGGTTATCCGTACGGGGAAAAGGCAGCGAGGAAGAGGTGGTGAGCCCCGGGTGAAGAAGTCGAGCATTGAGAAGTCTGCTTGGGCTTTTTGGAGATTTAGAAAGGGCGCCACTACCGTGATACGCTTACTTCGGAGAACATATGTGTTATGGAGCACAACCCGACTCCTTATACCCTCCCTGTTATTCCCCGGCCCTTGCCTTCGCACGTCATGGAAGGGGAGCACTTTGTGATTGCTGATTTGCGGCGCCCTAGTTTTAGTAGCGCTAAGCTACTCCCGGTAATCATTGTCGGGCATGGTAAGTCTTGTGAGGGCCGGAAGCTGTCGAGGTCATCTTGCTTCCTCGGCGGGGTTCTGGTTGTCCCCTCCTACGCTCTTTGGTTAGAGAACTAGGGTAGCAGGTCCCTAACGCCTCCTGCAGCGCAAGTGTTGGACACACCCCAGTGACAGGTCAAGCGGAAAAGGGGCGTCAGGGCCGGAGAGCATAGGGGTCGGGGAGGATTTCATACCTTGGGTTCTGACATGGAAGGTCCCGAGTTTGGAGGAAGAATGAGAGGGAGAGAATGGCGGAATTTGCTTGATCGGCTCGTCGCGCAAGAGGAAAGGCGGGTGATTTCCGGCGGTGGAGTCGGACAGCCACAATTGTTTGGTCGAGCCGACCCGGCTGCGATGGATTGCCACGTGATGGAAGTTCGAGGACGGAAATCATCATCCTGCTCTCTGGGAATTTGGGGCCTATCGGTCGAACGGAACGACGGGGTCGGCCCACGATCGAATCGAAGAGAGGATGATCGGCTCGAGTGCACTCAAGTAATCGCCTTGGATCGGGCGAGGAAGCGACAGCGAGGTTGAAGTATATGCGGTCCGGACTGCCCAGGCCCCATAGGCCGGATTAGGTGATAACAGATAGCTACCTTCCTCCACGAGGGCCAGAGCCCTCGAGAGTGGAGGTGTTAGCCCCTAGGGCGGAGGAGGTGAAGGATATATTGCACTGTTGGGAGCCCTTCCATCGTGGAGCGTCCGCGGCCAATCGGCTAGGCAATTTGTATTCGCATATATACCAGATGCCTGTAGTCGCTCGGGGCCTGGGTCTTCGTGAGGATTATACGATGACCCTCCCTGCTTCTACCCCGAAGGAGGATTTTCTACAGATTATCGACGACGGGATACAGGTCCGGAACCGCAACTTCGTCCAGTCGACCGAGCTGGTAAGATAGGGAGTTCCGTCGGGTGGTATTAGCGTTATTGCTTGTTTTCTTAGTTGCTAATGGGTTTCTTTGCAGGCCGTTGCCGCTGTTCGGAACATGGCGCTTCAGCATCACGAGTTTGAGCTCCGGCTAAGGGACGCTGAGCGGCTAAGATTATATGTTCAGGGAATGGCGAGCCGGGAAATGCGAAGTGCCTCATTAAAGGTCGAGGTTGGCGTGTCGTCGCACGGGTTTGGAGGTTAAGGAATCTTGAGAGGCGCCTGGCGGGGCCCGAGAGAGATGCGGCAGGCCATGAGAAGGCGGCGATGGCCAGGATTGGTGACCGAAGGGGCCGGTAATGCCTAGCACGGATAGAGTGCAGGCTTGCCGGGTTCGTGTGCCTTAGGCGCTTGCGGAAAATGCCCGCCGAGAGGCGGTCAGGCTTGTGGAGCCGCTGGGTTTGCGGCGAGGAAGCTGCGGGAAGGCGGAAGAAGAGAACGACTGTTTGACAAACGAGAGACTTGTCTTGATTATGGAGCTCGGAACTATCAAGGATGAATTCGCCGCCTTCCGGTAGAAGGATGTCGCTGATAGAGAGACGATGGAGGTCGAGTTCGATTCAGTGACGGCCTTGTTCCAATTATGGCTATGGTGTTGCGTTTTCCACGCGCAACATTTGCGAGGCAAGCCTAGATCGGATGGGATCTTTGGGTCTTCAATCTCATTAACTCTAGAGTTCTTTGCTAATCCCCTGCCCCCGGGCACTTAGTGCGCTCTGCCTTTGGACCCGTTGCGGGTGCGGGGAGGATCGTTCGGAGAATAACCCAGCCTCAGCTGGAGAGGAGACAACTCTTCTAATGGATCTCCCGACTGAATAGGATGCCGTTGCTGAGTAGGGTTTAAGTGCTTTGTTGAGGCGAGACTTGTTTTGTTCAGTGTTTTTACACCAAACAATTTGCCTTTCTTTCTTGCTTTGTTATTTTCGATTTGATATCGTTGTGTGCGGCTTTGGCCTTTGCGCCACGGTTTCTGCCGTTTTTGCTTATCGTACCATTCGAGCACGCATGCGGCCGACAGAAATCATCTATATAGAGCCGGATGGGTCATTTCTTTGAGTTAATGGATGGCGAGTCGGCTTCGGCCACCTAGACTTATGTTTTGACCAGCTAGATTTATGCATCGCTGGTAAGGCAGTCGAGTGGGCTAACGGGAACACAGACTTATAATTTGACCCATTCGATGTTATCTATCTTTGGGTCGAGCGAGGATGATGAAGCTGCGCCACCGGACTTATAATTTGACCAGCTAGATCATTATCTATACTAGGCGAGACGAGTGATTGCTGCGCCACCGAACTTATAATTTGACATTTAGATGTTATCAATACTAGGCGGGCGAGGTCTAAATTAGCTAGCCACCGGTTTATATTTAATAAGCTAGATGTTATTTATCTTTAGTAGGCGGGTGAGTGAACTCATACCGGACTTATAATTGCTGTTAGATGTTATCTATCTTTGGGGTGATGAGTCATTGGCTGCATCTGGGACTATAATTTGACTCGTTAGATGTGTGCTCTATCTTTGAATGGAGTAGGTCGATGAGGCACATACCAGACTTATAATTTGACCAACTAGATGTTATCTATCTTTGGGCGGAAGATCGATGAACTACGCCACCCGGACTTATAATTTGACCTTTAACGTATAGATATGCGAGAAGACATGCGTGAAATAACCAAGAACATTCTTTTATTGATAATACCTTTTCAAGTGCGTGGCATTCCACATTCTAGGTATAGGAGTTCCATCTGTTTTGTCTATAGCATAGGACCCGAACTCCGGGCCGTGTGACTATCTGGTCCCTCAGTCTAGGTTAGATTTTTAACAGTGGGGTCGAAGTAGTATTCTCAAAAAACTTTCCTTAAGATAGATCCTTGCATTTGGAACAGGAGCTTCACTCGTTTGTTATAGAGTTTGCCAATGAGCGTTGGTGGGACCCTTTCGGTGTTGCCGCTTCCACGAGTTCATCAACACCGTCTAACTCTTTGACGCGTTACATTTACGATTCGGGCGTAGGCGTGGATGGTAGGTGAAATGGAGTTAAGTAGGGATAACGACTTCCATCCCATAGGTGGCGCAAAGGAGAGATCTTGCAGGTTGGCTTTAGTACACGTGGTCTTGTAGGCCCCGAAACCTCGGGTAGTTCCTCCGCCCCATTTCCGCTTTAAGCGGAGTCTACTTAGCTTTTGAGGGTAGTCACTTGGGGTTTTGTTGGAGGCCGGTAGCCATTGCTTTGGGGATCTGCAGGGGTGGAGTACAAGTTTCTTATCTTCGATTCTTGGTAAAAGTCACGATAGACACAGTTTGTCAGCTACTGGCCCATTATTGGATACGATTGATCTCGGGATGCCGGCAGGCGAAATGATGTTTTCGGATGAATGAGGTAACATCTCTATCTTTGATTGACACGAAGGCATCAACCTTTATCCATTTACTGAAATAATGGGTGGCGACCAACAATAGTTTCTTTTGGGCAGGTGCGGTGGGAAGCGGACCCACAATATCAATCCCCCACCGAGCGAATGGCCACGGGCTAGAGATGGAGACCAAATCTTTGGCAAGGGTCACATTTTTTGTGTCGGCTGACATCGACTTCATAGTTGGCCAATAATACCTAACGTGAGCCTGGTGAGCTAGTGTTCTTCCCCCCGGGTGATTTCCGCATATACCTTTGTGTAACTAACACATACTGGCCTTGCTCGGGAGTTAGACATTTCAGGTATGGTCCGACCAGGGACCGTTTATATAGCTGCCGTATACGGGGAGAACCCTAGCCGGCGAATCCCAATTTGTGAGCCATGCCTGCAATCGTTGGCGATTCTCCCGTGGCTATGTAAAGCCATATGGGATCAATCCAAGAGGGGGAAACCTCCTCTATCTGGCTTACTTGAGTATGTAGTATGGAGGAGCTCGGTTGATAGTAGATGGGGAGATATATTGTTTCCTTTATTGGCAAAGAAGCGACAATGGCGGCTAAGGCATCGGCCCTTTCATTATAGTCCACGAGGGGCGTATTCGAGTTTCGAGGCGAGGTGGCAATTTCTGTTGACTAGAGAGCATATTTTGCCATTGGGGTTCCTGGACTCAATTATGTGTTGACGTCCTACAACCAGTGTGAGTAAACGGATTGAAAGGCTATCGGCATCCAGATCTTGCCCGAGTTGAGCCAGTATCATGGCCGTACTACGACTTGTTGTTGGAGCGGCGAAGCACAAATGGTACTGTTCAATCCCTTTCCCAGCTTAGGAGGTTAATTGCGAACGATGCCAACTTTGATTATGCAGAACCCTATCAGCATGAGGTCCACGGCCGTTTCTTAGGGCAAGTATTGGGTTACGGGATTTATGCCAGGAAGTCGGCTAAGACTTGCCCCTTCTTTGAAAGTCTCGGCTTGTACTGGATGCCATACTCGCTTAATTCCATTGCCCAGCAGACCCATCCCGCCGGACGGATCAGTTTTATGGTCTCGTGCCAGGTGGAAGATCGATTAGCACCAGCGGGATTAAGTGCGTAAGTATGGCGAAGCTACGGGCGGTATCCGTGGGAGCAGGCGGCTTCGTTCAAGGTGGGTGTATCACGGTCTCCGTGTCGGTTAAGTTCTTGACAAAAAACCACGGCCTTAACCCGTGTCCCATTCTTTAAACAAGGCGGCACTTACTGTAATATCAGAGGCTGTTAGGTAGAGATAGAGAGTGTCGCCGGCTTCCGAGCTCACAAGAATCGGGGGCTCTTTCAGGTATTGCTTGATTACTATGAATGCTCGGTCGCATTCCTCGTTCCATTTGCCCTGGTTGGCTCCTCTCAGGGTAGTGAAGAAGGGGTTTTAAGCGGTCAGGTGAATCGAGAGATAAAGAAGCGTCGAGCGTAGCCGTGGTCTGATTCTTGAATCCCTTTCTTGGAGTTAGGGGCCGGCGATTACAAGATGGCCCTAAGTTGCGTAAGATTAGCCTCTATTCCCCTTTGGGTTACCATAAAGCCAAGGAATCGGCCGGCGTTGACCTCGAAGGCACACTTGAGGGGGTTTAGTTTCATGCAGTACTTTCTGAGGAGATCGAGATATGCATTTGTGGAGTGCGGCGGTGTGATGCGAACGCTGCCCGGATTTTACGACATATCATGCGATATAGACTCCATTGTGCTTCGAGCAAGCGGGGCGGAACATCTTGCGTCACCCGACATCGATGGTGGCTCGGCATTTTCAAAAGTGAAAGGCATCACATTATGTGATAGAGTCCATGGGGGCGATGAAAGGTGTTTTCGCATCACGGGCGATTATGAGGATCTAGTGATATCACGAGGCGTCGAAAGATAGCATACCATGCGGCGAGCGTCCACAATCGATCTATTAGGGCGGAGGAAGGCGTCTTTTGGGCATGCGTGGCTGAGTGCAGTATAATCCCACATACTCTCCACTTGTTCCCCTCTTTCGGGACAACCACCACGGTCAGTAACCATTACAGGGTGCTGCTGGCTATAATAAGTCGTTATACGAAGATTGTGACCTCAGTCACGGATTACCAAGTGGCGGTCCCGGGATGGCTTTCGCTTTTTGACGACTTGGCGGATGGGGTGACATTTAGTCTATGTGAGGCATGCGTGGGGCTTATTCCTGTCATATCTGCATGAGTCCAAGAGAATACATCGGCGTTCAACTGCAGCACACGACATAACTTGACCTTCTCCTCCCCGGATAGGAGGGTGCTAATGTAGATGCATCTGTCCGGCTTGTCAAGGGGCGTGGCTTCTAAGGGATCAACTGCTAGCGGCTCTCTATCCTCCAAGGCGGGCCGGGCGGATAACTGTGATTGCTATTACGGGGGTTGATCTTCAAGGGGTGGTTCACTGGAGCACTCGCTTTGCTTGCGTCCCTATAGTGAGAGTTGATAGCACTGCCGTGTGGCTAATTGCCTTCCCTGAAGATCAACTTGTCCGGACGCGGTAAGGTAGCTGATGGTTTGATGGTATTTGGAGGGTATGGCTTTCATGGCGTGTAGCCATGTCCGACCCAAGATAGCATTGTATGGCCCCAAGTCTTCTACCACGGAGAAAAACGGTACTTGGTAGAGATGCCGGACCTGCCTTGGCGAGAAGAAAAAGGTATTGATGTCTGGCGGCGATTGTAGTAACTCCATTGAAACACGATAAAACCTACTTGTGAGCAGAGATGAATCAAATCGGGACTCTCATATGCTTAAAAATTTGGAAGATGGAGCAAAATCGAAGCCTCCCCTTGCTGGATCGGCGAGGACCTTGTACTGCACATCAAAGCTGTTAATACATCGGTCGATCTGGTGTATTGTGGTGGTGTGATGACGGAAGTCATGGGTTAATGAGGGGAAAAGGATATAGGGTGGATTAGCGGGTGAAGCTGTAGTGATATCCCCGGTTCTTTGGCGGTGTTTACTTTGGCTTTGATCGAAGCCGCCTGGACCATTATTCTCCGCTGTTTCTTAGATTGATATTGGTACAGTCGATTGGTCCTCCCCGAGTATAAAGTTGATGGTGACCGGGGTCTGAAGCATGTTGGTGTCTGTGACAACCACGTTGGTACACGTGGGAGGCAGTTGTTGCCGGCTGGTTGGCTCAGTAAGTGCCGTGCAGCAGAGGTGCCCGGCCCGAATTAGCTTTTATACCAGAAATTTGAATTGGTCTCGTGGCCATGGTCCCTGTGATAATGGCATCGTAGGGATACATTGCCTTGGTGGGACGCCTACATAGGTGAAGGGCCATTGTCAGAAGTCTCGGATGATAGCGGCCGTCATAGGCGATGTTGAAGCGATTAACTAGGGATCTTCCTCTTCTTCTCGGATTGCCCGTCGGCGTTTAAAGCGCTACCTTAGGCCTTTTAATTCGGACGGGCCCTTAGCGGTGTTGCCGCTTTGGCGATTATGCTGTGATTTGTGAGGCGGCCGGATAGTATCTTCCGCATAAATTTATCACTTTGTCGGTACAATTCCTCCATAAAATTCTCAGGAAGGGGGTTGAAAAGATTGTGGATAAGGCGGAAGAACGGGGTGGTCGGCACAAAGCTTCTTCTGAAGTTTTTCAAGACCTCATCCATCTTGCAGACATCAATGCGGAATACTTGTGAACTCGGCGTGAAATGCTGGATGGTGGAGGAGTTGATGTTCACGGCATCTGATAGGCACAAGTATTGAGATGAAACGATCTGATTCGCCGAATGTGTTTATTGATCCTCTGGGGAGCTTGTGAAATCAGGCTAAAGTAGTGCCCTTGAGGTTGGCCGGGAACACCTTACACAGGAGTCGATCGTCCCCAGTGTTGAGGATCATTTCCTGGTTGAAATACAACATGTGATCGTATGGATCGGAAGAACCGTCGTACATGGCGAAGGGTGGTATGGAGAAGCCGCGGGGAGGATCGTAGTCAGGATATCTTTGTCTAAGAGTGGAGGCATGTCTTGTGGTCCTCGGGCGCGGAGGAAAAGTCATTTGCCGTCTTGAGGTAGCCCGGCGAATTACATGGTGGTCTTGGCGAAGCCCGACCGGTCGACACATATTGGTGTTTGGCATTAGCGGTCATTAGTCCCTGGGTTCTCCTCACTTTGTTAGAGCACTAATGGACCGGGCCCCGGATCGGCGAGGTGGCCTTTTCTAGATTGAAGCTGCTCGGCGTGCGGGGATGGTGAACGGCGTGGGAGCGGGGAACTTCCAGAGGATAGCTCGTTATCCACCGGTAGATTGATGTCGTCTGGCGCAACGACCTCTTTGCCTTTGCCGGGACGGGAAGGAGGAAATGGGCGGGGAGGTTCTCTCAGTGCGAGGCCGGGCCGGCCTCAACCCGGGTTCTCGGCTCATTTTCCTCCATGGCCCAGTTCACTGTTCGTGCGATTTAGTCATCTGCCCGAGCACCGCTCCTCTTGGCTCACTTCCATCTCTTGGAGGCTAAGAAGGGAAGAACTGGTCTTCGGGGGCCTGGTTCGCTGGATTACTAGTCATGGCGGTGAATTCCGACGGTCCGATGGGATGTTTGGGAATAGCCAAAGCTTCGGAGATCGGGAGGTCACCTGGGAGCGAGTGTACCCAAGCTCTCGCGTACCGCCTCTGAGATTTCTTGCTTGACGATTCCCACAGACGGCGCTAATTGTGGTATCCTGAATTCTCAGAGTCAGTGGATCGTCAGAGCATTCATCGGTTGGCTGCAACCTGCAAAACAAATAAGAAGGCGATGGTGGTGTTAAGTACGCCCCTCCAGGTAGCAAGTTAGTCTTTTGGAAGACTTAGAGCTTAGAGCAGTAGTTATCTCGATTAAGAATCTCGTGATTTCTCGTTTGAAGGTGACTTGCTTCTCTTTATGGAAGAGGAAGAGGGGATCCGTCGTTTTTGGAGTGAGCGATTTCCCCATAATCTTGAGGGAGTGAAAACATTTGGAAGAGTGGCTTTTATTTCGGAAGGATGACTTATTCTTCCTTTGTGTAGCTGCCTTCCAGATGGGACAGTTGCCTAGAATGCTTTCTATTCTGGCAAGGAGGCTGAGGAGGAGGTCGGTTCATGGGAAAACTTACTCTTATATCATGAAGAGCCAATTGGTAGCTTCATTTGGTGGAGTTGCCGATCGGGAAAGGAACCACCTGAATAAAAAGGCATCCGGGATATGAGATACTCGGGCACCCGGGCGGAGGATTGGCCGGGCGCTCCTGGGCCAGTTGGATTTTGGGCCTAGTCCCTTTGGGAGTACTGAGGAAGGATGGCCCGGGCATTCACAGGTATTCCTTTGGGAGGCTCTTGAAGTTTGATGGTGACTAGAGTGGGGCTTTGGCCCATGGTACCCACTATATATATAAATCAATTTTATTTGTTTTAATTCATTAATATAAAAAATAAATAATTTTAAAATATTTAAGTTTATTTATATTATAATTTCTTGTATTTTTCTTTAAATAACGGTTTATCATAAGATTATTTTCCTTCATATTTTTTCTATTTCTTTAGTATTTTACTATAACCAAATATAACTTAAATTGTCATATTTCACATCATATAAAGATGAAAGTTTCTTGGACTGAGTTCCTCTTAACCTAACAAACATGTTTTAAAATGATGAGGGTCCTTTCAAAATGGAATATTCTTAAAACTTATTATAATTTCAATTCTCATAATGTGAACCTCTATTGCATTGATGAGATGAGATGAATTGAAATTGTCCATATATTGTCTTGAAAAGAGGTTCTCTGAGAAATGACTCTTAATGCTAAATGTGAAAACATTGTACATCCACATTACACTTAAAACTGAGTGGTAAGCTACTCTGACTAAGCTAGCACAACCGGAAACTTCAACTTCCTATTGGATCAACACCTTATGGGCTAAAGGAGAAGTCTTTAATGCTACCAATTCACACAACACTTCAAGCTCTACTCTAAGCCTCTTACTATATATTAACTGAAATTATGTTTAAATTCCATACCTAATTAATGCATTTCCCTTCCATATACTCTACAAAGTGTCATACATATACCTAAGTTAATAAAAGTAACTTAACCTCTTAACATTTTAAACACCAACTCTATAAAAACCCTCCACAACATTAGAACCATTCATTATAAGACTATGAATACCAACACCACTCCATCATTGTCTTGCAAATGGACACGAACAAAAACATGCCAAATATTTTCCAATCTATCTTGAAAGGGACAAATGCACAGCCCAAGCACTTGAGATTGAACTTATATTTATATCTTTAGTTATTGAAAAAAGTTGAAAAGTTGCAATAGAAAGAAAAAAAAATTGGAGTTAAATGACACACAAACACACACACATACACACACACACACATATATATATATATATATATATATATATATATATATATATATATAAACCATTTTTTATTTATTTTAGTTTATTAATATAAATATTAAATAATTTAAAATGTTTAAAGTTTATTATCATTAGAATTTCTGTAATTTTCATTAAATAACTATTTATCATAAGATTATTTTCCTCCCATATTCTTTTTATTTCTTTAGTATTTTATTAAAACCAAATGTAACTTAAATTGTCATATTCACATCGGATAAAGATGAAAGTTTCTAAGACTATGAGTTCCTCTTAACTTATCAAATGTGTTTTAAAGTGATCAGGGTCCTTTCAAAACGGAATATTCTTGAAAATTATTATAATCTATTTATTCAATTCTCATCATGCCAATATCCAATGCATTGATCAGATTAAATGAATTGAAATTATTGGGGTTGAAATTGTTCATATCTTCATCTCGAAGTTTCTACAAGAAATGACTCTTATTGTATGAAACTGTGAAAACATTGTTGCATCTATATTACATAAAAATGAGCAGGTGGGGTTTCTCCCAAGTAGTACCACCGGAAACTTCTTCCCACTGGTTAAAAACCTTATGAGCTAAAGGAGAAATATTTATTGCTACCAATTCACACAACACTTCAAGCCCTGCTCTAAACCTCTTACTGTACTATTATCAAAATTATGCTTTGAATTCCAAACCCAATTAATGTGTTCCCTTCATATACTCCACAAAGTCATAACCACTTTACCAAAATTCAACTCACCAGCAACACTAAACATTTTAAACACCAACTCCATAAAAACCCTCCACAACATTAGAACAATTCTCTATAAAACTATGAACACTAACACAGCTCCAACACTGTCTTGCAAATGGACAAGAAACAAAAACATGCCAAGTATTCCCCAAATCTCGATTGCAAAAAGGACAAATACTCGTAACCCAAACACCACGAGATTAAACTTATATTTATATCTTTAGTTATTGGAAAAGTTGAGGAAAATGCAATAGAAAGAAAAAATAAAAATAAATTAAAATATATATATATATATATATATATATATATATATATATATATATATATATATATATATATATATATATATAAACCAATTTTATTTATTTTAATTCATTAATATAAAATTAAACAATTTTAAAATATTTAAGTTTATTTATATTAGAATTTCTTGTATATTTCGTTAAATAACAGTTTATCATAAGATTATTTTTCTCCAAATTCTTCTTATTTCTTTAATATCTTATTAGAACCAAAATGTAGCAAACCATGCATTCACATTTCAAATGTAACTTAACCTTACAAACGTGTTAAAGTGACGAGGGTCCTTTCAAAGTGGAACATTTTTTAAAATTATTATAATTTATTTATTCAATTCTTATCATGTGAACCTCTATTGCATTGATAAGATGAAATGAATTGAAATTGTTGGGTTGAAATTGTTCATATCTTCGTCTCAAGGGTTCTATAAGAAATGACTCTTATTGAATGAAAGTATGAAAACATTGTTGCATCCACACTACACTTAAAATGAAACTGGTGGCTCCTCCCAAGTAGTACCACTAGAAACTTCCAACTTCCACTGATTCCAATGCCTTATACAGGTTAAGAGAAGTCTTTAATGCTACCAATTCACACAACACATCAAGCCTCACAAGCCTCTTACTGTACTATTAAAATTATGGCAGAATTCAGACCCCTAATTAATGCGTTCCCTTCATATACTCCTAGAAGTCATAACCAGTACTTTACCAAGTTCAACTCTAGTAACACTTAACATTTTAACACCAACTCCATCAAACCCTCCTGACATTGTTTGAAGTTATATGAACTATGAACACCAACACAACTCAACACTGTCATGCAAATGGTCAAAAACAAAACATTCTAAAGTATTCTCCAAATCTCATTGCAAAAAGGACAAATACTCATAACCAAACACAACGAGATTGAACTTATATTTATATCTTTAGTTATTGGAAAGTTGAGGAAAAATTGCAATAGAAAGAACAAAAATAAAAACAGAGTTAAATGACATATATATTAATTCATTAATATAAATATTAAATAATTTTAAAATATTTAAGTTTATTTATATTAGAATTTCATGTATTTTTCATTAAAAAACAATTTATCATAAGATTATTTTCTTCCATATTATTTTTTATTTATTAGTATTTTACTAGACAAATATAACTTAAATTTATTTATATTTCACATGGATAAAAGATAGAAAGTTTTTTAAGACTATGAGTTCGCCTTAGCACAATAGACGTGTTTTAAAGTAGCGAAGGTCCTTTCAAGCGGAATATTCTTAGAAAATTATTATAATTTATTTAATCAATGCTTTATCATGTGAACCTATATTGCATTGATCGAGATAAAATGAGTGAAGTACAGATTGAAGAATTTCCATATCTTTGTCTCGAGGGCTCTAAAGGAAGCTAGCTACTTCAATTGAGCTTAATGGTGATTTGATGAAATATAAAATTGAATTCCTTGGTAGGACCAAAGTAGTTCGGACCAAAGGAGCCATCCCATAGTGTAGGGGCGTGCGGGGGCTAGATCTAGACTAAACATGGAAAGCGTTGTGAGGCCTTTACATGAGTTTATTGGTTAGATGCTAAGGAACTTGGGGAGCAAGTAACCAATGAGCTTGAGATCTATTTGACAAGTGGATAACGATCACATCTCAGAAGATCCGGACGTATAAGTTATCAAACAAGAATTAGAAACTTTATAGGATTCTATTATGATGAGGACTCTTGATCAGCAAGATTCCTATTTCCGCTATGACAAATGAAAGAAAAGAACAAAAAATAGAAGGTTGGGTTGGATTCATATCAGGAGAATGATCCAACTTTATCTAGACTTCCAAGATTGATTAGCAAGGCTATAAATTCAAGGCATTGGAAGTTCTCCTCACGGATTTCAGGAGCAGAGCTTGAAGAAGAACAAGCGAAGTCTATGCGTGCTGAGAGAGTTCAGATTCCAGATACTTGGTTGAGGTATTGCACGTTAAAAGCCTTTCACCTTTGGTAAAAGATGATGTTATTTATTTTCTTCATCTTATATTGATGTAATGTGGGTTAGTGATGTTCATAAACCGTAAAAAACCGCTCAAACCAAATCGAAACCGCGAATTTTAAGATTCATAGGTTTGGATTTGTTTGAAATTTTATAAAAATCGATATATCGGTTTAGTTCATAGTTTAGGGGTGAAAACTGACAGAACTGAACCGACCCAAACCGATATAATAAAATGACTTCGGTTTTATGTGGTTTATATATAAATATTCTTAACCTAATTTCTCATTGTAGACCTGCGATTTTGTCCACAATGGCCCAAAAAAAATAAAATAAAATCATTTTTTTTCCCTCTAGGACATATAGCTAACTTCCAGCTTAGATAGCTTGGCAAGGAAGTAAGTGATTAATGGTCTTGGAAATGGCAAAACTTGTGAATAGGAGATGCCGAAACAAAGATTGAAGGAGTGAGGTTCTAAGTTTGACTCTTGGATTCTCAAGACTGAAGGAAGAAGAAAACAAGATAGAATAAATGAGAAATTTGAAGGGGTGAAGAGGGGATATAAGTCATGAAGAATCAAAAGAAAAAAAAAGATGAAAGGGAGGGAGTTCTAAATTCTCTAATGATAAACACTTAAAACATAATAGAAATGTGGTCGAGAATTCTCTAATCAAAGGGAGAAGAGAGGGATGGGAGAAAGAAAAAAAAAATGAGGTTATACGATTAAGGATTGAGACATAAGAAGGAAAAGAACTTTGAAAGGTTGGCTTTGCGGTTGAAGCGCAATTGAAACTACCAAGCTGAAACGAAAATGTAATATTAGATTTGGTTGGTTTGAGTACTTTGAAAGGTTTCGATCGGATTGTAATTTTTTCAAAATGATGTCATAGGTTTTGATTTAATATTATGCTCAAACTGATCCAAACCAACTCACGAACAGGCCTAATGTGGGTAATGGGTGTGCGATGTTGTAGAGGGGGGAATTGAGGGAGTTTATTCTGAATTCCACTATGAGTGGTTAAGTTTAAAGAAGGGCCATAGGTAGAGAGGAAGTCTTGTACCACATAAGATGTGACGCCTCGTTCCCCGAGGGTCCCGTTGATACCAGATCAGCTTCACAGGCTTTGTGTTATCTCATATCATGAGACTTATACATGGAGTAAAATATTACATCGGGCTGCATCTCCATACTCACAAAAATATAATCAACTATGTATAGTTTCCAAGGAGTTAATTACACTCTTATACAAACATATATAAAATTAATCATTATAATACATGTTTTACAAAAATATAGGATCAAATACTGCGATAGGCTTTCTCTTCTCAAAAGTGACTCTGGTGGCGTCGTGCTTCTTTGAATACTCCCTATGCTGAAGGGAATCACGGGGTGGGCAAAGTCAGTGAGTGGAATTATCCTACTTAGGTTACTCCACCTAGAGTCTGATACGGTAACATACATTCAGAGTGAATTCATGACTCCCTGCCTGAGCCATACTGTGCACAATCTATGGCAGAAGTCTTCACCGACTTCCTCACACATGCACTTACCATGTATGAAAATCGTTTCCAAACAAAATATTTGTTTTAATTATGGGCAACCCTCCGATATAAATACGTTGGGCAATCCTCTGAGGTGAATTTGTTGGATAACTCTCCAAAATAATTCCTAGGCCTCTCCGATGTGAATTGCTGGACAATTTCCTAACACAATTTTTTCAGACAACTTTCCGATAAAATTATTATTTTGGACAATTCTTCGGACAACTTTCCGATAAAATTATTATTTTGGACAACCCTTCGATTTATTTCATGTCATACACTCACTTCTATAGTTTAGGATGCCCCAGTGCATATGAAATGCAATGTGCCATTTCACCATAAATCATGTTGATATATCATGCATGCATATATTAACGAAAATCATACGCAAACAACATATTATTCATTCCTTAACCAGCCACTGAAATTGAACTCAAATGGGCTAATAAACAATCCGATGACCATGTGGAACTACAAGCATCCCCTGCAACCAACACATGTTATTGGAATATAAGCGATAACATGTCGAGACCGCAATGACTCATAACCGGTCACGGTCGGTTCGGGTATCGAAACCACTTTAAGGATTTCGCCACTCGGGTCCAAATCTTTTGGAGCCGAAAACACGGCCATTCAGCCTCCCAGGAACATCCTAACCGTGAGGTCCTTAAATGAGGACCCAAACCAGTGGGAGAAAGCCACTGCCTCGAGTTAGCCGAAACTCCTGGCTGGTACTTACGCATAGCCCTTCTGACGTAGACCAGCTTTCCTCTTATTCTAACGAGAACCGGTATGATCTTTGGAGTCCCAGGGAGAGAGATGGGCATCTCTGTGCAAATCTCTAATCTTTTCTCGGTTTGCTATCCCCTCTCCCAAATTGGTTGGTCAAGCATGGGTCAAGAGAATTTTCTTTTCTCTTACCACATGTCAACCCCTTATTGGGTGAATTGGATTTCACCTTATCCCTTATCCATCTACCATGGATTTTCCTCCAATGGCATGATGCCATGTGTCTCATGTGAGCCCCACTTGGTTATTGTTTGACCCATTCTGCCCAGGACACGTGGCACCTCTGTTTACTCATAAAATGGCAGTGTCCCGCACTCCTCTCATGCCTCGAAAAAGCGTGAAATTCCGGCCGTCTTGGTCGATGGCAGTAGCAGCTAGATTTTGCGAGGCGATCTCAGCGGTGAAATCCGTTTCGTCATCAAGAGATCTGAAAATTCAGTTTTGACGAAATTACCATTTTACCATTTTTCAGAAAATTAGAATTTTCTCGGGTTTTACATTCTTCCCCCCTTAAAAGAATTTCGTCCCGAAATTCCACACAATCACATCAACTCACATGCATATGCAACGTGCACTATGTCATGCATGCAAACTAGTCATTTAATTATTAAAAAAGACTAAGCTAACGTACCTTCATCCCTAAGCGAAGGGATAGGTTGCACCACATGTGTCCTTACTCCCCGTTGCTCTGACAGCGGTGTTGCCACGGTACTTTCACTAGCCTCACGGGGTCTTGCGTCGCAAGGCACGATCCCGACCTTGCCATAATGCGCACTGGTCCTCCTCGAAGGTCTATCTGTGTCAACCTCGATCTCTCACTGTCCACTTCATGTTTAGATGCGGAGTGTACCTTGATTGTAGGCGTGGAATGCCTCATGAACACCTGACATCTTTGAGCGATAAAGCTAACCCGGTACACTACGTGCCCTCTGGAGTATCTGGAAGGGCCTAACTAACCTAGGCGATAGCTTCCGGGCTTGATTTGCCCTCCCTCTTAGGCATCACCTTGAGGCATGTGATCACCAACCTCGAGACTCTAAGGTCGATGTCGCACTGCCATAGCTCTTCTACTTGGCTTTGACCATGAGAAGAGACGTTGTAAATCAGCTCACCTTCTCCGAGGTGTCTCTAATCAAATTTCGATCCATAATGGAGCTCTCTCCCACTTCAGTCTAACAAATAGGCGATCGACATGGCCTCCCATACAATGCCTCTGTAACACCCGTCCGAGAGATAATGCAGTACATGATCTTGTAAGGGTGTATAAGAGATTGCCAAGTGTCACATTGTAGTATTTTGAAGACCCCAATGTAGGAAATGATAAATTATGGAAACCGGGATTGTGTATGAGAATAAGGGTAAAATTGTCATTAAGCAAAGGATATGAAAGCAAAATCAAATTAGAGATGGGTCCGCAATGCAAATAAAATAAGTTACAGAACTGCAATATTAAGAGATGAGACTAGATTGCAATTAGGAAAAGTTGATATTATAAAGAGGAAAAAAAAAAACCAAAAAATTTCATTTTTGGTCTCAAAAGGACACTATGAGCAGTAGGAGGAGAAGGAGAGAGGCAGAGGAGAGAAGAGAGGAAGAAGAAGGAGGAGGAGGAAGAAGAGAAGATCCAAGGTATTTTTTGTCTTAGAATCAAGTGTATTTTGGTTCTCCAAGCTTTGGTATGGAGATTAGTTGCTCCTTTGGTCTAGGTTTTGTCACGAGATCCATGACCTTTGAATTGGGAGTTATGAGGGTAAGGCCCCAGTGGATTGAAAATAAACGGAATCATCAAATTATGTGGTTTTATTATTAAGAATTGTGGACCTAGGTTGAGTTCTTGGATTTTCACCTGAGGTTTTGTGGTATGAGTTCCAAAGCTTCAATTCAAAAGTGTTGTAGGTTGTTTTAGATCGTTTTGCAGAGTGATCAAGGGTATATGAATTATAGAAGTTGTATGGGTGAATTAGTGACATAAAGTACTTAAAAAATAACAAATGCAGGCAAAATTTCGGAAGGTGTCTTAGGGTACATGTGCAGTGGTGTGCAGTGCACTACGAAAGGCCAACATGTACCGGTACATGCCAAAGAATGCAACCTGTACCGGTACAGGTCTAAGGTGTACCGGTACAGGTGAGCCCAAAATGCCCAGAATGCTATGTTTTTGTATAATTAAGCCCAAATTCGTACACCGATAGTTTAGGAACCTTATTGAATAGTTAAGATAGGTTGAGAACAAGTTGAACTCGACGAGCGTGCGCGTGCCTCGCCGCCTCGGCGTGATAGTTGAGTGTGACTAGTATAAGGAGTATGTTAGAGTTATACGATTATGTGGCAATTAATGGCAGTATTAGGTTGGCGTGTAGGATAAAAGCAAAGGCGGGATAAAGGGTGGAATTTGTGCTCTCAAGTTTGTAACAAAGAGGTGAGTGTTCTAAACTCATTTCCAAATACTAATTAATATTATTATTATTATAAACTGTTTCTGGTATTTCATGGTTTCAGATACCAAACAGAAATTTTTCAAAAGCAACGATGAATTAGAAAGCAAGCAAATGGTTTTGAGTTAAACCAATTTTGAAAAGCAAGCAAGTAAGTAAATGGTTTTTGAATTATTAAACCATGTTCAAGCAAGCAAGCAAATAAGCAAATGGTTTTGAATAATTAAACCATTTTTCAAGCAAGTAAGCAAGTAAGCAAATGATTTTGAATAATTAAACCCTTTTCAAGCAAAAACGAAACAGAAATAAATGGTTTTAAATTGTAAAACCATTTTCCAAAACAAGCAAGCAAGCAAGCAAAAGAAAATTTGCGAAAACGAAGCCTTCCCTTCTGTTCTAAGCAAGCAAACCCAGTCAGGAGTATAATACATTGACAGTGTTAGGATCTCTATATGCATTGTAGTTTTGCACAGTGCGGCGGCTTCAGGTCTATCAATACATTTTCACAAAGGAGACCGTGGCACGTCTCGGGAGTATACTAAGGACCTGAGCTCTAACTAAATATGGTGATTGTGACACGAGTCCAATTCCACCATATTCCTTTGGAAAAGTGGCCTTGAACACAGGTCCTTCCACCTGCAGTCGATGAGCTCAGTGTTCACTAAGTGCAGCAAGCAAAAATAGGCCTCGATGGTTGATGTTTTATAAGCATGATATACGATTTTGAAAAAATCAACCATTGGTTCACGGTTGCGGGCTTAAGCTGAGTTTAAAGCAAGCGGTTGAAGACGAGCTCCGTTTAGATTTCAAAACGATCGGTTGAGCAGCTCCTGTGGGATTTTAAAGCAAGCGGATTGTGAGCCTAGGCTCGTTTTATTTTCAAAGCATGCGGTTGGAGCTGGCTCATTTTTATGAAAAAGTTTTGAGAAACTTTTTAAAGCGAGTTTCGTGAAGGTTTTAAGAAACTTTTCAAGCAAGATAAAGCAATGACAAAGAAATTTTGAGAAGTTTTACATAAACTTCTAAATAATGACAATAAGAGTTTTATAAGCTTTTAAAAGCAAGTAAGTACAAAAACAAGCAAGAAAAGAAAAGTTTTAGAAACTTTTAAAGCAAGCAAATCAAAGTAAAGCTTATGGAAAATATTTGTAAAAGAGAGTTTTACATTTTTGAGATGTTTTTTGGAAAAGCAAAACATTTTATAAAAGCAATACACTCAACGGGCTCATTGGCTCGTGGCCCTCTGTATGAAACTTCTTATTTTCCGGTCTGAGTGCATGAAGACCTTTAGACAGGCTAAGTTCTCTGACATTTATTAGTATTGTAATTAGAATACTATGTAAGAATATACTTTATGATTTGTATAAGAGACATATGTATGTACATAGAGTAGTTTTTGTAAGAAGAATGTGTTGGTATGCTGGTTGTCATATTTGGATGTAGTGTAAATTGGATAATACGAGGATTTGGAATTATCCTATATGCAGCCGATCATCTTGGGAACTTTCCGTTGCTAAGATTTTACTGATCTAGTTATAAATAAAAGAAAAAAATTTTTATGGAGGTTTAACAAGCAATGACTCTCTTCCCGGGAGTTTCTAGTCGTTGGGGTAATAGGCGGGGATTACGTGGAGTGGCGGCTACCCCATGTTGGCGGGGGTGGGGGGGTGTGTCAGCCTCATAGGGCGTCATCTGTATACTCGTCTGATAACTGTTGTTGTAGGCGAATTCCACTAAGGGCAAGTGCTCTCGGCTACCATATGATCCGGAATGCGTGCTCGCGGCTATGTCCTCTAAGAATTTATATGGTCCTCAGGCTAACCAAACTTTACGTAGGTGGAAGCATGCTGATATGATGGCCATTCTTGTCGCCTTTGGAAGCTCTTCCAAAGAAGTCTTGCGTAAACCTCAGGGTCTGCATGCGTACTATGAATCACGCTTCTCCATGTGGATCTACGATGTACATGGGTAGAATTCCTCCGATGTGAAGTGCATCCACCACGGCTGAAAATGTGTCGACCGTGAGCACATCCTTTACCGTCCACACCACGTATCATGTCTCGCGATTGTCCCGTGGCCGTGGGTCGCGAATCCATTGTGGCGTGCTCACTTCCCTTTCGGCTACTATCTGACATTTGGAGTAGCCTGGCGTACGGTGCTCGACCTTGTCTGTATTACATGTCGTCCGGTGATCACTAACGTGTGTCTCTTCATCGCCCTTTCGATGATACTTGGCGACCAGAAGATCCATTTTATCGCCGTGCCACTTGGATGTATAGCAAAACGAGAGTAGTGGAACTCCTTCGAAGATCTCTCTGTCGGTCAGTGGGAACCACTACCCCGTCCTCTATGCAAAGACTACCATACGTGTGGATGGTCGGCCACAAATCACTTGTACTGTACCACATCACGATGGACCGCTATCCTTGCGATCCTGCCTAGGACTCAATCACTACCTTGATGAGGGCGACATAGCTGCCGTTCCCTAATGTGCCTGAGCACCCTTTCGCTATGTGTAGTCTGGCGCCCCACGATCTCGAGCATACGCCACTCCGAGAAGCTTTGCTCACGTGATGCCCAAGTGACTTCAGGCGGAGTGCATCAACCACCACATTGCCTTACTAGGATGGTATTAAAGTGAATACTTAATCCCTCTAGGAACTCCATCCATCTAACGTTGCTTCATATTAAGGTCATTCAACGTGAGATATGTGGACTATGGTATGAGTACACCTCAGGCCCGCTCACCATATAAGTAGTGGCGCCCCAAATCTTCAAGGCTGGCGAAGACTATGGCCCAGCCAACTCCATGTTGTGTGTGGTAATTCTTCTGTGATTATTCAAATGGCGAAAACCATAGCCACCCTTCCAGAACATCAAAACATATCGATCCGGGCTTGAGGCTGTCACAATGCAACGTGTACCCACATCCCTATCAGGGACTATCAAGATAGGGCGTAGTGAGCCTCCTTCTACTCTAGACTACTTCTCGCATCGGTCATCCTAATCAAACTTATTTCCTTCGGAGTCCAAGCTAGTCATAGTGGCATGTCCCGGGAGAAGTCTCAATGAATCTCTTCTTAGTACCATCGATCGAAACTACGTATCTCGAAGATTGACTTCGGTCTCTCCTAACTCATCATAGCCTTGACCTTCTCGGGGTCCACTGACACACCAGAAGCTGACACCATGTGTCCCAAAAATCTCACCTCAGTAAGCCAAAACTCGCACTTACTAAACTAGGCGTACAGCTGATGGTCTCTCAGCAACTATAAAACAATCCTCAGATGATCCTCACGCTCCTCCTCTAACTGGGAGTAGATCAAAATGTCATCCACGAAGACCACGACAAACTGATCCAAATAAGGTTGGAATACCCTATGCATGAGGTGCATGAATCTTTCTTTGGCGCATTCGTCGATCAAAGGGCATCCTTTGCCAAACTCAAGTGCCCATCTGGCGTCTGACGTCTTAGGGCATATCTATCTCTACGACCCTTAGCTAGTGGTAACCAGTGGGAAGGTCTATCTTGGCATAGACTCACACTCCTCTCAACTGGTCAAACAAATTTCCAATCCTCAGCAATGGGTACCGATTCTTGACAGCAACCTGGTCAGCATACGTAATCAATGCCAGTGAAGGTCTTGTCCTTTTTTTACCATGGATGAGCCCCATCAGCGAGTGCTCTCAGTCCTAATGAACCCTTGTCTGAAAGTAACTCCTATGGTGGGACCTTGAGCTCACGCAGCTCAGAAACTTGGTGCCATCCTGTGTGGAGTGCTAGAGATGGGTGAAGTACGAGTGTAACTGTCCTGATCTGACCCTCTGCGGAGCGATCCGATAGCTCGTCAGGAAAAACATCCTCATACTCATGAGACTACTAAAGTAGATCTAAAGTAGAATCTCACCTGTCCTCTGGAGTAGGCTTACACTGTGGCTAAATGGCCCCAAACTCTATGTACTTGGACTCATCCTCTAGGAGCAAGAACACCATGTATCCCCTGACGTAACTAGAAGTACCGTTACGTGTGTAGGCGATAACTCTCTGGCTTTCGCAATCAATGACGACTCGTATGCCGTCAACCAGACATCAAAGATGACGCCGAACTTCGAGCATGTCATGACCCTTAAGTCCAGCTGTGAGTAGAATCCGGAGATCTCAACATAACTGACATGTCGGTCATACTAACCTAATAGTTCTTGGAGGGAACTCCTTGGGGGCTCCTCCAAGGTCTCAACCTCCAAGCCCAACTCTACCACAACTGATGCAGCAATGAATGAATGCGATGCACCAGAGCCAAATAATACTCTTGCCCATAGGAGAGATAACAAGAACGTACCATGTATAACTGGCTGATCTGATGACTCAGCCGGTGGTGTGATGGCGTAGACACGCCCCTGAATCCCTGACGTCCCTTCCTGTGGGCCTCGTTCTCTACCTCGGCCTCGCGTGGCCTCTACCTTTCTCACCCAGTAGGGGAGGTGCACGTCTGTTCAGCAGGGTGGCCGGCTCCTACGGCTTGTGATGGGATGTGGGGGAACATCACGTATCCGCCCACATCCCGCCATTGTTGGGGTATGTTGTCCCAAACCTAAGTTCTTGTCTAGGCAATCCTCCTCATATGTCACAGACTCTTGGCAATGGAAACATACCATACGATACGCATGATGCTGCTTCTGATCGTCTGGCCCGGATGACCGCGACTTTAGAACCCATGTGAACTAGAAGCCCTCTACTTCTTTCGAGGCTAGAGAAGTGACTCTCCTTCTCTTGCTACTTCTTCCCGCATCCCGGTATAGTGCATCCTTCATCTCTCCTTTCTATGGTCATGGCCGGTCCAGCCGCAATGTCCATGTCCTATAGGCCCGAACCTTACAATCTTGCCTCGAATGGGCCGGCAGGTGATTCTCGAATCTCCCGACTTTAGCGCGTGTGGCAACATAATCAAACAGCGAGCTAACTCATGAACTTTGTACATCTCCATCTGGTCATGGCTCCCTTCACACAACAACTCTTGGAACTCTGAGCCTTAACATATCTAGCGATGAGTGGAAAAATACTTGCTGTGAAAAGAGCTCATGGAACTCTATCCAAGTCATTGCCTCTAAGTCTCTAGAGGTCTTAACCCAGTCCCACCACACTTGGGACTCGCCCTCTAGCTGAAACACAGCTAGTCTGATCCTTGTGGCATTAGAAGTGATCCCTATAGCCACCAAAACCCTTTCGATTTGTCGGAACTAATGGTCGGCTACCATCGGATCCCCTCCTCCATTGAATGATGAAGGATGATGTGCCATAAACCTTGGAGGTCACTCGGTCTCCGGCTCTTTGCACTAGCACGTAGCGGCGGCTGCAATCCCATAGCCTCAATAAGGCACCGCTGATCGAAAATAGGGGTGCGGCTAGCACCTCGTGGGCGACCTCTAAATCCTCTCAGCGACTAACCATACCACACATGTCAAATGGCAAGTTAAGTTTAATGAAGTATCTCTAAGGGGTGTAAATGATAAGGGCCACTATTCACACCGCCAAGAAAAAAATTAGGTATTACCGATAAGGCATTCATAGATAATGCCAGAATAAACATTCCATACATTAAATCATCTGGCAGATTGTTATTTATTTATTTTTTGAAACCACGTAGGCAGTATCCATGAATGTTATTTAAGCATTGACCCTAAAAATTATAACGTCTCAAAATTAGGTGGTAATGCGATCTGCATGACTCTGCTACGCCCTGTGCACGACGCCCATGTCATGGGCGGCGTGTCTTTGCTTTCTGTCTTGGTACGAGGCGTGTGACGCCATGCGGCCTGACTGGGTGTGCTGCAGTCCATCAGCGACACCCGAAGCGTGTTCGCGACCTCAAGAAGCCCCAAGCTAGGTTGCGACACCAAAACCAGTCCACTGACCCCACAGAGACCTTCCCGGTATCGACATCGGTTTCTTGTCGCGGCCTCGACTGCACTGCGGGTGGGATTTCCAGGTCGTGACACCAGAATCCAGGTCACAAACTCCCACATACCATGTTGGGCATCGACCAGCTGACACGCATCGAGTTCTCCCTAGCAATGTCGCGATATCAAAATGGTGTCGACACCGCCAGTCCCCTGCAGCCAGCGACATAAAAATGATATCATCGCAACACAGTATGGCAAACCGAGTGCGTGACACCAAACTATGTCTACGCCGTTACCATCGCGTGCCTGGAGAAGCAACCATGGGCACATCCTACGGCGCTACGCGCCTCTGACTGCGCGACCTCAAAGCATGCGGCCCATGTGTGACATGAGATTCATGTCACGACCCGAACCCGGCCAATCCGCCTCAACCATGTCGCGACCTCAAATCGATGTCGTGACCTGGGACCAAAAGGAGTTAGGTGCTATGCGTGCCTGTCGTGCGCTGCACTTCAACTCACGTCGGCAACACCACTTAACGTGACGAAACGAAAAATGGCGTGGCCCTCCATTTCTCCACACATTTTTTCTGTTTACATCTTTGTAAAACCAACAAAAATTCTATATATATATATATATATATATATATATATATATATATATATATATTTTTTTCCTTCCGGTGGCCTCCACCTTTACTTCTAAGATCTGATAGCTAAACAACAAATATTATATTTTACAAATTTGAGTTTAATTACAACCCTTTTTTTTTCTTTTTTCATTAAATTCTGAACTTCTTCCAAAAATTCTCAAACACTAAAGGTTATATTTTCTCGACTCTAGTGTTCAACATTTTCCTATATACTTTATTTACCAAGCATACAATCACACAACCATCTGGCCACAAAATCATGCAACAATCATCGGAATGCAACGAATGCATGATCTAACTGTCCCACCGAGTCTAGGTAATCGTATATCTAACTTCCTGATACTAAGCTATAACACTAGTATCAGACATCTGGCTTTCTAGAGTGTTTTATAAACCTAAGCTCACGATACATTGTGGCTCCCAGTTCTGGAGGTCTGTTAATACCAGTCAGACCCTATATTTGAAACTATATGTCTCATATGTGAGGACTCATACATGAGTAAAATAGCCTTGTCTGGACCCATACATCCATACTCACTGCAAAATATAATCAACTATATTAGTTTCAATAGTTAATTACACTCTTATACAAACATAAATCAAAATTAATCATTCTATTACATGTTTTACAAAAAATATAGAATCAAAGCCACTGATAGTGTATAAGCATATATTCTCCATAACAAATCAGATCTTCATTTCTGTTATTTTAGGAAGTAATTTATAGTTTTTGTGACTAGAATCTGATTTGATGTACGGTGGCTGGGAGCATTGGGCGAAAGAGCCGACGACGGGGAAGTAGATTTTTGGAGCAAATGGAACAAGGCGATGAAGTACACATCACGTCGCGATGTCCTCCGCGTCGTGGCGTCCCCAGTAGCGGCGTCTCATTCTGTGATGACCGTCATGGCGTCTCATACGTCGCGGCGGTAATCAGAATCACCGCTATCATTTTAAAGTCACGAATGATTGAAAGGGGATTGAAGCGATACGACGAAGGCCACGAATTCGGAAGCGAGTGGCCACAGGACTTGAGGAAGTGCAGGGATTTATTGCCCAGCCTCATTGTTTGGATATTTTTCGGATAGGAGAATGATGTTTTTACTACTAAAACATTTTCTTCTTTTCATTTCATGATGTTAAAGTCTATTTCTAGGAGTTATATTAGACAATATATGTTCATGGATTAAAGTTTGAAACTTTATATTATTCGGTATTTCTCAATATGTTGCTTAACTATTCTATGCCTATGATTTAATCGTATGTTGATGTCATTCAACATTGGCATAATTACACTGGGAATGGGATTAGAGATGAGGGTGTGGGATACAGGTAGAGTAGACTTGAGTTGATTCGGTAAATAGAATGTCAGACTTTTAGAGGTGCCAATTGAGGTTAGGACATTAATGCATTTCGGAATATTGAGTCGGGATAGAGATATGCCCGATTCTATTCGCGAAATAAACGGATATACCTGAGAGGAGATATCTTGTGAAAAGATCCTCTCGCCATTGACATATTGTAAAATATCTTGAATAATAACATATTTAGAAAGATAAATCCATTGAACGTGACGGGGAGATATAGCCTAGGCTTCCAAAACCAATACTTTAGTGAATCAATAGTTTAAAGGCTAATCTTTATCTATTTGTGAATTCCCTCCACAGGAGTCATCTTTCAGATATTATCGAAAAAAGCGGAACCTTTGTAATTGATACATCCTGTGGATCGATATAAACCACAGTACCTATACTACTTAGGCGTAGCGTGCAGCGCGCGCGGCGTATATTTACATACACAGCGTTTTCCGCACATCAAGTTTTTGAAGCGCGTTCTTGCGAGACGAGGTTTAGATTGATATGAAATTAAGCGAGTAGATATTACTCTGAAATTTTCTTTACTTTGTTTATTTTTACAAGTCTTGGTAATTTGGTTTGTTGGCTCGTGTGTTATTGCGAGTATAGGTTTGATGGTACATGGACATCAGGATCAGTAATAACGTTAAATCCTCGAGCGAGAAGACACGCGCAGTTGCGAAACGGGAGAGCGAGCAGTTAAATCCGCGATAGTCATGAAAAACGCGAAGAACAAAATCTTGGCATTGAGCGGTGAACCCGCAGAAGTGAAATAGAATCACGGAAGAATCAGCACCCAGGCCATGTATACGGCCCGATTGATCCTTTCATGTTAGTAGGCAGTTCGTGTTACCGCAAGCATTGTTGAGCGGCAATCGAACAATGCTTTATTCAGCAAACAATTTAAATTGAAGTGAGTCCGCGATCTGGATGGCAGGAATATCTTATTCCATGGACATGATAACCGAACATGCATTTGACTAACTTCCTGAAGTTTGCGATACTATCAAACCACAGCAGATTCTTGAAGAAGCTACAAGGTTACGGTTGTTCCCACTTTCACTTGAGGATAGAGCCAAACACTGGCTAACCAAGGTCAGCCACCAGATTCATTACTACATACGGAATGATTTAATTAAAAATTTCGACTAAATTCTTCCACTTGATAGAAAATTGCCGCGGTAGTGCGAAGAAATCAATACGTTTAGACTGACTTGAAGGGAGAACTGCGAAGGCATGGGGCCGATTTCCACGGTGTGCGGAAGTGCCCGCACCTGACTAACGGATAGATGCAAGTCCACACCTTCTATAATGATGCGAGAAATCGCGACCCGAACAATGATTGATGCTTCAGTGGAGGAGCATTGATGAAAACCACCGAACTGAAGCGTATGAGACTCTTAGAAGATGCTACGACCAATACCAATCGATGGCCTAGAAGAGCTACGAGAAGCGATGGAGTACTAGCGCTGATAATGGGAGTCATCAACAATGCGAGTGAATCATGTTGCCGCGGTGACAGCCGGTCCATTCCCAGGCAACAAAGTGCAGCCGTGCCATCACAGGACAGCCATGGGAGTTGTGTGAATTACATGGAAGGCGGCACAATAGCCGCAGAATGCGATCGAAACCAAGCAGTAAGCGGGCTTCCGATGCGTGTCGAGGTTCAATCAGTCGATCCGGCTCAAGAACGGTATGGGAAACAATTATCAGAATCAAAGTAAAGGCAACGGTGGCGTAATATTAGTCGGAAGCCAATCGGGACCAATCAAGGGTATGGATGCGGAGCAATAATCGGGAACAATATGCCATCAAACCAGGTTAGTGAACCGCTACGAAAAAAGTGGACTTAGAACAAGCCTTGCCTGAGATGCTCACCTCACACTACCTTTATGGGCCAGAGACAAAGCGAATATCACGGCAAAGCCACCAGTTGAACAATCAAAGCCTGATTGAGAAAATTTGGAGATCTGAGATGGAGTAAAATGGCCGGTCTGTTGAAAGGCAACGGGGGTTCACTACCAAACAATTGATGACCCTAGAGGAGAAGGAAAAGTCTTTGCAGGCCATCACTTTCTAGGAGTGGAAAGAGTTGGAAGCAGGCAGGAAACTAGTGGTAAGAGGGTGAAAGTGGAGCAAAGACCAAAGCATCCGAAATACGGATGAAAAATGAGCAACCCAGAGTTATAGGGAATGGCAGGATAAATAAAAGCGGGGGGAAGAAACTAGAAGACAGACAAAACAAATGAACTTTGTCACACAATCCCGTATCCTCGGAGGTTGAAAGGTAGGATTAGAGAGCGATTTGCAAAGTTTCTTGACATCTTCAAGAAGCTACATATTAATATACCCTTTTGGAGGCCTTTGGAGAACATGCCAAGTTATGTGGGGGTATGAAAGATCTTGTGAGTAAGAAGAAGTTGGAGGAATATGGGACTGCATCGCCTTGGCAGGAGATGCGGTGCCGTCCTGCGAAAAGCTTACAAAAACTACGAGATCAGGATGGCTTTGCTATCTTAGTTCTCCATAGGGAACCGGGTATGGAAAATACTGCTGACTTGGGGCGACATCAACTTGATGCGCTTTACGATGTTTCGAGGAACAAAAGGTGGGAGGAATAGAATGCGACTACAATCAGCTTGCGACTTGCGGGCGAGTCGCCACCTGACATCCTCGTGGTATAATCGAAATGTCTTGTAAAAGTTGGTAAATTCGTCCTACCAGCAGACTTTGTCATTCTTGACATGGAGGAAGACGACTCCGTTCCCATCATACTTGGTAGACCCTTCTTGGCCACGGGAAAAACCGAATCAGTGGCCAAGAAGGTGAGCTCAGAGAGTGAGAGTCAAGGAGGCGAGATCACTTTCCATATGTTTCGGCTGTGAAGCATCCGAGATAACTGGCCAAATAAAGAGATATCCGGAACCTCACTGCGGAGATGTTGCAGGAGATGCAGCGTCGGGATAAGCCTATGACTGCACAGAGAGACACCGAGAAGGGCAATGGTGTGAACAGAAGAATATTTCATCCACCTTGAGCATGGGGTGTGAGCATTATAGGGGGATGCGTAAGCATTTCCCAGTTCCTGCTACGCATAGCGCACATTGAGATTCAGAGCCGTCGAGCTAACGACATTAAACATAAGCGCTTGTGGGAGTGGCAAGTGTTTCTTAAACTTTCCTTTTCTTAGTTTCATTTCTGTTGTTCTTTTCCAGCGATATAGGGTTCTAGCTTTCTCGAGTAATACGTGTTTCTACTTGTTGTTAAATTTGAACCAGTAGTCGACTAGTGGGAAGGTCGTTCAAGAGGTGCACCACAGATCCATAAAGTCACAAATGCAGTGGAGAGGTTTTCTGATCAAAGAGATCATCAATGTGCCCGAATTTATCGCCCGATTCGCCAGATCCTGCTGTCCGCATTGCGGCGTGGGTTTTCTCGCGTCGTGACGTAAAATTGACCCATCACGTCGCGTCGGCGGCGTGGGATTTCAATCAGCGGCGTCATTTTCTGTGCTCTGTCACGTCGCGGCGTGGGATTTCACGTCGCTGGCGTCATTTCTAATGCTCTACGTCGCGTCGGCGGCGTGGGATTTCCGCGTCGCGGCGTCATTTTCTTTCTGCATCGCGTCGCGTGGGTTTCGCATCGCGGCGTCTTTACATGTCTGCATCACGTCGTGACGTGGGATTCCAACGTCGCGATGTGGATTAAATCCACTCTCTATCACGTCCCGCGACGCGTTGCCTCATACGTCGCGGCGGTAAACAAATGAAGCTCTGTCGCGTTGCGGCATGACCATACGTCAGCGACGTCGCCACAGTTTAAAGGCAAAAATTGTTCATTTTGGCCTTCACCTACACACCTCCCATGAAACCTAGCACCTCGCGCCATCCGTTACCATACCTTCGCGGAGCTCCTTGCCACTGGTGGAGCCACCATTGCTTTCGCGACCACTAGTGTACCTCTTTGAGTCACCCTCTTCAGGTGGTTTTGGGTCATAGTGGCATTTCCACCACTTGTGTACTTCGAGATCTAGCTTGGAGTCACGGTAGACCAGCGTACTCTACCTAGTGGTCTGAAGTCTTCATGAGTACTCGATTCGGTCGGCTAGGTGCAGCCGGGGTCTGAGTCCCGTTTAGGATTTTTGAATTGGGTAGTTATTTAGTTTGATTTTTTTGTAAGCACGTGGGTGTTCGTGTTTTGTCTAGGTCGATGGTGATCTTTAGTTAGTTTTTGTCTACACCACCTTTCGATGTCTGGCCAGTGAAATTACACTTGTGGAGTCGGATGAGTGAGGACCAGAGCTCCACGGCCCGATGCCTCGCGGTTTGTAAATCTGAGGAGTCTTGTGTCAGTTTGGCACCATTTTAAAAACCGTTAAGTTCATTAAGGAAGAGGTTTCACCACCCGATGATTTCTTCCATAGAGACTATCGTGGCTAAGGGATGGCGTGCGCGTGCCGACCACCTCATCCAGCGCGATGAGTGGCGGTCATGGCGAGTTCGTAATCTCGCCTCCTTATGTTTTGAAGGGAGTCGAGGGTGCGGGGCGTATTGAGTCGACCGGTCGCAGTCAATCAATAGTTATTACAGTCTAGAGCATGTCCCTTGGATGGATTGATCGGCTCGCCAGCCTCTGACTACCACTGAGATTATACGGCGTATTGACGATGAGTGCGAGGGTGAGTGGAGAGGTGATCAATAGTGCGGTCATGCGGTAAATTTCAGGTAAGCATTTGGCCTTCATTTGAGTCTGGCACCGCTTCATCGCGTCGCGTCTCATTCGACGACGAGCGTGTGTGAAGTGACGCGGCCGGGCGTGCCAGCTATGCCATCTTATGGGGTATACCCTTTGATGTTGGGCGGTTATCGAGAGGATGCCATCCTCCATAACCCGGGATGCAAGGAATGAACACAGGACACCCCTTCACGATCTTTGGCTTGTGCAAACAAGCGGTACTTACTGGGCGACAACGACGCAGAGCTTTGCATTCGAGCCATATCACATCAAGCGGGACTTGCACCTGGTGTCCGCGACTGAGACCTCTGATTGGGTCGCCCAGGCCTCGGGCGAGGCAGGCACATGAGTGTCGGGCTGATTATGGATCCACAAGCGATCGGGAGACATTGGCGATCCTAAATCGACCACCTCCCACCGCCTGTGACCTCGGCGCGGCTCTCGATCCTTCCGAGACCTTGAGGACCGGTGCTCTCCCTCATGACGCTTTTGGCGCGTGCAGGATGAGACCTAGGAGCACGCGTCCTCGTCTCCACCAGATTTGGAGGCCTCGTCTTGATATGCGCCTTGTCACGGCAATCAGTGTCATTATAACTGAATGACGAGGAGTCTTTGCGGGCTTGAATCGCCCGACTCCTTGCTTTTCCATCGACCTCCATCACCACATACATTGATCACCCAGAGTCCCTTCACCTCTACTATTTATTTCTTGCCCGTAGGGACACTGGCTATTTTATTTGGGGTGTGGTGATCGTGCTTTATTTTGTTTAGTTATGTTTTGTTTTTAGTGTTTTTATAGTGCTTTTTTATTTTGTTCAAAGAGGTCAGGTTTCTATTTAGTTCATGTTTATCCAAATTTTATTTGAGTCACATGTGTGTCTGCTTATGCTTGTGTTAGGGTCAATCTTATATAATAATTGCAAGGTTTGTGTGCCATGTTAAAATTGAGGATCACTTTTGGACTCGAATTCACGACAACATGAATGTTCAAATGCATACAATGTTTTGATGCTCGCACTAGGTTGGAATAGATGGAAAGGGTTAGGAACCAACTCGAGTAGTCAAGACAATTCGCTCTCAAGAACCCTATCACACTCACACACTAATGACCTTCGAGTACATAAGCGCCGAGACCAACCATCGTAGTTCGACTTAACCTCGGGAGACTCGAACCATTTAAGTGATGGGACACTCAATAAAAAGAGGATTGCCATCGAGCCCCAACCAAAAGAGAAAATACAAAAACAATAGAAAAAGTGAAAAAGAAAAGACAAATGACAAAAATAGGTATCTGCATAAGAATAAGCGAGATCATCCAATCGGAATCCCAGGCACAGTCTGAAGGGCATGTCAAAGCCTAATGCCCTGAGCCAACTGACTGGGAGTCATTGACTTCACTACCCGCTACATGGGACGTAAGATGGATCATTCACGCAACCTAGGGCCCCTCGAGTTTGGTTGAGTGTTCGTGAAGTTTGAAGGGAACTTCTAATGCCCGGTGCCCTTAACTAACCGGTGGGAGTCACCAATGGATCCCCGCTACAGAACACTCCTGGGCCAAAACTTCGCACTAGGTTTTCTCCATTTATTTTAGGTAATGCAGGGAAGTTTCAGCATTAGGTCATGAATAAATGGGTGCTCCTATCCTTTTCTAGTTAGTTTCTTCCAAATAAGTGAGTTGAGCTCGGGTTTGGGGGTGTCGGAACCTAGGCATATGTCGGAGGTCATTCATTATAAGCACATAGGTTTTGGGAAAGCATTGGAATATCATGGGATTTGGATGCACTAGTCACTTCTACCTATTCTAACCGAATTTTCCGAAGTCAACATCTCAGATGCATTTTGTGAACTTCGAGCAACACAGCTGGGAGGGAGTCACCAATTTGATCCCCTATTTTTCAAAGATGTGCAACACTGCCTAGTGTTAGTTGCATTAGGTCGTGTGTGTGTGTCCCTTGCTGAAGTCGGCCACAGGACAAGCAAGAAACTAAGTTTGGGGGTGTGATGAGTGCCTAAAACACTCATATTATACCGTTAGTCTTCCATTTTCCTGGCTATTTTAGAGTAATTTTATAGTTTTTGTGACTAGAATACTCGATTTGATGTCCGCTAGAATGCAGGCGAGCATCGGGGCGAAAAAGAGCAAAGAAGCAGAAGCAGATTTTTGGAGCAAATGGGAACAAGGCGATGAAGTACCGTCGACGGCCTGGCGGGAGCGCTGTCCTCACGCTCGGATCTCCCACATCGCGACGCTCTATGTCGCCACGCCGCCAAGTCACCGCGACGGCGCCTTCCACGCCGACGCCCACGTCGCGACGCCACCGAGATCCTGGCGACCCTATCATTTAAAGCACGAATGATCCGTAAAAGGGGACTGGGTGCCGCATTTAACGATATAACGAATTCCAGAGCAGAGTGACAATGCATCGAGGAAGTGCCCGATTTTATAATCGCCATTGTTTGATATTTTCGATAGAGAATGATGTTTTTACTACTAAACATTTTCTTCTTTTCATTCATGATGTTCTAGGATCTATTTCTAGGGTTATATTGAACCTTGTCATATGTTCATGGATTAAAGTTTGAAACTTTATATTATTCAAGATTTCTCAATATGTTGTAACTATTCTCATGCCTATGATTTAATCGTATGTCGATGTCCCGCCAACATTGGCTAATTACACCGAGATCCGAGATTCGAGAGATGAGGGTATTCAAGGATCCGGTAGAGACCCAGTTGATCTTGCGAAATAGAGATATTCCGAACCCGAAGGTGGCAATCGGGGTTAGGACATTACCGATTTCGAATATCAGAGTCGGATAGAGATATACCCGATTCTATTCGCGAAAGCGGATATACCGAGAGAGGATACCTTGTAGAAAAGATCACCTCGCCATTGACATATTGTAAATATACTGAATAATAACATATTTAGAAGATAAATCCATTGAACGTGACAGGGGGAGATATAACCCTAGGCTTCAAAACCAATACTTTAATTGAATCAATAGTTTAGGTAATCTTTACATATTTGAATTCCCTCCTAGAGTCATCTTTAAGATATTATCAAAAAAGCGTAATCCTTGTAGTCAATACACTGTCCCCGTGGATCGACATTCGGTACCCACGAGCACACTATACTACTGGGGCGACGCACTCGCGCATATAGGCGTATATTTTATACACCGCGTTTTTCGCCTGTCAGCCACACGTTGGCTTTCTTCTCAAAAGTGGCCTCTAGTGAGCGCCGTCTTCCCGAATACTCCCTGTACCTGAAAGGGGGATCCCACGATGGGGTGAGCAAAGCCCAATAGTGGAATTATCCTACTTGGGTTACTCCCCACCTAAGTGCAATGCAATGGCAAACACACACATTCAAGTGAATTCATGACTCCTACTCGAATGTCTACATGTCCAATCCCATGGCTCGAGTCCTCACCGACTTCCTCACACATGCACTTACCATGTATGAAAATCGTTTCCAAACAAAATATTTGTTTTAATTGTGGGCAACTCTCCGATATAAATACGTTGGACAATCCTCCGAGGTGAATTTGTTGGATAACTCTCTGAAACAATTCATGGGCCTCTCCGACGTGAATTGTTGGACTATTTCCTAACACAATTCTTCGGACAACTTTCCGATAAAATTATTATTTTGGACAACCCTCCAATTTATTTCATGTCATGCACTCACTCCTACAGTCTAGGATGCCCTAGTGCATATGAAATGCAATGTGCCATTTCACCATAAATCATGTTAATATATCACGCATGCTTATATTAACGAAAATCATACGCAAACAACATGTTATTCATTCATAACAATAACACCAGGTAGCTCTGCAGACTAACAAAAGCAATCCGGCGACCATCTTGCAGGACTACCCAAGCATCACCTGACAACACATGTTATTCAAATATAGCAATGACATATCAAGACACAAGCAACTCATACAGTCCACGGTCAGTTTCAGGACTGTCTAAAACCACTCTAGGACATGGCCATTCCGGCCCTCGAACATCCACAACGTTGGCAGGTCGCCAGAGGTTAAACCAAGCGGGAGAAAACCCACACCTCCGGGAGTTGAAACTCCTGGCGGAAGTGTACCAGCGTGGCCCTTGCGTAGACCAACTTCTCCTCTTTATTGAAGAGCGGAGTAAATTGATCGCTGAAATTCTAAAAGAAGGTAGACACTCTCTCAAATCTCCCCTCTTTTCTCGGTTTCTTTATCATACTCCCCATTTGGTTGGTAGAAGCATGGAGTCGAGAAAATTGTCTTTCTCTTGCCACATGTCAACCTCGTGTGACTTGGATTCGCCTTATCTCTTATCCATCACCATGGATTTTCCTCCAATAATTTATGATGCCATGTGTCTCATGTGAGCCCACTGGCTCATTGTTTGACCCATTCTACCCAGGACACGTGGCATCTCCCCGAGCGCTCATCAAAGTCTGCAGTGTCGCCATATTCATTTGTACCTTGAAAAGCGTGAGAACCAGTCTTTAGAATTCAACGAAATTCGACGTGGTAGCTAGATTTCACGAGATGATCTCAACAGTGAAGTCGGTTTCTTCATCCGAGATCTAGAAAAATTCCGGATTTTGACCGAAATTACCATTTTACCATTTTTCAAAAAATTAGAATCTGCCAAGGTTTTACATAAAACATCTCAATAATGGATTTCTATTTTGACTCACGGTGTGTGTCTCATGCTTGAGATAGGTCATTTAAAGGACTCAACTCTATAAACAGATCTCTGGCATGATTCCAAATCATTATTAATTCTTTAAACATTCATTTTAAAGTAAAGATATTTTAAAAATATGATATATAAATAATTTTCTTTTTATTTAGTATAAATATAAAATGATATTAAATAAATAAATATATTTTTTAATAAATAAATAAAAATAATTAAAAACTTAAAAATGCTTTTCAATAATAATTATATTATAAAGCATAATATTACATTAAAGAAATAAAAACAACATTAAAACATAATGAATTACATTAAAATTATAGCAAATGATAAAATAAATGTAAACTAATTGTTGGTAAATCAACTCTATAATTTCCATTGTCATATTCATAAAAATTAGTAAAATTACCATCAACTTTAACCACTTGATCCACTTGCTTGGGATTTGAAGTCATTTTCAATGTAACTTAATAATTTCTTGTAGCTAATGTAATAGTTTAAATAAATGATGTTATAAAACATCATGATGCATTTCTCAGTCTTCTTCTTTTTATTTTAGTTTATTCTGTTTCTAAGGTATTATATTAGCAAATTAGGAAATGCTTAATATTTTATTATCTAACTCAACCAACTTAATCTTTGACAATATATTATTAGAAAATAACAAAAGTATCTATATCATTGTCAAAAAATAATTTTATTAAAAATTAAATTATTTTAAATTTATTTATTGTGAGAAAAATTAGAAATATTAAAAAATAAAATTAATACTAAAAATAGATATATTAAATCATTTACTATATTGTATATGAAAATAAAATATTCAAAAGAAATTATTTTATATTATAATAATAAATAATGAAAAACTGAATAATATGATAATAAAATAATAGGGAATAATTGTTTATAAATGGTTCAATAATCCTCATATTTGGGAGATGTGATAGTGGAGATCTCTGATATAGAAGATGCACTATTCATATCTCTATTTTGAAAATGAAATTAGAGGACTATTGAAGTGTGTATTTTGCCCCAAAATCTCTGTATATAGAGATAGAGTAAAGAATAGAGCATTGTTTGAGATGCTCTAAGACTAATTGTAAATCTTGAATAAGATAAGTGGAAAACCTTATCACAGGCACAACCAGTGGACGTAGGCGGGTTAGTGAACCAATAAAAGATTATGTGTGGTTTTGCTTTATTAAATATATTACATTTACTACACACTCACAAGTCCTCTGAGGGAGTTCGAACCTTAAGTCAGGACAGGAAATCTGGTCAAATCATAAACTGACACAGACCTGCACCTTATATGTCAATTGGTATCGAGCAAGTCATTCTAAAGTTGATAGTCAATAGATTGCTCCATTGATTAAATATATGAGTATTAAAGTATTAAAAGATTCAATGCATTTAAAGTGGCTTGAATTTAAATTGTAGGCGAAAATGGGTTAAAAATTATCAATAATTTTGTTGAGGCTAGTTTCGACCTAGCCGACTAAACTCAGCATGCGGGTTGCGGGCCATGAACAAAACCTTAAAAATGTAAAATAATGATAATAATTAATATATAATAAAATAATGTTAAAAACTCATTATCAAAGTATGTCAAACTAACCTTCAGTGAGTATCAAAACAATAGTAACAACTTAATAACATGTCGAAAAACAACAAAGTATCAAATTAAATCTCATATGCCTCTAATATTCATCCTCACATCATATTATATAATAATAACATGGCGATTACACATTGAAATACTGTACATCTCTTCTTGATTGAGTTATCATCATCTATTAATTAATTTAGAATGTTAACAACATAAATTTCATTTTATGTTTGGAATAAAAATAATTTTTCCAAAATGTATATATAATAATGAAATCATCATATTGTTTGAAAATTAATCATGCTGAAGATATGATCATATTGAGGAAAAGAATTTGTAGAATGATTTTTGTTGATTCAATTTAAAATAAAATTCTGTTTTGTTGTTAACTTATAATTTAATAAACAAATTGAGTAAAAACCTCTGTGTTTAGTTATTAAATTAAAATTTGTGAGTAAATAAAAATATAAATTTTAAATATTTAAATGATTAATGAGATAATAATATATTCAATATTAAAATTTGTAATTTATTTAATTCAAATGTATTAAAGTAAATTTTCCTTTGAGATTTTTCATCTTAAGGTATCATCTCATTATATTAAAGATGCATTTAGAAATTATAAGAAAATAAAATAGTTAAAACAACAAGTTTAATATATTAATCATGTATTATAATAATATTATTTTAAAACCTCTAATAACTAAAGAGAGATTGCAAAAATATAATTTTATAAGTGAATGTAAAGTTTCATTATTGTAATTACTTAAAAATAAAAAAATAAAAATTTCGGCCAATCGGGCTAGTAAGTGTGGGACCGTCCACTAGCCCGCGGGCGAAAGCGGGTTGAAATTTGTATTGAGAGCTTTGTTTTATTTGGGCCTTAAATTTTACTTATTATAAAAATTTGATTAAATTAAATTTGTGTCAGTTTCAGCTTCATGTCTTAAATTGCATGTATGTGAGGCTCTTATGAATCTAAAAAGGGCAGAATAATCCAGGACATACTCCCTTATGCTTGATAATCAAAACTGTGGTGACCAGGAAGCCTCTTGAAATTACTCTCATCAAGTCTCTATAAGTGATATATCAATCTACAGTGATGGATGGACCTTCAAAACCAGTGAAGGAGAATATTGATCAAGCTGAGCTCAGAATGGAACTATGAAGAAGAAAAGCAGTCAGAAACTTCCTGCTCTGGGCCATTCAAATAATGTGGACATTAAAGTGCTCCAGACTCATATCACTTTGGATATGCAAAAAGCATAGAAATTGTCTATGAAAGAAATATTTGAGGGTCCAAGATACAGAGATCAGAAGGAAGGAGTTAACACAACCTTGAAAATAGTTCAATCTCAAATCTTGAGCAATGAAGTTCAGAAAGGAAACAGCCAATGTAAAGCCTACTCCTCTATTGCCATAATAAAAGAAGCAGGACAACAAAGAATGGATGAAAAATAATCTATAGAACCCTCTGAATCAGCGGTCACAGTCCAGAAAGTGTTCGAACAGGGACCATTCGTCAAAAAACGGCTCAGAGCAGCACACCAAAAATGGCCTCTCAGCAGAATCAGAAAGTACTGGAAGAATTCTGCAAAGTCTTGAGATTGCCAAAAGCGCCGGTGAGGAAAGGTGGTATCTTGACAATGGATGCTCTCAGCACATGATTAGAAACAAGTCTATCTAGATAAATATACAAGTTTCCAGTTAGGATAGTGTAATCTTCGGTGACGATGTGAGAGGAAGAATCATAGGGACATGCTCTTTGATCATTCCAGGCCTAATTGGACTAAAGTATAATTTTATCTTAATGATCAAAATATGTCAGGTAAATAGGATATATAATTAATTAGTTTCTGGGATCATCGAAAATATCGTGGTGAATATTTTCTGATATATATATATATATATATATATATATATATATTAAATTTTAACATTTATGTCCATTTAATATTATTAATAAATTTGTAAATTAAGATCAAAATTTTAAAAATTTAAATTAATCCACTAAAAATATATGTTTAATTGGATAATGTTTTATAATTACTAAATTAAATATGTAATTTAATATTATTCTTAGAATTATGATTCATATCTTTGTTAAAGTAGATTGAAATCAAATGGATTCGATAATTATTAAATTAAATATGTTATATTTAATAAATTATTAAGATATTATAATGTTAAAGAAATATTATTTATTTGTTTAAAGTATTATTAAATATTAAGTAGATAATGAGAAGATTAAAAAATATTGCATATATAATATTAAATTTTTAAATGAAGATATTATTTCTTTTCAGTCAGTGATTTTGATTTAACAAATATTGCAAATTAGTTGATTTTAAAATTTAAGAAAATTTTGAGAAAGAATGAAGATTTATGAAAAATAGATAAGTGATAATGTTGAAACAATAATGTAAATAGTAAAAATAATAAAGAATATAAATCATTTTGGGTATATATATACTAAGTGCGGCCGAACTGCGGATAAATGTCATTGGGAAAATCTGGTTTGGGGTTGAAACCCCAACTCAAGGATTTCAAATATTTTGTAGATTTAAAATCATTGGCAGACTTAAAACAAGTAGCGAAATGTTGACTGTGAAAAAATTGAAATATAAACAAAATCCGATATATCGCGAAATCAGATAAAATGACCAATATTTCTTCCACCAAATATAGATTGGAGGATATCCCTATCTCACGACCTCCACAGGCAATCTAAATGATAATATTGGTAAGATATTGATATTTGTTCTTTGAATATACTATATGATTGAAGGACTTACAATAAACCTTAATTGTAAGCTGACACAGAAAGAATCTTATTTTAATCCATGAGGACAAAGTATAGTACATAACCAAAACCACTGTCTAGTTATGGAAGGGCAAAGAACCTTAGACAACTGCTACTTACTGATCAATACCAGCCTCGGTGTCAACAAAATACAAGAAGAACTTAGATAAAGGGTCCAACAGTCTAATCATATCAATAGCAGTTCCGAACAAATAAACCAAAGCCATCCAGACTTGAAGATAAAACCAGGTAGATGAATATCATTAGTAGCCAAAGGGAACAAACCTTGCCATTTTAGGTTCAACAATACATCAACTAGTGGTTATTCTTATATAGATATTATAGGCACTATAGGAGGAGAAATATTTAATAGTAGTGCATCTATGCAGTCGTTTGGATGGTTTTGTGTGTAGACAGTCCTACAACCTTAAAGAAATCTGCAATCGTCATCAAGAACAGGAACACGATCCAAATGAAGATAGAAATTCTTTCCAATGGAGAAATAAATCACAAAGAGGTTTTGATTATCGAAAGGCCCTTACCTAGGAGGGATAAAAAAACTCATGCTGATACATTGCCTTAAGAAGCTAGAAAGTTCCAAACGCCGTATATCTGAGTGTGACCTTAAAAGATGTCTACCTGGGAAGTAATATAGGACATGAAAAGACAAGACATTAAGTTACTATGAGCAGTAGGATAGCTTGATTATAAATCAGATGTTCAGTGTTCTACTTGTTTGAACACATGGAAGTATGTGTAGAGACATCAAGCCATCATAGGGGGTGCTATTCCTTGTAACTGGGGACTAAGGCATAACACTTATTAACTAAAGGTGCACATCAAACATGGATGAAAACACACTCAAAGGTAATGGCGTCTGAGGGAATCCCAAGGTCAACTATAACGGTATAAGGAAAATCAGTGCTGCGAAGGGATTGTACTAGGTGTGGCCCATCATCTCTAGATACGAACATCAGGTCTTTTTTGAAATTTGCGAGTGAACAAATTGATGTCCCGCCTATTTGGGCCCGGTTAGCGACTAGGGCATGTGAGGGGTTACTATAATCGAAAAGACGACTGAGAAATAGAGTATTCTAGGAGAGTCCTAATGCCTCTATCAAAAAGGGAAAAGTTAGAGACAAAAACCCTTGGGTTTCTCGAAAGTCAATTAAGGACCTCTATATAACATAATAAAGCACTTTGCCTTTTTCTACATATACTCCAAGAAACTTCCAAAGGTCCACGACTTACCTCTTGTTACGATTCTTTCTTTATTTTCAATATTGGTGACTGACAAGATCCCAGTAGGTTAAGGAGAGAAACACGAAAGAGTTTCACGATTCCTGAGGCAGGCTGCTGATTAAGAAGGATCAGCTAGCAGATCCAGTGTTTCACTTCTTGACCTTTGGGGGTGGATTGTCGACCCCGCCTTATGCCGATACATGAACCTCAGAAGATGAACCCATTGCGGCATAAGGAATTTTGAGAGAAGAATAACACCCTTGGAGAGTCGTCATCAAGAGTTCAAACTATGAGAATGATTCGATCCCAAGAGTGGTGATAACAATGAATGTAACGAATATTTAAGATGAGGGACACTTTTGGTTCATTGGAGGAACTCCTCCATTGATAAACAAGCGGCGAGGTCGAGCCTTGTTGAATCTGATTATTCGAACCAATAGCAGCCACTACCTAGTGGAAGAAAAAAAGAACAACTATAGCTTTGGTGATTGATTAGGTTTGGCAAGATACAGTAGTAAAGATCTGAAGTCTATTAAGTGCCCTAACATGTCGATGAGTTGGACTAGATTAGAATGAACCGAGAGAAACAAGAATCTAAGTCCTCCACTGGTCTCCTGCCATCTCCACTCCTCCATGAGAAAAGTCGTCCCACTTATCTGCAAGCAAAGAAAGCGACAATTAAGTCCAACGACCAAGAGACGAGAAAGTTTAAACATCATCTTGTTTTCAGTCTCATCATTTGCGGAGTTTGTGGGACCTGTATCAAGGGGACATTAGGTTGAAGGCCTTGCCTTGCATAGTAAAACTTTGCCAAATCCAAGATAGTGGAATAAGGAGAATGAATTTCAACATATCAAAGCGCCTCCCACCATTATCCCAAATCATCTTGAGTTCTGTGAAATGCCATCAAGGACTGTGATGAGACCTGCCAGTGCGAACTTCAGCGATTATGAGATATTCATTTGAAACTTTCTCCTTAGCATAATCAATTAGTGCTGGAATATCTTTGGTTTAGAAAAGATAAAGATGTATGAAATAGACCAATGGTCTTGATTATATAGGAAAGGTCATGTTGTGCACAAGTTACGGCTCCTCTCATCACCTTGATACCTACATCTTGCATAAGATCGTTTATGCAATTGGTTGCCTACTAATGTATCGAAGAGTTTCACCACCTTGATCTTCCAAGTAGGCATGAAGAGAAAATTAATTTGGGAAAGCTTGTGTTTGAACATATATTGGGTCATGCCAAAAATGCAACATATCAAAAAGCATTGGGGTATCCGTCGATTATATTTGGGATTCTTACAGCCCAAAAACCATATCTAGTAACCCCCACTAACATTTTAGGGCCTCTAGTTGCAGAGATGGGAATCAACCACAAATTGTATGAAGGGCACCATTTCATAGATGTCCCTTTAGGAAAAAAAAACATAGGGAAAATGAAGGAGAAGGTCTTAGAGTCCAAACGAGCAACTACGCCCAAGGGATAATCCTTCTCTGCAGTTTTGACAAAGTTCAAAATTTTGGACAGACATTAGGTCTCTGAGAAAACATGTTATATACTAGTCATCTTATCTGAGCAACAATGATCGGTTGGAGCTATAACTCAAGGAATATAAGCGACTAAAGGGCTCACTACCCTCGTCGAAGATTGAAGAAACTAAGCTCAAGAGGCCATATTCCATTTCATGAGGAGAAGACATTAGGGTACACGGACCCATACCAGTACCATATCACTACAAATTGGGACTCGAGCGGACATTCTCTGATATTTGATTCATCGTAGAGTAAAGTTCTGCCTTTGGATAATATTTAACTAGATCTTCACGCAGTACACTATCTCCAAGCGGCTACATTCAGTGATGTCCATTAAATTTGACTAAAGTGGTGAGGCTTGAGAGGCAGTGTCTTTGGATTTCCATCTTCACCGATCCCCACGTTCTAAGTCTTCACCAAAAAAGGGGGATTGGAAATAATGCTGCCTATGGAAGATGGAAGGTATAAGGAGTAGCTAAGGGATATTTTCATTTTTTTTATCCCTTCTAAATTGTATGATGAACATGTAAAAAGGGCAAACAATCAATGAAATGAAAATTTTCATCTTAAACGTGTCCAGTGCCTCTTGTCTCCCCTCTTCAGTGCAGCTTCCTGTCTCATTCTTTAAGGGATACTTTTTATCGAAGACATAGACAAATCAGCGAGAATATTTGTAACACCCCAAAATATACTGCAGCGGTTTTATTACATATTCCAGGTATAATACCAGTAAATAACCATATTTTAAGGTTTATTAAAAGTGAAAAAGGATAAGAACACAGGAATTAATATAAAAGCCAAGGGTAAACTAGTAATTTACCAATCCAGGGTAAGAGTCATAATTTAAGAAGATTATATATGATAAAGTGGAATGTGAATAAAGTTGAATTGAGAATAAGTAAATGAGGACCAAAATGGAAAAAAGAGAGGTTAGTCAAATTTGGATAAGACCAAACAGCCTAGGAAAATCTCATTTTGGCATTGAAGCTGGGGCTTTACGATTGGGAGAAGAAAAGAATGAAGAAGAAAGAGAAAGAAGAAGAAAAGGAAAGAAATCCAGGTTTGGAACATCTCCTTTGTTTGGAACTTGATATTAGTAGTTTGGAAGTTTAGAAATTTCTTATGTAATGTTTGGAATTACTTGTCTAAGTTGGGTTAGGAAAACCCTAACTCTTCAATACATGTGTATTTTGGTTGGTTTAACTTAGTTTTGTAGTTTTGGCTTGAAATGGTTTGTTTTGGTTATAAGATTTCCGGTGAAAATGGCCAAGCGGTCCATTATGTTTACCTTTCATTTTCTCATGGCGTGGGGGTGCATAGGCGTGGAGCTCCACCTAGGCGGAGGTCATTATGCTTAAGCGAACATGAGCGAGTTTTACGAGATTTTCTGATGCGCACAAGCGTGAAATGCTCCGCCTAGAGCGTACACATAAGTGATGTTTTGGTTCCTCTCTTTCGTCAATTCTAACAATCATCCATTGGATTAATGAGGATCCTAATAAGTGAATGAAAGGGTTCGTACAAGTATAAAAATTATATGAAAAATGTTCTGTACCTCGCCATTATTTCTTGTCCTCATTTGCTAATGTGTTTAAGAACAATATAACAAGCTTAGTAAGACATATAATTGTATGCCTGCTTAAGTATGAATAACGAATGAATAGGCACGTCTCTGATCAGTGCTTCGACACTCCTGCTAGTGCTACGACACTTCTATTACGTGGGCAAGCACGTCTCTGTTCAATGCTTTGACACTCCTGCTAGTGCTACGACACTTCTTATGTGGCGGATAAGTCGCTTTTGATCGATTAACCCGACCTCTGCTAGTGCTATGACTGTATGTGGCGGGCATGTCTCTGTCGGTCTTGACGCTTGCATTGGTGCTACAACGCCGTTATGTGGGCGGCACGTCTCGTTGCGTTAGCGGCATACGCAGTGCTACGACACTTTTTGTTATGTGATGGGCGTGTTTTACATTCCGTCTTATCACCGTACATTTGGGTACCTATTATGTTGTGTCCCTATCATTCATTGTTACTAGTCTATGCAGTCATATACTTATATGTTGTCTATCTGAATAATATGACATGCACAAACATTTATATGATAAGAATGTGAATAATGAACAAGAAGAAAGTATAAGAAATCAGTTTCGTTTTGTAATGTACCTACGGATATCTTTATTTTAAGATCTAAATTTGAACTCCTACGAGGAATATGAAATTTCGTTCTAAGAGTTCATAGTATGTGTATCTATAATTTATTGGACCCATCTAGTGGGTCATAACTAATCATCTGTTTCCTTAAAGCTATAAACTAATACGGTGTTTATCAGTGTAGTCTTAAAGAAAGGAACATCTGTAGCATTAAAACGCCGATAGGCGACTAACAGTGAAGTCCACTGGTGTGGTTTTTGTCTTTGTTTTGTAATATAAATGTAATAGTTTTCTAATAGTGGAATTTGTATAAGTACAAGTAAATGGGACTCAGACATGTATATATACAGGATATTTTAAACACCCGCTACCGGTGGTAGTACAAAGATTTGTTTTCTTATGGATATATATATATATATATATATATATATATATATATATATATATATATATATATATATATATATATATATGAAATAGGCCCACCAATGTCGAAAAATATGTTAAGAGTGCCGGTCGTCTTTGGTGCCCTGCTGGCGGCGAGGTAGGGCATGACAACGTTGGGGTTGAAATTGTCCATATCTTCGTCTCAAGGGTTCTACAAGAAGATAGCTACTTCAGAGATCGAGTTTAATAAAGATTTGATGAAATAGAAGTGAAGTGCTAGTGGGACCCGAGAAGTAGTTCGGACTAAAGGAACTGTAAGTGCCTAATTTCAAAATTTTGGGGTACCAGTTTAAAAAAAAAAATCTATACCAAATTTGAGTGAGTTTCCAATCTCAATCAAAATCCCGATTTTCGTCTTAATCCAAAATTCCCAAGTTTCACACTTCATTTCAAAGGAAATTCACAATTTTTAATTTCAATTTCAAACTTCCAATTTTAAAACTTAAAATATAAATTAGTGTTCGAGAATTCATTCACATGATTTAATTATGTAATTCAATAAAATGAATATTGGAGTTAATTTGTGTAAATAAATGGACTTGGGTGGGGTCAGACAATTCCATGTACACTTTAAATAAATGAACTGACATTTGATCTATAAGCAAATTTTGAGCCGACCTGATCATTTTTGTATTTTTATTATTGCACTAGCATTGTTTCTAAGTAATAAGTGCTTTTGATCTGCCACACCTAAGTACACATTTTTCCCCATTTGATTTTGTTTGTTGCATTCTCAACATTCATTAGTCGATTGGCCGTCTGCATTTTCATGGTACACTTAGTGGAGTTCTAACCTTGGGGCTTAGAGGGGTGCTCGGCTTGCCCGCGGAATGCCTTTATAGATAGTAACGACACTCGGTTCGCTACATTTTTCCGAGCCACAATTTTCCATCATGAGTCACATTTGGGATTTTCTTTCTTATTTTCTCCAAAAAAATGGCTCTAAATTAAGTAAAGCGACTCAAATCGTTTTCTAAAAATGGTTTTTCAAAATAAAAATTAGTCTCGCCATTTTAATGGGAAACACATATTAGTAAAACAAAATGCAGGGTCCACAAAATTGCGACTCCACTGGGATAGTGAGGAATTGACTTGAGCCTGAAATTGGGGGAAAATGTGACGTTTGATTGATTGATTGGTGGATACCTTCTTTTTTGCATTGTTTGTAAATTTGTTTATTGATTGTACATTGGTGGATGTTTTGATTGTACATGCTTGATTATCGTATTCCTTTGTATTGGTTTATTCACTTTATTGATTGATTCTTTTATTCTTCTTGCTATGCCACTTGCCCCATGATATGTTCTTTTCATTCGCCTTGACATTGATTATCATATTGTTGTTGTGTATTCTACTCATATTGCTATGTTGATTTGTATTTCCTCCATCTAGATATATGCTTATTTCTTGATATTTTGATAGTATATTGTTTTGATTATCCCTGAGCACTCTACTTATTTATGTTACAGTTCATCTTGCTCAATTATCATATCTCCTACTTAGTTCATGTGTAACTTTGGTTGATATATCTGCTAGATGTTTGACTTCTTGTTGCATGACTACCCCTCTCTTGCTTGACTGCGTGTTGCCTATCTATGTGGGACACACATTTATCCCCTTATCTTTAACTCTGTAGTCTCAATCGATTGTATTTTCTTGGTCTTGTGCTTGATTGGAGAGTTATCGCTCCTTGCTTGCTCTTCGACCAAGCTAGTGATTAGGAGTAAGGTCTAGTGATGAACTATACTTATGTTTGGGAGAATTTTGGATTTAGTCGACATATTAATGCTAATTGGAGTCCAATCTTTGAAAATTTGTATAGCTTAGAGCTAAATTTTAGGATATTTGTATGACCATTGTGCTTTCTCTTCGATTAGATTGCTAGGTTTTTCGGATGCACCCACACCCCATTATGCACCTTCATAGCTCCTGCTTAGTTCGTGTGTAACTTTGGTTGATATATCTACTTGATGCTTAACTTCTTGTTGCATAACTACCCCTCTCTTGCTTGACTATGTGTTGCCTATCTATGCAAAACACATATTTATTCTCTTATCTCTGATTCTCTAGTCTTCATTGATTGTATTTTCTTGGTCTTGTGTTTGATTGGAGAGTTATCACTCCTTTCTTGTTTTTCGACCAAGCTAATGATTAGGAGTAAGGTCTAGTGATGGGTATACTTATGTTTGGGAGCATTTTGGAGTTGGTCAACATATTGATGTTGAGTGGAGTCTAATCTTTGAAGACTTGTATAGCCTAGAGCTAGATTTAAGGATTCTTATGTGACCATTGTGCTTCCTTTGTGCTTAGATTATTAGGTTTTTCATATGCACCCACATCCCATCATGCACCTTAAATCGTCTTTGAGTGTTTGAGAGTTGTGAGACTACGTTAGCCATTATGAGAGTCTTTGCCATTATGACGCGTCACTTGGACTCCAATAAGATGCACCCACATCCCACCATGCACCCTCCAAAACCCACTTGTCTCTTTACTCTTGAGGTTTTCAACCATCTCTCTCCTTTCTGTACAACCTTTTCTATACTCCGACTCTAAATTGTTTTATTTCCTTATGAAAAATCAAGGATTGATATATCAAGAATACCATCATATAATATCATATGCGACACAATAATTATTATAAAAATATCATTCACCTAGATTTTGAAGTCTTCAAATCAGTGATGGAGCTAGGTTTTCATGTTTTTTTGTTTTTGAAAAGACAAAATTTTATTGATTCAAACTTGCAATGCATTCCATAGAAACACAAAATCAAATTTGTTAAAAACTTTAGACGATGACATAACATCTAGGTTAATAGCATGATGAATCAGCTAAAAGTATATATATATTTGATAATCCTATGATGATTAGAATATTTATGACTCAGGTTTTGCAACATATTGACGACCATGATTTGATTTATTATCTTTGTCTCATCGAATATGTTTTCTTGTCTAAATCGCTCACACACTAGTAAACGTTGCAACAAGATGAAGAAAAATCAACCATCGTAGCAAAAACGACACAATCACGCTGTAACAAGTTGGAGACAAAATCACGAAAAAACTAATTAAAAACCTATATCGGTGTGAAAGATATTTTATATATTTTTTTTCCTTTATACAAGGTATATGAGTCTGAAACCGTATGAAACATGAGATGGACCAACAAAATGCATGATAAGTAGTCACAATAGCATTGTCTCAACAAATGTGTAATAAAGGGTAAGGATGATATAATATTTAAAATTTTATAGATATATAGGATATATCCAGAGATATATGGGTATTTATAAATTATTACAAAAATTTAGAGATATATGATTTATATATCAGAATTAGTTTGAAAGTATATAAAATGATAATATTATTAGAGTTGAAAAAAAAATTAAGGTAATTTTCTATGATTGCTTACAAATATTGATTCAGCAATTTCTCTTATGACTAATTTTTATATTTTAGAATATTCTGAAATACTATAATAATTTAGAAAAGAATTTCACTTAATAAAATTTTTAAAGTGTTTGATATTTTGAATTTGCGCAATCATTTTTAATTTAAAATTTTTAATCTAAAATTTATTAATTATTAAAATTCATAATATTACTTAATAAGGTAGACTTCATTTTCACTCATCTACTTAGTCTTAATTCTTGTCAATTTTTGTAATAATTAATGATAATAATTATTAAGGAAGACATAATAATTTCAACTGTCTCTTGAAATTCTCCTATTTGTTATAAATAATTAATGATAGTAATTAGTAAGAAAGACATAATAATTCCAATAATCTCTTGATCTTTTCCTCTTTACTATAAATAATTATTAAGAAAGACATATCATTAATGATATTAATTATTAAGAAGGGATTTTCTCTCTATCTCTTCATCTATTCTCATTTATTAGCTCCTTAAATGGGAGCACCATACCAATGTTATTTTTTTAAAAAATTTCAATAAATCATCAGCGATGATAACAAGTGTCGAAGTATGGTGTCTCTCGCCCCAAACTATATATCAACATTATATTAGCAGTTTTCAGTTCCTATTCTCTATCAATAATCGATTATGATGTTATATATCGTATCGTTGACAACGCGTCTACGATATATGGCGATATTTTTTAACAACGATAAAAATTCGGTATGTTAAGGCCTTAAACCTAATAAGAATTATTCATGTTTGCCAGATTTCTAATGAATATACAAATAAAACTAGTGGTTTTTTCAAGCAGTCCCTAAAGACTACAGTTTCTAAGCGCGACAATATTATATGAGATAGAAGTTATACATTGTTGTTTAAGAAGGTATTGGAAATAATATCAATAGGGCACACTTTGACTATTTTAAGTGGGATTTACGTCATTTATGATGGGTTAAAATTGCTAATATGTGCTAATTATATGTGAATATATGGTAGAAAGCGGTTCGTCGATCTCATTTAAGTGACGGAAATTGATGACAAAGTGAGCCAAATTGGGCTGATGAAGTTTGGGCAAGCGGAAGAATTGGGCTTGGCGATTTCACCGTTGGCGAGTTGTTAGGAACCAGCGCCCAAGCTAACATGATTGATTATAAAGCTAAGCCACGATGACAAAGAATCTTTCAGCGATTGCAATCCACATTGTTATTTGCGTTTGAGATTCTCATTTCTAGGGTAACAGCCGATGTAATACAGGTCAAGTTTGCCAGACCTGGTTCATAATTGTCTTCGATAGCGGTATAATCGTTATGCCGGGAGATTGGTGCGGATCGTAGCACCATAGCGGGCGTTACGATCTTCATTAAATCATATTCCCAATATAAGTTAAACCACGGTTTTTTGTTTATGCATTACATTTGCTTTCCCATTTAGTCTCTACAGTAATTCCCTTTACCAAAATTAAACATATTTGTTTGTCTAAATCTAACAGTTCTAACAGTGAAAGATCTTACGAATTAAAATTTCGGTATAGTAACAGTTCTAACAGGTTGTAATAGATGCATGATTAGAAAATTGTGTTTATAATTTATCAGTGCCATTCCAGTCTGCAGTTTTTAAATTCGCATGATTAATTACATGAATTGGCGCGTTTTTCTCTTCTCTGATACCATTTAAATTATTCACAGTTTTTTAATACTAAAATTGATATAATGATTAGCGTTGCAGGTCTAAATTCTCAATGCATGTGTTGTTCACGAATCAGTTTCGAAATGCAAGGTTTTGTAAGCGAGTTTAAAAAAATTCTGCGAGAATTAGATTTGATACGATATTGAATCGTTTCCGAAATGCAAGGTTTGTGATTTAAAAACCATTCTATGAATTAAAAATTTGATACGATATGTATATTGAATTGAATGTGTTCTTTTTCATTTTAAAATCACTTAGAAATTATCACGGTTTATAGCAAATTCACTTATCGGTTTTTCTTAATTCTATGGAAATCAAGACATGCATTACTTTTCAGCAAATTCATTTACAATGTCATTCATTCGTAATGCATCCTTTTTTGTTTTGTTTCTAATCGCTCTAAATACATTGACTGATGTGTGCGGGTTTGTTAATTTTCAATAATGCAGTTGGTCACTTACAGTATACTTATCTCGATTTATTAAATTTATTTTCAAAGTAGATTTTATGTTTTCACAGTGATTTAGTCTAAAAATTAAATAAGTATATGATATAATAATTAAGTATAGTTAATATAATAAATTCAAAATTACGAATATGCTTTATTTACATCATATTAATTTGGTATATAATCTTTGGAATAGAATTGGAGCTCAATTTTTGTAACTCATTATATTTCAGCATTTTTAAAAATGGGTGATATCGATCATGAAAAATCTGCCGAGATCAAAGGAATACAAGTGTGATGGCTAACTTGACTCCTGCTATTCTTGAGCCGGAAACTCTGTTATCTTAGGTGGCTCTGCTTTGCGCCGGTGAAATACCATGCGCCCGATGGTTCTCGTGCGTTGGCTCCACGGTATGCCGGTGGCTCTCAGTTTATATGACCCTCTTGATTCCGATCCCGGTCGGTGAAACACGAGAAATTGGTGGAGCAGTTGAGTGGCGACAAAAGATGTTGTTTTATCGACTACTTTGCATTTGACGGTGTTATATGGAGACTAAACGAGAGGGATCTTTGGCGGTTTTTAGACAATGGCGCCATAGATGCATGAGCAAGGATTTTATGTAAAAAATTATATGCAGATAGATTTGCGGATAACATGTTGTATAATGTATATTAGGTGAAGAGTCGGCAATATGACGGAATCCTTGGATTTAAAGTATAAAATTGAAGATCTTTAGGAGCAAAGAAAGTTTATGTGGGAGGTTCTTGGACTACAAAATGCGAGGACTCAAAAGCATTTATGAAGTCCTGGAAATCAATTGATAATTCATGACCTTGCAGTGTGATTCTTAATAGACCTTTCGGGTTGGACGATTGTAACACCCCAAATTATACCTATGAGTTTACTCTTATGTTTTTTTAGATATAATAGCAAATATAAAAGTATATTTATTCGGAATAAAATAAAGATAAAAACAAAGTGAATATTTTAGGTGAAATTACAAATAATAAAGAATATTTGAAATTTGTGTAAAAATATTATAAATTGATTTACCAAATATTATAAGAGTTGGAGGACCAAAAGTAAAATAATAAAAGGGGATAGATCAAATAAGGAAGAAATATCTTATTTTGGTCTTGGAGAAAGAGGCCATCGGACGAGAGAGAAAGAGAGAGAAGAAAGGAAGAAGAGAAGAAGAAGAAGAAGATCACAGTACGGATACTATCTTGGGTTGTATGGAACTATAGTATGTTGTGTAAATTGGTGTATGGAATCTAGTTTTAGTCTAAACGTTTAGATACATGGTTTGGAACCCTTTGTTTTGTGTATGGTTTGGGTTTGAAACTCCCAAACTCATTTGATGTAGAGGTTGAGTTGAGGAGAGCTCTAAAACCTGATGTCTGTTTTGAAGATTACAGTGTAGAAGTTGAGCAGAGAAAATTCCCTATTTTGATCGTATGCAGTAGCCGGACCTTGCTTTGGGTTTGGGTGCCATCTGTTTAAAAGTGAGTCCTTCTAGTAAATTGCCGCCACATCAATGAACTTGATGTTAGAACTTTAGTCTCGATTTGGATACTGACCAAAATTATGATCTTTGCTCACGAACGATCAAAGGGGTAGTAATCGTCCAAGCGTAATTAGTCCAGCGATGGTGATCGCGGTGATCGTGTTCGAACGGTGGTCGTGAGCAGTGGTCGTCGATGGTCGTCAACGGTGGTTGCCTAGCAGTCAGTGGTGGTCGTCAGCGGTGATCGTCAACGATGGTGTCGGCGGTAATTAGTCCAGCGATTAGTGCGTCAAGCGGTGGTGGATCCAGCGGTGGTGATCAGCGTGGTGGATCGGCGATGGTGGGTCAACGGTGGTGATCAACGGTGGTCGTCCAGTGGTCATCAAGCGTTGGTAGATCCAGCGATTGGTGCGGCGGTGGTCGTCAGCGGTGGTCGTCAGCGGTCTGACTCGTCGATCCGGTCTGACTCGTCGAGCGGCGACTTGAAGGGTTATATCTCTTTCGATACGAACCGTTTGGGTATTCTTGGACTCGTGACGTGGAGTCAAAATACGCATTCATGGAGAATATTAGATGCTGACCAAGGTGTTATACTGAGCTCGTCACTTCAGGTCAGCTCGTCGATCGGTCGGCTCGTAGGTTGCCTACGATATGACCTCCAACCCCGGAAGGTCATATCTCCTTCACGTTTGAGCTCCGATTTGGGTGTTCTTGGACTCGTGACCGTTGATTAAAGGGATCATCCGCATGACTGAGGAAGATATTAGATGTCAGACCGGGGTGTTAGACTGAGCTCGTCCACTTGATTGCAACTCAGTGGTTGGGGTCAAATCATGAGGTACGACGCATGACCTCAACCGGAAGGTCATAACTTCTTAAATCTAAACTTAAGTTGATGTTCTTCTGGACTCTATGAAGCCATTGAATTAAAGATTATCAATAGATAACATGATAAGATTGGAACTCATATTAGTCAGGAAAACATGAAAACGATGGGATTACTGGCAAGGTAACTATAAGTTATTCATAAATAACTCATAAGCATACAGGGTAAGCATAGTTATTTATGCATACAATGAGACATGAAAACGCAAAGTTAGATAATATGATGGTACATATATATTATATATATATATATATCTTATATCACATATGTTCACAAATGGCATTAATTATTCGGAATATGAGATATATATGCGAGCATAAAATACACATTGATTATAGCGAGACACGGTAGAGGATAGATGGGCATGCCTATTAGGAAAAATAAATTCTGCTGACATATAAGTTACGTTACGTTGCAATTACGATATCAGAGCCACAGTTGGTGATGACATGAATCCATTTGGATCGGGTGTTTGAAAGGGTCACCAGCTGCGCTGGCGCGCAGATAGTCATTGTACCGGTGACTGACCTGCGGTGCCGCCCGGGCCTTTACGGTTTCTGTATCCACTTCTAAGGTTTATGCGGACATGAAACATAAAAGAAATGGCCAGGTATATGCAAGCGAGTAGAGAATATATGACATGATGAGAAGCATAGCATTGCTATGCGATAAAAAATATCGGTGCAAGAATAAGTAAAGTACAGATGACATGAAAAGTATATGGAAGATGACGAAATGAAACTTGTTATGAAAAGTATATATGAAATGATAAGAATGCATGCTTGTTATATGTGTTATATATGCATTTGTGTAAATTAGGGTGACCCTTAATGGAGATGTCAGGTGTATTTATTTCCCACTAAAGTAAGCTTATACGGGTGTTCTATCGTGTGCGAAGCCGCACGGAAAAGAAGAAACCGGTGGGCAATCCACATGGCGGTCAAAGCCACATCATTGGGTGCCTTTGGAAGACCTTTAGGTTTATTTTGTATATGAAATTTTGGTAACCAGTAAACAAATGTAAATGTTGAACATTTTTCCACATATATGGAGCTTGTATATATATTTTTGTAATCCCGGCCTTTCTGAGAATGTAATACAGGATGGTGTTTAACATTATATGAATATGTAAGTGTAAAGGTTATAAGTTTTAAAAAAAAAAATATTTTCATGACACCTATCTTGCAGAATTTGGGCGTCACGGCAATAATTGAAAAGTTGCCTCCAAGTTGGAGAGATTTCAAAATTACATAAAACATAGCGAAGAAATAAAATTGGAAGAATTGATAGTAAGTAAAGGTGAGGAAAGGTGTGATACAGAAAGTTCTTTGGTGACGAGCATGCATGCCAGGCAAAAATGGATTGAACAAGAGACCCGGGGTTCAAGGTTCGGCAAAGATTTGTAGGAAAATTTCAAGCAAAGTTTCCAAGGAGGAAATAAGAAATTCAAGGGCAAGTGTTATACTTGTGGGAAGGAGGGCCATCAGGCGAAGGACTGCCGTCATCGCCGAGATAGGGCTGGAAAAGGACATGCCAATATGGCGAAAGAATTCTATCTGTCTAATGGAATTGGTGATATAAGGTTATCTACGTGTTGTTATATGTGAATAAAGCTTGTGGGAATCGAGAGTGTTGGTCAGATCAGAGCGGAGCACGCCGTATTCTTTGTGATAAGAAAATGTTCTCATACAAAGAATGTAGAGAACAACTCTTTATGGGGAACTCATCAATTGCCAGGGATGTTGGCATTGGAAAGGTCATACTGAAGATGACCTCGGGTAAGGAGCTTACTACGAGATAATGTCTTTGCATGTTCAAAGTTGTGAGAATCTTATTGCGGGATTTAATCTTTGAAAGAATGGGTTCAAACTTGTTTTGAGTCTGAAAAATTTATTATAACCAAGGCAGAATCTTGTAAGGCGTGAATTTATCAGGCGATGGTATGTTCAGAATTAAATACCATGACTATTGTACCCAAAAATTCAATATGAATGAGAAAAGTGATCTTACATTTATGTGTTGATTCTTCTATTTTATGGCATGGCGAGTTAGGACATGTAAATTATAGTTTAAAAGAATGGTAAATTTAAGTGTTTGCCAAAGTACATTTGATCTAATCATAAATGTCTAATACAACGTAGAGGCAAAAATGACAAAAGTGCTAATTTCAAAAATGTTGAAAGAAATCTTGAACCTGCAGGATTAATTCACACAGATATATGTGATTTAAAGTTTATTCAAACCAGAGGCGGGAAAAAAGTATTTTATTACTTGCATAGATGTGACTCGAGATCTTTGTTGCGTTTATTTATTCGTAGCAAGGATGAAGTGTGGAGTATTCAAACATTATAAATGGAAGTGGAAATCAACTTTGCAAAGGATAAAAATAATAAGAATTGTGAGAGGAGGTGAATATGATGCACCTTTTGATGAATTTGTTCACAGTAGCACCATTATCAAACCTTGACTCCTTATTCTACTCGATCAAATGGAGTGGCTGAAAGGAAAATGAACTCTTAAAGAGAGATGATGGAATGCCATGTTGATAAGTTCGGGCTTACCCCAAAACTTGTGGGGGGAGGCTATCCTATCAGCAAATTATATCTTAAATAGGATACCTCCTAAAAGAACAAACCAAACACCATACGAGTTATGGAAAGGTCACACACCTTCCTCTGATTACTTAAAATTGTGAAATTATTTGTAAAAGTGGCAGTTCTGATCCAAAAAGACTAGATTGGACTAAAGACAATTGATTGTGTTTCTTGATTTTATGCGAATAATAGTAGTGCATATCGTTTTTTAATGCATAAATAAGACATTCCAGATATGCATGTGAATACTATTAATGAATCAGAGAATGCTTCATTCTTTGAATTATATGAAGAACATACCAATAAAGGCTATGTCATCATTTGTTTATATGGATGATATCTATTCGGTAGTAATGTATCGAAATAATAAAAACTACCAAAAAGATGCTAAGCAAATTTGACATGAAAGATATGGGGTTACGGATGTCACTTTAGGAATTAAGATTTTCAAGACATACGAAGATATATACATCTCAGTCTCATTATGTTGAGAAAATCTTAGAGTAAATTTAAGCGGCGGTGTCTTTGCTATGACTCAATAGATCCAAATTTTATATTCAATAGGGAAAAGGTGTTTCCCGTTGGATTACTCCCAAATAATTGGTAGTCTTATGTACTAATAGTTATCTGAGACACGACTTGTATATCTTTATCGATGGGTGGTAAGTACTACGAGTAGCAATTAAGAAGTCTCATTGGGCTGACCATAATTAGATTCTTGAATCATCGCATACCCAAAATTATGGTTATTATACGAGATATCCAAGCGCTGTATTAGAAGGACCTGGTGATACTAGCGATCATAGTTGATGACACTAAAACCACGAGTGGATGTATGTGTTTACCTTGGGAGGAAGCGTGATCTCTTGGAAATCTTCTAAAGGACTTGCATTGCAAGATTTACTATGGAGTAAGAATTCATTTGCATTGGATAAAACGAGGAGAAGAAGCGAGTGGCCAGAAACCTTGAAGATATTCTATGTGGACTAAACCGGTGCGGCTATTTGCATACCTTTGTGATAGTGGAAAGCTGACAATAGGGCAGACACGAAATCATATGTACAGCGGTAGAGTCTGACATATTTGTTGTAGACATATCTGTGAGAGCAGTTGCTCTCAAGTGGAATAATCTCTATTAAGTCAAAGGATAATATACTTGAGATCCATTGACAAAGGCTGTGGGGAGAACAAATGTATAAGTTATCAGGCATGGGATTGAGCCGATTTACAAAGAGTATTAATCATAATGCCACCCTACCTAATAGATTGGAGATCCCATGAAATAGGTTCAAGGATGCAGATTGCCAGTCAACTCGATCACTAAAAAGAAATATAATTTCTTACCCATTTCTATGATAAGAGAAAAGTGATCCTTTCTTGAGTAGTCGGGGATAAGTTTTCTTTAATGATTCTTATATCTTGAATGTTCAAGTGGGTATAGTAGGATACTCTTAATAAGAATGCTATACTGAAAGTACGGCTGGGCCGGTTCTATGAGAATTAGTAAAGACAAATTATAAGCACTTCTTTGAAACCAGGATTTTATTGGGGGCCCCGAAATGAACTGTAGTATGAATTAGACTGTATCTGGTGCTATTCAGTGTGAAATCTATTGTTCAAATTTACACAAATGGCTGAACAGTTCAAGGCATCGTGTCCACTAGGCAGCTAGTAAATTCAATAGGCTTTCACTAGGGAAGGTTCAAAGCCAAAAGCTACCTATCTTGATGCTGGGTATTACCTTAATATGCTCTCTCGAGTCTGCATATTGTTGCATTTCATTTTTCGTCAATTCCGTTCATGTGGGGGATTGTTGGAAATAATATCAATGGGGCACACTTTAAGCTAAAGGTAAATTAGGACCCACCGTCATTATGATGGGTTCGAGTCTTCAATATGTTACTCGTTATATTGTAGACTATATCATAGAAAGCGGTTCGTCAATCTCATTTTCGGGTGAGCGGGAAGTGGCGACAAAGTAGACAAGTAAATTGGGCCTAATTGATTTGGGCAATGAATTGGGCTTATTGTTTCTATAGCGATTATTGGCGGTTGTTAGGAACAAGCGCTTGGCTAGCTGCATGATTGTGCAAGGAATTTGAGCAATCGAAGCAAAAAATGTTTCGATAGATTATAATCCCCATTGATTAGCCACTGCCGTTTGAGTTCTCTTTCTAAGTGTGTCGAGAGAGTATAATACGATTAGGTTGTAAGACACGGTTCGTTGTGTTGCGATAAACGGTATGTGCGTTATATAGCAGGAGATTGGCGTATGTAAGCACCATAGCGGGCGTTACAATCTTTCATTCATCATATGTTTAATGGAGTTCGACACAATTTTTTTTTGTTTATGCATTGTTCTTTATACATTTAGTCTCTACAATTAAATTCCCTTTATCGAAATTAACATGTCTAAATCTGCAGTTCTTGGGTATATCAAAGAAAAAAAATTGAGATTACAAACAACTAGTGGTTTTAAACGAGTCCATAAAAACTACATAGTTCTAAGCCCACAACAATTATGAGATACATAAGTTACACATTATTTGTTTAAGAAGGTATATCAAAGAAAAAAAAATGAGAACCCATGACATAAAAGCTATGATTTTTAAATTATCATGGTGGATTAATTTAATGGGAGGTAGATCCTTGGGTATTATTTTAAGAGAGTTAACATGTCGAGAATTAACTCCTAGAATATCATATAAAAAAAACTAAACTCGTATCAAATGTGCTCCTTCCCCATCCACCCACACGGATATATCAAACAAGAGCATTGAGTGCTATAAAAAATAATTCATTTTTCTAGTCAAATGATTTGTACTCTCATTACCATAACCAGCCAGCCTTCAACTTTGCTGTAGTCAGCAAACCTTATTCAATCCTTTATGACCTTGTATAAATGTGAAATTACGCCTCTTTGGTTGAACCACCTCTTTGGCAAAAATGTGGTACGCCTCTTTATATGCATCAATCATTGAGATATGAATGAGTTTCCCAGTTGTAGGAGAGCTCTCTACTACAGAAAAAACTTCTATGGCTTTCTTCAAATTGTGTTGCATGCCATATCGAGCTATTGAAGAAGCTATTAAACCTCAGCTGTTTTAATACGATAACTTGACCATTGATCATTAGACTTTGTGCTTTAGATACATCACCTTTAAAAGAAAGAAAATCATTTGTCAATACTCAGCAGTATCAAATCAATGTAAACACATATCACTACTAGAAAATCACATAGCTACTTAAATTAGCTACTACTATCATAGTAGCTATTTAACTGCAAAACTACTATTAATATAGATTATTGAGCTTAGCTACCTAAATAGCTACTATGAGTAGCAAAAAGTGAAAAAATATTCGCCAATGTTAGCTACTAATAGTAGTAGCAAAATAGTAGCTAAATAGCTACTATATAGCTAATAAATTGAGTGATATTAAATAGTTTTCTGACTACTATTTACAAGCTAAAATACTACCTAGCCAAGGCATGTGGCTGCTAAGTAGTAAGTATGTGGTAGCTACGTAGCTACTACATTGTTGAAGTAATACGTAGCTACTACCTACCTTGGTGATAATATAACACCAGATTTGGCTACTAAGTAGTAGCTATTATGGTAACTTATATATGGATTGCTAAATAGCTACTATATAACTCTGAATTGTTGTTAGTCTTAAATAGCTACTACATAGCTACTATTTAGAAGCTAAAACACTAACAAGTCAAAAACTGTTACTACTAAGTAGTAGCGATGTAGTAGCTGAATAGCTACTATATAGCTACTACTTAATAGCTAACATACTAATTTAACTACTAAGTAGTAGCTACTATATAGCTACTACATTTGTTTAAGTCGCTAAATGGATATTATATAACTACTGTATTGATGTCAGTAGCTAAATAACTACTACATAGGTAGTATTTAGAAGCTGAAATACTACCAAGCCAAAACCGTAGTTACTAAGTAGTAGCTATGTACTAGCTAAGTAGTTACTACATTGTTGGTAGTAGCTAAATAGCTACCATTTAGCTACTATTTAGTAGCTACCATTTAGCTACTATTTAGTAGCTAACATATTAATTTGGTTACTAAGTAGTAGTTATGTAGTAATTGAATAGCTACTATATTATTGGCAGCAGCTAAATGTGGTAGCTAGGGTATAGCTTCAAAAATCAGTCATAAAAATTAAAAAAAAAAAAAGAAGAAGTTTGGATTCAATTTATAAGTTTGGATTCATTTTCTTAAAAAGATTTATAACTTTCAAAAGTAATTCAAAATTGTAACTTCTCTAGAATTATGACACGTTTGATTAGCTTTTTAAGATTTATAACTTTCTAAAAAAAATCAATTATGGAAAATTTTAAAATAAGTCCAATTTGCATATTGAATTATAATTTTAAAGTATTATAAATTTTAAAAATAATATTTAATTAAATGATAAATTCAACTATAAAAATATAATATTTAAGTGTTTGGAAAATTTAAATATTAAATTATTTTAATATTAATAAAGTAATTAGAAAAAGCATGATTATTTAATTTTAAATTTTATAAACTAAAATATCTAAGTTGTAAATCGAGCGAATTTGAATTTTTTCTTAAAGGAGTAAAGCAGTAAATTGCCACAAATCACAGGGTTGCAAACACGAAATTTTAGATCTCTCGGATGATGAAACAGATCTCCTTTATTTGGATTCGTCTTACGAAATCTAGTTACCAGAACCAGATATTTTCGAATTCAAGACGGTCGAAATTGCTGTTGAATTCGGGGTGATGGTTTAACGGAATTTTGAGAAAAATCTTGTTTGTGGAAAATAATATCAGTAAATTTCATTTTCAAATAATTTGAGCTTCAATCGGGACGAAATAAATCGTTTATGGGTGAAAATGGACCCGAGTAAGTCGGGGACACGTGGTGCGACGTGGGCCAAGCATTTAAGTATAAATTAGAACAAAAAGGACTTTTGGGCATAAAATGGCATTTTTGGCTGCTGTTACGGGAGAGAGGGAAAAGGGAGAGAAAATGAGAGAAAATCCAAACTTTCTCTCGGCCCAGTCGAAGTTGTGGTCGGAATTCGTCGAGCGAGAGTCAAAGTTCCTATCGACAAAGGGCCACGCCCACATACCAAGCCAGAGATTTCCGCCCAGAAGATCGAAGGAGGATATTTCGGAAATCAAGGATTAAGGGCTAGGGGCTTCTTACATGCTACTATGCTTTGAGATGTAGGGTTCTTCTACTTTGGTTTATTCTACCTTAAGAGTGAGTTGGACAGGGACTATTTAGAGGCGATTTAAGAGAGGTTGTTTGGCCTTATTTCAAGTATTTGTGCCCCTTATTCCATCTTTTGTGCCCTATTTTATAAACTGTTAAGGAGATACATTTGGGACCTTTTATTGTTGTTTATGGTTAGTTTGTGGGTTTGTTTATGACCCGATTGAGAATTTACATTTTGGGACCCTTTTCATGCATTTGTTTTATGGGCGGTTGTGGGTTGTTTTATAGCTTTCAGTGGGGATTGGTTTTGGGATTTGAGACAAAAGGAAATTAGACTAGTGTTCTTTATGGAAATTGTAGCTGCATCAACTTGATGTTAGGCTTTTGAATCACCAAAATTGGACCTCTATAACTCAAGTTATGGTCCATTTTTCGGGAATGCTATGAACCCTATTTTGATCCCTACATCTTGTCAGTTTTGGGACGATTTTTCGGTTGGGAAAAGAAATGGGACTAGTATCTTCATGGAAAGTGTAAACTGCATTGAGAACTTGATGTTAGGCTTTGAATCACCCAGTGGACCTCTATAACTCAAGTTATAAGTCATTCCGAGATTATCACGAGCAGCCACAGTTTTGACTCTACAAGTAATACATGATGAGTTTTTCGCCTTAGATTAATTACATACATGAAAAACTTATGGTCCTCTGACAAGTGTATTGTTGCATGATAAATTATATATATCATGTATAAGAAGATAAATTAATAAAATTATGGAAATGGCTTTCTTATTGGAGTGATGTAATTTTCTGATTTATATCATATAATTGATAATTTAACACAAAAAATGCTCTTGAATTATCAGTTTGATAGTTTTGGAAATACATAATGCCTACTAAGTGATTTACTAGTATTTTTCTATAGTGAGGAGATTTGGTGGTCATTCCTTTTTGTTCTGCGGGTGCATATTTGGATAGGTGATATAATAGTAGCTACTTAAGCTAATTAACTAATATTGTGTTTTATACCTTAATCCAAATCATGTACTTGGAGAGAACTAAGGAAATCTGGCGATTTCTCAAAATAGAGAATAAAACACTAAGTGTTGGCTAGTAGAATTATACATTAATGGGATAGGAACACAACCTAACTTATAGTAAAGTTCGACGACATACTTGTAATCTACACTAAATGTTTCACAATTAAGTTTTCAATTTTCTGTAGTAGAGTGTGTTACATTTGCAATAATTGCTTTTCATAGTTGTTTTCTTATAAAAATGTTATTTCCTAATGTTGTCTACAGTCAAGCTCAAATTTAAAATGACACTAATCGAGAGTTGAGTTATATTCTAGGCTCATAAATGGTCTCTTAAACCTAAAGTTTTGGTGGTTTGGAGAATTTATAAGTCGCATGTGATAAACTGAATGGATGGATGGTAACAAGATAAAGTGTCCACATGTACACTTCTGGTGCGAAACCATAGTTATCATCAAATTGATATTTGTAAAGTATCCCCTTGATAAAGAATAGCTTTATAAGAATATTTGTTTGAAGCAGACATGGGGAAATGGAACCAAATTCAATTCAAAATTCTGGTGATGCCTAACCAACATAAAATTAGGATAGAAAATACATACCATAGGCGTATGAGTTATGGATGCCTCAGAACCCGATTCAATCTAATGGAAATATCGGATGAACCCTCTAATCTGAACCAGTTTGCGACATACTAAGTATTTGTGAATAAAAAATTGTGGCGTTTGCAAAAAACATTATTATCATTGGGTTCCTAGAATGTGTTGAATATGAAGAGGCAAACACCACATGTCCTGAGGGAGTTTGATGATATTGCAGGTTGTACCATATGAGAATCTTGTGACCAAGAACTTACAAACTAAAAGGTTGCTGTGGAGGCCAGCTGCCTAATTGAGAAGATCCATTATCAGAACAATGGTCGGAAGCTGCTCTGTGTGGGAGTAGCACAATGATCTAATACCTGTAAGATTTGTGGCCATCAACGATACAAGAGACTCGACCTAGCAGAAACAAATACAAGAAGAAAAGCATACACCTCTCTACAAGAAAATATAATACTTCCTCCTTTGTCCCCCATCACTAAGGTCTGATCCTTCTATGCCACCGCACGATATGAGTGGCACTAAGCACAAAGGTCAGAGAAGGGAAATTTTACTCCAGCTCCTCCTCGATTTCATTGTTTGGAAGTGATTTCCCAACATATACACCTCATTTTGGTGCATTGAGAGGAAATGCAGACTAGTGGGTCAGAAGAATCACCATGTCTAAACCATTCACACATTCCAACAATATTCCCATCATGGCCGGGTGATTTTAGCTGGGCTATAACTGTGTGATGACACCCCAAATCGTGGTCCAATGATAACCATTAACTCGTGGACTCTGTGATCAAAAACACCCTGTGGAATTTGTACAGGTGATAAGTAGGGAAAACACAATGATAGAAACTGTGCTAGGTATGTTACTTTAAAAATAATAAATGACAGAACTCTGTATAGGTATACCAAGGAAAATAATAAATGACATGAAAGAGTGCATAAATTGGAACAAATAGGTAAGTAATGACAAAGAGGTATAATGATATAAATCATAATACATCAATTAATTTGAATGACAAATGAAAGAGGTATAAATTGTGGGAAACAAAAATAGTGTAATATTACGAAAGAGGTATAATGACAAATCATAATGAAAACAATTAATTTAATGATACAAAGAGGGCAAGGCACAAATCATAATAGGTATAAATTAATGAAAGAGGGGAAAAAGGCAATCTCTAATAGATACCTCATATAAATTTGGAGCAAGGAAAGAGTACCTATTTCAATATTCTTCAATTTCTCCTACTAAAGAATCTAGAGGACTACGCTGACCAGGGTTTGAAGAACAAATTTTTGAAAGATCTCTCCCCATTTTATTTCCTTTCAGCATCTTGATGTAGATTCAATCTTCTTCGCTCATCAACCCTAAGAAGTCGATTAGATTTCACTCTCGCTCCCTTAAAAAATTGAAATAAAAATAAGAATTGGTAAGCCATATTGAATTACTTTGAGTATGATAATGTGAAAGTATTTAAGGATAAATTTTGAAAGAAAATAACAGACAAACAAAATAGAGTAAATTGAAAATGTCGAATTTTGTAAGAATGAGATATTTTGATAAGTATTTTGAAGAGGCATGTATTTTTGCAAGTAAATATTTTATTAAGTGATTTATAAATTCATTGATACTAACATTTATTTAATAACTATTTAACAGTCCATAGAAGCCAAGATCCCGTTTAGAATACTATCATCATACATGACACTGTTAGTAAAAGGCTGATGTATTGTGTAATAACAGCACCAGAAAATATTATTAATATTATTTATTTCAGTAAAAGATTTAGTCTCATCAGTGAGAATAAAAATAAAATAAAATTATTAAAATAAGATCCGAAAAGAATATGAGTTTTATATAAAAATTTGTAAAACCTCACATAATTCAAATAGTTATCATTTGAACATTTGTCAATATGTTTGAGGTAAACAAAAAATAATATAATTGTTAAGAATATCAAATTAGAAAAGTTTTTTTTTAAAAAAAAAAGTAATGATGGTGTTTCCCTTATTATTTTAGGAAAAATATTTCATTGAGGTGAAATTTTCTGAACTTTTCAAAGCTTTTTGAGTACTCCTTGAGGTAAGGGATCTTCTAATATGTTTTTCAAAATTATTATTTCTTTAAGTATATAATAGATTTGTAAGTGGATATTAATTTTTTATTTTTAAAAAAGGAAAATTATTTGTTTCTTGTACTGAGTTTATATTTAAAATCATTTTTAATCAATTATATAGTAATTTTGGTTTATGAAAAGTTACTTTTATTTATTTGATTATCCATGGATCAAAAAAAAAAAAAAAGTAGTCTTGTATATCGTACTTTGAAATTTGTTTTGTTTACGTAAAGAAATGAGATATGATGTTTAATCGGAACTTTTGAATGAAATATTAGACTTCGTTAGTTCTACCACACAGAATAAATAATAGCTGATACGAGAGTCGGCCCCTTGTCAACTTGATATAATAGTTTACACTGGCTTGGCCCTTTGGTTTCACGGATATACAGTTGGTCTTGCATTTTCTTATGGGGAATGTAATTGATTTGAACCCCAGCCTTAGGGGTTTGCTAGAGGTTACTAAGTGACGGTAAGTTTGGTTCCTATTAATCTTTAAAGAACAATTATGCTGAATACCATTTGAAAAAGTCCCATATAATCAGCCATTTGATATTTGATGACCAGAGAAAATATATTGAAACACGATTTTGGATTTTATATGAAATGTTGAAACTAAATTTGATATGAAATTTGTTTTGATCATACTGATATGAAACCATTTTGAAAATGGATGTATAGAATGTTTTTGGGTATATTTCCTGTTAATGTTCCATCTTATTTTTGAATCAAAAGCTGATGAAAACATCTCTCATTTGTTATATGATTGAAAACTTTAATCCATGAAATTATTAGTATTTTATCGAGCTTTTTAGCCTACCCCAATTTGGTTTACATATTTCTCGCTTTAGTTTCCTTATGTTATTGGGCCAGGTCAGATCTATCGGTCATTAGGATTTGATTAGGTCCCTTATAAGCTGACTCATGTGCCGATCAATAAGTCCATGTTTATGTAAAATGTTAGTTCTAGTTAATTGAGAAGTCATTTGATTCATTTTTATATTAGTACAGTTAGATTCAGGGAGATCCTAGATATTGTTATATTCCCTCAAATAACTTTAGTGCTATTACTTATAGTTCTAGATTTAATATTTAGAAGTAATTTTTATCACATAGAAATTCTTTAATTTGGAGAATTTATGAATTTGTAAAGGGTGGTTGCATTTATTCGAATATGTGTTTGGTAATTGACAAAACTGGGCTATAGTTAGCAGCAGTATGTTGACACTGAAAACCTCAGTCAAGGCCAGGTGTAATTATGTCATTTCTTGCTGTGGGTTCTTTCCCTGGCGTGATATTTCTGTGTGGGATCCCGATACCAGACACCATGTCCTACTTATCGGATCCATATTTTCAAAAAATTCAGTGTGAGTCCTGGCTCTGAGCTCTCACCCAAACATACAAACCTATAAGGGTCAAAGATAATCATAAACCCATCCATGGTTTCAACAAACTGCCCATATCCCCAATATATATCCCTTTATCGAGACTCCATTCATTCACATTTAAATCTAAAATATGAAATAAAACGCTTATTACAGCTTCAAGTAAGAGTCCGTATCATAGCCCTCTCAAATATAAATTCACATACCCCATAAATTATTTAGACAATAAAAAGAAGAACGTAGTTACAATTCTTTCTATGTACAAAAATATTTTCTTACAAAATGTTACTCAAAGGTAATATCAAGGCCACACATCACAAATCCTCTTCATAATCACGCCTGTCGAGCCTTTGTCTCCTTCAGACACCCCTATACCTGAAAGGGGGTCCCACACTGGCGGTGAGGCCAAGTTCAAGAGAAAAATTCTCCATATGGCTACTCCCACCTAAAATGCACACAATGAAAACCATGAAACGTCCCCATAACACCCATATGTAATAATGCAACCTTTATATAGAAAACACAAGATCATGCATGAGATGACTCCTCATGCCCACAACCGATTCGACCGACTTCACACCTACAATGCCGGCAAAACCAACTATCGTGTCACCCAATGACTCAAACTCATCGGACAACTCAATATTCATCGAATTTATCAAATCTTGTGTGTTTATTCATGGCCACGCCTTTTCGGCCACACCGGGCAAAGAGGATCGACATACTTGCCAAGCCTTCCGACATTTTACTGGCCAACACGCGGATCATGTCTATCAAAGATATGCACCCGCTCTTTCACCCTCGTGGAGGTATTTTACCCCATTCACGCCCAAACACACGTGATTTATATTTATTATTGTTTTATACCATAGTGAGTTCTGATTTCGGGACGGTCCCATCAGCTCACTACACATTCACTAAGAATGGTAATGGTCGCTATTTCATGCTCTCACAACCCAACGACGCGATGTGGACCGTGCATATGAAATGAAAACCATGTCATTTGCAAGAGATCACGCTACATGCAACATTATAAAATCGATAATTCATATTTACATACACTCTCATTCACTCACACTTCATGTTAACATCACTCAAGCACATAATAACATAAGATTTTTACACATAATAAAGTTAATATTATTTATTTTTTTCAACAATAACACACCTAAATGGCCCAAATCGTAATCTATATTAAACAGATTAATCTCTCAGTCCCTTCACTGCGCTGGTCGAATTCACTTGATATCAAAACACACCACAAAACTTGAAGACATCATTCTAAGGATCAAAACCAAACCTCAACCTACCGGATCGCCCAAAACACCTGTGTAAATTGTCTGATTGTCCGAAAACAGCCCCACACTTAGCCCGGAATGTCCGAAAACAAATTCCGAATTTTCATCGACTATCCGAAAACAATCCCGAAAATTCCTAAAAATTCCTACACTAAGTCCCAAGATTTTGGGACTGAAATTTACGGCCTCTCACGACCTCAAAGAAAACCTCAAGCCATTAAATGACCTTTAGGCTTCCAAGTAGGAAAATTCCCTACCTCGTGGAGTTTGACGAAACTCCAAGATTTTGGTACCCACGCGTAGCTCTCGATATGTGGACCGACTTTACCTTTTGCTCCGATGAAAACCCACGGCCCGATTTTCGTAGATCTTAAAGAGAAGTTTCTCTCTCTACTTTTCTCCTTTCTCCCACACTCACCCCCATTTCCGTTTTTGTGCCTAAAAATGGTCCTTTTCCCTTTTTGACTTTTCTTAATTTTTTTTTCCTTATTTTCTTTTCTTATTTTTCTTGTTTTATTCCTCCACTTGACACTTGGCTCAATGTGAACCATTCACATAAGTGCACCACATGTCATGTCATGTGTCCCTCCCCTAAGGTGCTATGTGGAATCCATAGATCATGCTTGACGTGTCACTGACACTCGACGCCGAAAAACGGAAATTCCTACCGCCTCTTAATCAGACAAAATTTGGACAGGATAACTATTTTGCTAGAAGAATTCAACCCAAGTGAAGTCTCGTTTCATCATCCGAGATCTAGAAAATTTTCTGCGCTTTTAACCGAAATTACCGCCTACTCCCTTTCGTAAAATTCACTTTTCCCCGGTTTTATATTCTTTCCTCCTAAATGTAATTTCGTCCTCGAAATTCACACATACTAGCGCACACAAACTCATGCATATGCGTAATATTCTAATACCAAATATTAGACCACGCACCTTCGTCCTCAAATAGGAAAGGATAGGTGGCCCACATCATGTCCTCGTGTTCCCATGTCGCCTGCTCCACTCCTCGGCGTCGCAAAACGTGATCCCGGCTATCCAAGATATGCACTGGTCCCTCCTCGAAGGTCCCATAAGTTTCAACATTAATCTCTCCCCAATTCACTATATGAGCTGGATCTAGAGTATACTTCCAGAGCATGGAGACGTGGAACACCTCATGGACACCTGATAAACTCGATGATAGCACCAATCGATATGCAACTGTTCCCACCCTCTCGAGTACCTCGAAGGGCGCAATATACCTCGACGCTAGCTTCCCTCTCTTACCGAATCTGACCACTCCTCTCTTAGGCATCACCTTCAAGAAGATGTGATCAACCACCTCAAACTCTAGAGGTCGACACTGTCTGTCGATGTAGCTCTTCTATCGGCTCTAAGCCATGAGAAGGCATTTTTGTATCAATCCACCTTCTCAGAGGCGTCTCTAATAAGGTCCGGACGAGTGATGGAACATTTTCCCACCTCTGTCTAACAAATCGGGGATTGGCATGGCCTCCCGTATAAAGCCTTATAAGGTGCCATCTATATACTCGCCTGATAACTGTTGTTATAGGCAAATTTCCACTAAGGGTAAGTGCTCATCCCCAACTACCTCCTGTTACGTGACTGATGCTCGCAAAGATGTCCTGGTACCAGATGATCATCTCCGATTGACCATCTATTTGCGGATGAAACGCAGTGCTCATCGTTAGCTGTGTCCCCATAGCCTTTTGGAAACTCTTCCAAAAGTGTGTCGTAAACCTGGGATCCCTGTCCAATACGATAGAGATTGGCACTCCATGTAACCGGACAATCTCACGAATATACAATCGGCATAATTCCTCTAGTGTGAAGGTCATCCGCACCGCTAGAAAGTGTGCCGACTTAGTGAGCCGGTCCACTATAACCCATACGGCATCATGCCCCACTCCGTGTCCGGGTATGCGGGTCACAAATCCATTGCGACATGCCCTACTTCCACTCGCTACCTCCAAAGGTCGGAGTACCGCCGGCTTTCGCGCTCGCCTACTTGTCGACATGAGATACCATCGAACAAAATCCCCAACGTGTCGCTTTATCCCGCTACAGTAATACTGGTGATGAAGATCACGGTACATCTTCGTGCCATCTAGATGCACAACGAATCAAGAGCAGTGAAACTCTCGGAGGATTTCTTCTCTCAAATCACTAACTAGGAACCACGCACCGCTCTATAATCGAAGACTACTATCTATGTGGATGGCCCGCAGCCTTCGCCACCCGCACTGATCGCATCTGGTCCTCCGATGGACAATATCTCTACGTCCCGCCCCTAGGACTTGATCAACTTGCTTAGTAGGGATGGCATAGCTACCAAACTCCCTAGTGCTCCTCGAGCCCGATCTATATCGCAGCCTCTAAACTCGTCCCACGCCTCGAGCATCCGCACTCCCTGAAGCCCACAAAGAAGTACTCCCGTGATTCTCGATCGAGCCGCGATTAGCCACCACATTTGCCTTATCAAGATGGTAGTGCAAAGTGAAGTCATAATCCTCCAAATACTCCATCCATCTGTGTTGCCTCATGTTGAGGTCCCGTTGTGTGAAAATATACTTTAGACTCTTGTGGTCTGAAAATACGTCAAACTGCTCATCATACAAGTAGTGATGCCAAATATTTAAGGCAAAGACAATGACCGCCAACTCCAGATCATGTGTAGGGTAATTCTACTCATGATTCTTAGCTTCACCGAACTCGCGGGACTCTTTCCCCTAAGACGAATTCGCTTCGCTGATCCGAACCGAGTCCAGGATGCCACTAAAATCACTCAATTACTCAAAATCATATCTTTGCGGAAGTGATTACAAAATTGGGCAAGCCCATAAACATTTACATTTAACAAAATACATTTACAATAAAGGCATCCAAGCCTTTTCAAAATGATTTACAAAAATAGATGTTCAAAGTTCAAATTGTTTTTACAAAATATCAATATCCAAAAAAGAAAATACGTAAATGAATGCACATGTTCTGAGCATACTCAAATTCCCTTCTTTATGATTCGACGCCTCGATCTCGTGGGTCCGCTTCGATCACTATCTATCACTCGGCACCGCCATTGTAAAACACGCTAAGCATTTTCATGCTTAGTGGTTCTATACAAATCCATTCCTCAATTTCGCCAAATCAAATCATGCAATTTTAACAATTCAAAACTTTCAAATCTTATGGATGATCAATGCTAATACACATATATATTTGTTTTATATACAATCGCTATGGTTCATTGATCATCCCAAAATATACTTATATTCATTATTTCACACCTCAAATCAATTCAATTATTCTCAAATTCAATTCGGGCCAGAATTCAATTCAGTTTATGCAACCAATTCGCTTATGCCAATCAATTCGCGATGTTTAACGAATTTAACCTATGTCTTCGATATACGTGATATCGAGTCACTAAAGACGGTCTCACTGGCTACAGCCCAGATCAAACGGTTTTATAATGATAAGACGGTCTCCACGCGGCCGACCTGGTTATAAATTAATCAATTAGTGAACACTACCGATACCTAAGCCCCGCTGGTCATTGAACAGTGACACATCAATACAATACCGCAAGACTACTATTCACCCCCTATTGGTATACACACCATAATCTATCCTTAATATGAACTAAACGGTTAACATTCTATTAAGGGCGTTCAAATCCTTTATAGCAAAGTACAGTACAATATGTACATTTGTATAAATAGTTCACTTTCAGTAGTCATGCAATTTTCATATGCAAACATTTTACAATCAATTTCTTCAAATCATTTAAAACAATTCATTATGCTTTTCTTATGCATTTAGAACAAGCATTTCAAATATTGAAACGAGAATACAGCTTAGAACAAAACATGCAAAAAATTGAAACGAGGAATAGGAGCTCAGAGAACAAACCCAAAAATCTTTGCACTTTGATTCCAACTGAATCTCAATCTCGCTGATTTTCCTCCTGTCATCCCAATTCCAAAACCATTAAAGAACAATATTATTCATGCGCATTCAGTAGTTTTGGTTAGACGATTTTCGGAGTTTAATATGAGTTCCAATTTCAACAAGCTATATATAGATGGATTCTCGACCAATGGTCTTCCTATTAGAGTCCAAGAACACCCAAAACGGAGTTCGGACGAAGGAGTTATGACCTTCTGAAGTTAGACGTCATACGTAGTCACACCCAGCCGAGCTAACCTGAACTGACTGAGCTGACCTGACCTCGGTAAAATCGGTCTGAAAACTCGGTCTGACATATGCTATCCTCCTCAGGCATATGAATGATTCTCGACTCCAACGCTTTCCATAACTTAACACCCAAAACGGAGTTCGACGGCTGAGTTATAACCTTCCTCAAGTTGGAGGTCACTTGTAGTCACACCCAATTGAGTTGACCAGAACTGACCGAGCCCGAAAGGACTCCTCTGGCCGAGCTGACCTCTATCACCGACCTCCGTGCCAACCCCGACGACCTCTACGTGACGAGGTCCGCCGACCTCTGGCTGTGATGACCTCAAGAAAAGGACCATAACTCGGCTCACAAAGGTCCGAATTGAGAAATTCAAAAGCCTAACATCAAGTTAATCATGAGGCTACAATTCTACTAGAAGGACTCACGAATTTCCTTCACTTTTCGTACCTAAAATCATCTCTGTCTGGCTTAGTTGACTCGAATCGTTAATCGACCTGACCGAGCCGAATGAGCCGACTTAAAGACCATAACTTGGTCTACAGAGGTCCAAATTGAGAAATTCAATCCTAACATCAAGTTAATTTATGTGGCTACAATTCTCACTAGAAAGACTCACTCAACAAATTCCTTATTTCTACTCCAAAATCATCTCTAAGGTCCGGCCACGCGCACTACCAATGTGGCAGCTTCTCATGGTTTAAAATACAACCAAACATTACCCTAAGGCAAGATAACCACCACACAACCCTTAGGGTAGAATATAACCAAAGTAGGAGAAGACCTACCTCTTGGAGTTTGTCAAAACTCCCCGATTCCGGTCTCTACTTGCAGCTCTTGTCACGAGGAAGGACTTTCCCTCTTGCTTCGCCGGAGACCTATGGTCCACCATCTAAAATCTAGGAGAAGGTGGAGCGTCTCTCTAAATCTCCTTTTCTTTGTTTTCTTTTCTTATGGATCACTCTTAATCGTATTTAAAAGGAGGAAGCTTCCTCCCTCTTCCTACATGCCACATGCCTTTTCCTTGATTTTTCTTTCTTTTCTTTATTTCTTTTACATTTAGGTCCTCCATTTCTCTATTATTTTCATTTGTCTCCTATTATTTTCCCTTACTTATTTACTTCTAATTTCACTTAGACATATAACTTACTTCTATAATTGACCCTTAGGTCCCCATTTTACAATTTCCATATTTTTCTTTTCACTTGAGTTTATTTCTGATTCAATAATCATTTAATCAATATTCATCTAATACCCTTTAAAAATACCCAAGTTGGCCTAATTATAATTCTAATATATAATAAATTTTATTATGTACTCTAAGGTATTTTCGGGCGTTACAGAAACTATGTTACAACCCTCCCGACTGCATCAAAACACATCCCAATCCATCCCTAGAGGCATCACAGTACACCGCTCTATCCCTATTCTAGACTATCGTATCAGAGCTAAGTGCTTCACATTTTCAACCTTGGAATGCCTTCCTCACACGTGTCATCCCACTAAACTTGACCCTTCAGTGGTCAATCCAAATTATAGGTGCCGATAACCAGAGAAATCTCAATAAACCTTCTTCTATAATAATTCGCTAATCCCAAGAAACTCGTTGTGATTCAAGACCGACTGGCCTCCTAACAACCCTACCTTCTCGTGGTCTACTCGACACACTTGAAACCGATTACAACGGTCCTAAGAATCTCATCTCAAGAAGCCAAAACTTACACTTACCGAACTGCATACAACCGATGGTCCCTGAGTACCTGGAGAACAATCCGAAAATGATCCTCATGCTCCTCCCTCAACCGAGTAAATCAAGATGTAGCGTCAAATAAAGACCACAACAAAACTGATCCAAATAGGGTTGGAATACCTTTATGCATGAGATCCAAGGAATGATACCGGGCGTATTCGCTACTCGTGAGGGGCATCACTGTGAACTTGAAATGCCCATATCGCGTCCTAAACGTTGTCTTAGGGATATCAACCTCCCTAACTCTCAACTGATGGTAATCGATGTGAAGGTCTATCTTGGAGTAGACTCGCTCCCCTCTCAACTGATCAAACAAATCATCAATTCTCGATAATGGATACCGATTCTTGATCGTAACCCTGTTCAATTGTCGGTAATCAATGCACAGTCGAAGAGTCTTGTCTAGATCATGTCGCCTCAAGCCAGCCTAGGAAGAGTTTGTCCTTGCTTTCCCGAGCGGCCTCTCTAGATTCTCCCATCTGAAAAATGTCTACCTGGTCTTGGTGAGGCGAATGGAATCGGGCCGTTTCACAACCGAGCCTCAGATCCATTGAGTACCGGATCCTAGAGATCATTGTACTCACAATGCCCCCATTTCCTCCCGCGAGTTTTGCGGCCATTTTAGTCACGGTAAAAATCGCGGGTTTCAAATGTTGAATGTTGAGAGTTGAAAGGTTTGTGAAAAAAGATCAGTGCATTAAATGCGCTCGAAGGCAACACTTGCATGTGTTTAAGGCGCATGGGAGACGCGCGCCTCCCAATGTGCATCCTACGCATCTCGTTTGGACGACTCATTTAATGCGTCTATCGACCCCACTTCCCCTATAAATAGGGATAGTGGTCTAAATATTGGTTTCTTTTACGTTTTCTTAAAAGGTTTTTTTTTCTTTTAATTCCTATACTTCATCCTCCTCTGTGCTTCTGCAAATTTCCCTTCCAAAGGAGTCGTTAGAGACTCTTAATGCTTCGACGACTTTTGGTTTTCCGGTGAGTGTTTGCAACTCAAACCTTTTCCGCGTTTCTATTAGTTTTCGCGAAGGTTTTTTGTTTACTTTCTTTAGGTTCTATCCCTAGTGGGTTGTCAAATCCCCAGGGAAGATTTCTTTTTCCTTTCGAGGGTTCTTTCCTTTCTTCCTTTTTTATTTTTGCTTTATGGTCCTCAAGTTGACTCTTTCTTCTACTCTTTTTTTTTTATCTGCCTGTAGAATGACAAGATGTCACGAAGAGGTTTCGACCAGTTAGGCTAGGCGTAGGAGGGGTACCCCCTAGGAAACGCCTACTACAAGCAGTCTAGTTGCTACCATGTCTGTCAAGGAATTGAGGTTATACAACTAAATTCGATCGAAATCAATCTAGAGACGTCAGATGACGTGACTACCTCAACTTTTAGGGAGGCAGATAATGCCGTCTATTTTACACTGGAGCAATTTTCTGCTAGGCTTTGCCTCCCTGTTCCATCGTCTGTGAAGCAATTCCTGCACTTTACCCAAGCACCTCCTGCACTTGTTCATCTGAATGCTTTCTCGAATTTCACTGGGCTGCAACGCTAAACTCTCTTTACTACCGGATATCTCAAGTAGTGGAGATATGCTTTATTTACACTTTGAAGCTTGGGACTGGGGACCGCCTGTCCATGTCGGCTCACAGTCCCCCGATTGCAATTCATAACCGAGCTCCCTGACTCCCCTAAGACAGAGGCGAAAGGGCCCGTCTTGGTTAAGGGCCCGTGGTATGAAATCCTTGGCTCTCCAAGGCTCCTTTAATCCGAACCACCCCTTACGCTCTCGGGGTTTGTCTCCGTCTCGTTTCTACACATCTTTCATCCTCATGTGGTAGGTATTGACATACCTATCTTCTCGATGATTTATAGATAGGGCTTGCACGAGGCCGACTTGTCAACTAGGTGGAGAAAGCGAGGTTGGATCACATCCTTCGGCTACTGGAGATCACAGGGAGGCCATCAATAGCCCTTCTATCTGCAAAGAACCTGCAGGATTTGGGCGCTAGTCCTTTCCTCTACATAGTGCCTGTTCTTCCTCGTCCTTTATCCAGTGAGGTCGTCAAGGGCGAGCATTTTGTTCTTATAAACCTTCTGAAGTCACTGCCCGGAGGCTCTACCAGTGAAGGCAATCCTCCTCTCCCCGAGCCCCTGTCCGCCGATTATCTACCTTCGGGCCGTGCAGACCCCAAGCTTCGCGCCCAAGCAATGACAAAGAAGAAGAAGAAGTTCAAGTAAGCGAAGGCTATCAGCGAGGGACTCGAGAGGGTTGTGAACTGGACGAATCCGATAGTTAGCCAATCTGCCAAAGAGAGAGGGGCTGAAATGTCTTGCCTTGTCACTGGATTTGCTATACGGATGCGCAAGCGAGCTGCCAACGCTCAGGAGGGGACCACACCTGGCCTCGAGGTTCTGGGTGATAAACATTATAGACCGTCTAGATTTGATGAGGAGGTCCTAGCTGATCCAAATAGGTGATTGTCGCGGGACTCACGAACGACCCCGAGGCCCCGCTTCATCGTCTGGGTGCACAATGCTCGAAATGCTTGTGCAAAGGTCGAGAATGAGAGCACCTGAGAATTCCCCGTGTTGATGATGCCTCGTTGAGGCTTGTCAGCGTAAAAGGGCAAAGGCAAAAGTAACTGATCCTTCGCTTAATTGTGCGCCGGGAGCGGGCCTGCTCAGCTGATGGCACTCGTGAGGCTCCCTCGATGTCGGGTACTTAGTTCAGACGCCGAGTCAATGGAGGGCTGGGGTTATTTAATGACGCACCGACTTCGACCAAGAAACCGCCCGACACTCATTAATTATCGAGTTCTTCACCGTAGAGACCTTCCGTCGCGCATATGCTCGATCTTCACCCTCACAACTTCCACGTACTAGCGGCGGCTCGTGAGGAGGAATACTCCATCCCTTTCCCCGTCAACCTGGATAAAAGGTCCAACCAGTGCGTGGCCGAGGACAGGATGTATATGCGCTACCATAACTTCGATGAGACTGCCGAACTGGTATGGCTGAATCTTTGATGTTTGACTGTTTGTTTTGATATTATGATTTCCTTCTAATGTTCTCTCTTTATAGCTTGTGACGACTCTCAAGAACATGGGGCACCAACACAGGGAGCTTCGTCGTAGGCTGGGGGATGCCGAGAGGTTACGGCTCTATGCCAAGGCGGCCACCTCCAAGCACCGCGCCCTTGAAGAGTCCCTAGGCAAGTGCCTAAATTCCGGTCCAGATATCGGGGAACATATGGCCGGGCGAGGGCCCGAGAAGATGACAAAGTAAAAAAAAATGAGGCTAAGGAGGAAGCTCAGGTTTCTCGGCTAGCGGGAGATGCGAGGACAAAATTGGAGGGTGACCTAGCTAAGGTCAAAGATGCTCTGGCCTCTGTAGAGGAAACCAGGGAGGTAGCAGAAGAGGCTAGGCATAAGGCCGAGTCTAAGGATGCTCAATTGGAGGTTGATCGAAAATCTCTCCTACTAAAGCTTGGGGCGGCCAAGGACGAGGTGTCTTCTCTCCAGTCTCAAGCTGGTAAGGACAAGGAGGCCATAGAGGAGGAATACTATAATGCTCTAGAAGTGATTTTTGCCTATGGTAAGGGCAGGTGTCAGGTTTTCAAACACAACATTCCATGGATCGTCTTACGCTCATGAGGGTAAGGTCTCGACTCGTCGCACCGCCTGCCCTCCCCGAGTTCTTCAGAACCACGAGTGCCCCCTTGTCCAAGCAAAATTTCTCGAGGCTACTACGACCAAATTCAACGAGGCGCTGGCGCGCGATGGAGATTGCTACTACCGAGGACCATGGCAGACTCTATTTCATCTTTCTCCGTCTACTTAATTGCCAACTTCAGAAGGGGCCTCGCACCGCCATGATTTGTGTACTCTTCTGCAACATCGTGCTTCAATGAAATTACACCTTTATCTACTTCCACTATTGTTTATTTCTTAATGCGCTAAGCTCTTATAATTTCCTCAAGTTTAGGCCATTGATTCCTTCTCAGGCAACCCTTTTCTAAATTTCTTGGTTAGGATGATCGCTCTAGGACACTAATACTAAGTAGGGAGCTTTGTAGGGTTCGCCCTTGTGCTAGCAGGTAAGGTACCATCTTTGAGCCCTAGTTGTAGTCAAGAGGCCAAGGATCATAGTAAGGCTTGATCATGTACCAATAGAGGCCTCATCTGGTTTCTTTTTTAAAAGTGTCGCTGTGCTTAAATCCACAAATCGGGTCTTTGGGGTCCTATGTCTAACACAAAAGCCACAAGTGTTTATACTTGCTTTACTTTCTAGCTCAGATTTGTCCTTAGTTTGTGTAGATCAGGTGCTTTTGACTTTATTTTTTGTTTTTATGTTCGTGAAGGTTGCTCAATGTTCCTTGCACCTGTTTGAAGCGCCTTTGGATGCTTAGAGGACCGCCATGTTTTGAAGAAAGCACTTATGCATATTTTCACTTCCAAACGGAGCCGAATTTCGAAGCAATTCACCAAAGCCTACTCAAATCTTGTTCTTCCTTTCTCCTCAACCTAAGGAATGGTTCCTCAATGTGATTGAGGACTTTCAAAGTTGCGGGGATGGTCACTCGAGGTTCCATGCATCTAAGGAGTGGAATTATGCAGAATTTGAAGATGAATACCGGTACTCAAAATCCAGCACTGGTACTCAAGGTTATTAAAAGTGTAAAGGAAGATGAGTACCGGTACTCAAAGTTCAGTACCAGTACTCAAGGCTATTAAAAGCGCAGAGGAATATGAGTACCGTACTCAAAGCTGTTAAAAGCCTAGTGGATGCGGAGTACCGGTACTGAAAAGTGAGTATTGGTCCTAGTGCTCGAGATTCAAATTGGTATATCTGAAATTATGATATTTGTGCAAGGGAATGGTCGCTTTTGCCCTCGCTCATGTAAATGAATGGGGTGTGTATTTAAGCCATCAGAGTACTGAAATGGTGACACAACTCTTACTTAGGTTTTTCCTTTGGTCTTAGTTAGGGTTTTCTATTTTTTTTTCTAGGGTTTCTTGCAATTTCTACTTTGCATAGCTTAGATCCTTGTTTATTCTTGTAGTTAAACTCTTGTAACCCTTAATCTAAGTCTTTTAGTCTATAGCTTCATCTCTAAACTTGTTCCATTCAATTTTACATCAATCTATAGCATTTATTTCTCCTCTACTTGCATTTATGTTGGATGTTCTTGCATTTATTAGTCATTTCCTAGCTTGAATGGAGTTTTAAACCTCTAAGATAGGATTCAAATGGTGGAAAGTCATCACTAACAAAGGTAACAATGCCCTCTCACCTCAGGTTTCCAATGAGCTACTGTATGATATTAACATTTACTACAATTCTCTAAATGCTCACAGATATTCGACAATGTGTGAACAAGAGAATCTTGGTACACATTGTGCTTTTGAAACTCTCAATGCATGCCGAGTGTTTGTATAACCTTTCTAAGGAGCATTTAACATCATTCTTCTATCCTTCTTTTGTGAACACTTCTTTAAAGTCACATCTTCCAATATGACCATTCCTCAACGGACCCGATGAGAACATAAGTGCAGACACTTGTTTCCTAGTTGTGGATAAGTGGAAACCCTAGAATCCTATCACTTGTCTTTCTTGTGGATAATATAATATCAAATCAATCGGTGACCAAATCAAACCATCAAAACCCCCTCATGATTTACTTTATTTGCACATTCACCGGATATCAATACCTAAGGATCCTTTTAGAACCCCACTCTCCATGGAGATGACCTGTAGACTTCCCATAGAATTATTATGCTTGGCGACATTGAGTTCCTACGCTTAGGAACATATTGAATATACCTTAAGGCACAAGAATTTTTGGCGTCGTTGCCAGGGAGTGGCAAGTGTTCTAGTTGATCCAAAGAGAGCTAGTGGTAATTTGCAATTGCATTGCAAATCCAGTAAGTCCTCTTCATTCTCTTAAATTATGCAAAAAAATTTGTGTATATAATATTTGTGAATACCGCTCTTGCTGGGGTGATATTGGTGCATGTCGGTGTGGACTCGTGATGAGCAACACCGACTTGTAAGAATCACACCTCAACAAAGTCTTCAAAACTCAATTGTAAGACGTTTGTTTCATTTACCTTCCACTCCTCTGATGGAGCACATAGAAAATCATCAAATTCCTTTTAATCCAAATAAGAAAGGGTTGCCTTTTAACCCACAAAGATCTTTTGATCTCTTTAAGACAAGGAGAGGAGGTTGTAATTGCCAAGAACCCGACGGTGGGAAGTGAGAATGTCAATCAACATAATCAATATCAAGCTCCTCATTTTCATTTAATGTTGGTGTAACCTCAAAGAGATTTTGAGACCTCAAAGAACCACAACAAATCCCATGTATTTAAGGTTTCACCAAGATATTAACTGCTTTTTCTGAAACCGTAGATGATTCGTCTTCTCCCTGAATATCGGGGATTTGATTCTGAGAACCCCTACTCATACATGAGAGACTTCGAGGACGCTTGGCAAAGACTCTCTCTTCTACAGGATCACTCCTCCACATAATCTGTTTGGTTTTGTTTCCTTTTTCTCTAAAGGAAAATGTTAAAATATGGTTTCATTCTCTTACTCCTAATTCAATCTCTAATTGGGAGGACATGCGAAGTGTATTTTTAAACAAATTCTTCCCTCCGGGACGCACTAATGCACTCATGCCAACTATCCAAAAATTTTCTAAAAAACCAGGCGAATCTTTTGCCACTGTATTGGAAAAATACAAAGAAATTCTCCATGCTATCCCTCATCATGGTTTGGATATTGACTAACATCAAGACTCTCTATTTATAGTAAGAAATATATCCAAATGATGGAGCTGGGACACTATGGAGAAAAGTCTAAGAGGTCAGGCAACGTTTTGACACACAATTTAAATGCCCGAATTGGGAGGCTAATACTTCCCTTGATGCCACTAGAGTGCATAGTACACCCACTGGAGGAGGAAAGCATCATGTGAAAGAGAATGATGACCTTCAAGCCAAAATAACTACCTCGACTTAGGAAGCCAGGAGGCCATTGATTAGAAAAAAAGTGAATGAGGTGATCATCAGACCTTAAAGTAGCCTTCAAGACTTACAAGACCTAGATGGAAGACTCATGATCATTTCCAGATGACCTACTCATTTGACCACTGATTGCCCTAATCTTCCCCAAGTCAAGGGAGCCATCCAAATCGAGCAAGCTAATGCTCTCAATTACCCAAGGAAGTCCTTTAACTCTTTATATTCAGAAACTTATAATCCGGGGTGGGGTAAACAACCCAACTTTTGTTGGAAGAGTGATGGAGGACATGCTTCCTCAGGTCAAGGCAACCCACCTCAAAATCCTTTTCAAAGCAACCCAAGTTTTCCAAACCAAAACTTTCAAAATCAAAAATTTCAAAACCAAAGGTTTTCAAATCAAGCTCCACATTTCCACAACCAAGGGCCACAAGGATTTTCTGTGAATCCTAGCCAAAGCTTTCACCATTTTCCCCAAGGAAATCAAAATCATCAACCTTACCAACTGTTACGACCTTTTGTATGCATTCAAGTCGCTCAAAACAAAGCTAAAATCCCTTCCACCAAAGGACTATTATTTAGTCCCCGACAAATCCAAGCAAGCAAAAACTCATAAGACCTTTGTATGTAATTGCCGCTCAAACAAAGTCATGACTTTACCAAGGACTATTATCTAATCCCCGATAATCCAAGACTAAAACTTCATGACCAAAATGTGATGAAAATGTGTTTGTCATTTTTTGTAAACTGGATTCATTAAATATTTGATTGGTCTTAATCACTGCAAGTGAATAGATTGTACAAGTAATACAAGTTGATTTTCATTAAGTCCAGATATCGTTCCCATGAGAATTGAGGATGAATCATAAAACCAACTACCCCAACTACTTAAGATCCTTACTATTTCAACTCTAATATTAAGATGATTGGAAAACAAATAAACAAATATTAAACTAATTTCACTAATTTACATAAAATATTAATAAGAATGGAGCTGAGAGTTCACTAAGTGAGACAACACTAGGACATTGACCAATAAATGATTGTCAATTTCTCGCATCATTTCAAATCTTAGCTTCTGAAAGCCATGTTAGAAATCAATTTCTGGTCAAAGATGCATTTGCGGGTATAGTTTTGGATTTCTCCTCAACCATACCTTTCACCACTGTAGATTCATGTTCATTTCGACACATGAATTTAATCGCCTACTTATAAGATATAATCCTCTTCTAAGATTTGGAGTATTTTCCTTTTCATACATCACACCCGCATCTTAGGACTGAGAATTTCTACTCCCACGATGTGATATTGCAAGCCTTCTCCAATTTCGATGGCACCTCATCCTTCAATATTAATGAAATTCTCCATCTCCTTGATTAGATCTTTGCTAACACGGGATCAAAATCCTTTTATCAAAGAGAGGAGGAACCTCTGAGTGATTAAACTGATACTTCATCAAACTATCCTCAAACCACGAGTAAGTTAGTGATTTATCTGAGTAACCTTCGGGATTTCATTACCAACAAAGATATTCTACCATACCCACAAAGAACTACTCTACCCTCAGATTCCATTCTGCACACCAGGGCCTCCTGGAAATCAAAGCAAAATACAATACTTTGCTTAGGTACACGGTTCTAGTACTGGGAACAATTAAGTTCAAAAATAATACAAATCAAATAAATTCAAGAATTCTAACTAAGGCAATATTCCACTTTGTGCAGAAAAATGACTATCGTCATCGACCCATTCCCAGAGGGAGCTCAACCCTTCAAAACCCGGTTCACCATCGCTGACTAACTAATCACCGAAGTGTAAACAACTAAAAATAATGAAACTTATAAATTGTCCAAACTTCATTTTATTCAAAACAGTAATGAAAGAAAAAATTTAACAAGAAAATCCAGCTCGAAGCTGCACTTCAGTATAGTACTCAACTCCAAAAAATCAGAAGAAAACTAACTAAAAACTACGCTCAAACTAAATCTACTACAAAGGAAATAAAAGAAAAAATAATATTATACGTAAAGTCTTCAACCACCTTAAGTCCTGGGACCGGCGAAGCTGGCAAGACAAATACTCTAGATGCGCTTATTTATGACTTTCCAAATGTCGGGTCAGACTTCAAGATAGTGTCAGGATCCCCAAATTTCTGGCCCAAATTGGTGGTTCTGTCGCGACATAGAAAGTTATGTCGTGACAGAGTCTATGGTCTATGTCATTGTGCTTCACACAAATTTCGCGCTTTCCGTCAGTGGACTGCTCTCTGCTTTTTCGATTTTGTCGCCATGTACTTTGATAATGTCAATACGCAGTTTTGATCTGAAGGCCTTGTTCTTGTTATGATGTAGAATGTCTTATGTCGTTATGCAAAATTTATGTTGCACCCAACCCTTTATACTCTTCATGGAACCACGCGACATAATTTTCTTTATCGCACGCGCTTTCTTCGCCTTGGATACCTTGTCACGACAGAGTTTTCTATGTCGTGACAGGATTTCTTTGATTCCTTAACAATTTCTGTCACGGCGAAATTTTCTTTTATCACGACAGAATTATCTTTTGTCGCGACATACTTTTCTTCTCTAGTCCTTGTACCTAGCTGAGCTGTTATCATGACATAAAATCTTGTCGCGAACAAACTTGACTTGGCTAATCCCAATTCTCATTCAATTTCTATCGCGACAGAATTTTCTTCTATCATGACAGAATTCTATCATTCTGTAGCTTTTATTGTTACGACATAAAACTTACTTGTCATGACAGAGATTTTTCCTTCAATCCTTTACTATGTCACAACATGAATTTCTTTGTCACCATGGCTCTTGTGGTTGTAACGAATCTGCACTAAATAATAATACAAGTTTTAAATATCGTCTCAATTAAGTTTGACTAAGTTTGACCGTTTGACCAACACTAGTGGCGGCTCCGCCCAAGTTGATTTTTTCAAGGATGAATAATTTTGGGTTGACTAAGACACACTTTGTAGGCCTCTGTCTATTGTTTTTGAAGTTCATAGACGGCTGAACGTCAAAAATCTAACTTACTGATAAAAAGTTATGGCCCCGAAGTTCAAACACAGTGATTTTATCGTTGTCCAAGCTCGCCCGGGTTTTGAACGAAAACCACCCCAGCTCTATATAAACCTTGGTCGCCTGATTCGCCGTTCCGGCCATTCCAGCCGACTCCATACCTCCTCCCCTGCTGACCCTCTGAACTCATTCCCGTGGTCTTTTTTCGCAGATTCCTCACCATTTGAAAGATACGATGAAAGGAAGTTCACGACGCTTGATCGCTCGACCACCATCTAACTTCTTGGAAACTAAGGTAAGGGTAATCATGGTGTCTTTGTCTCAGCTTCCGCTGATATAAAGTTTGTAAATTTTGACGCCGTTTGGTTAATTCTCCATTTTTAGGTCATTTAGTAATTACCGAAAAGGGTTGGATCGAAATTGGCACCAATTGGTCAAATTAGGCAAAAATTGAAGATGGATTAGTGAAATTTCGATATTTTTATGATTTATCAAGGTTCAATTTCGAAAAATTAGCCTCCTAGTAAAAGCCCCACTTTGGGTACGGTCCTGTAGGGCACACTGTATAATTGGACCCGTCGGAGTCCAATTTAGATAGTTTCATAGTTCTAGTGGGCTCATTCTACACATATGGGCATCCTAATGTCTCTTTGGTTTAGTTATCGAGCCTAAATGGTATTTCTTTTATTGAGATACAGCACTACGAACTCCGAGTATTCCATCCTCGCAGGGGAGCAAGACTGAGCATCTGTAGTCTGTGAGTGGTTTACTTGTGGTTATATATAATTGTGGTTAATTATTTTATATATATATTATTTGATCGAATGGTTGGTTATGCATAAATATAATTATCTGCTTTATATAAACAAGCTTTATCATTCTACGTGAATTTTGTCAACATTTTAAATATTTGGAAATTTTACTAAGTTCATGGATAAATTTGTGGTATTTAAATATTTTGGTACATGGATTGAGATTTTAAACCACTTTGAAAATTTATTGATTTAAGAAATGGATTTTGAGATTTTTATGATTTTAAGCATGTTAAATATTTTAAAGTTTTTATGCTAAAAATTGGTTATGGTGAATATTTTCATTGTGGTATTTTTCGATTAAGATGAATTGATGAATTGAAATTCATCAATATATTTGATTGAGTTGTTGAAATTAAATTTATAAATTTTAATTTATAATATAGCATCGTTGAAAAGTATTTATATTACAAGGTAATCGGGTTTGCCACTATGGGTCGTGAGGTTGGTTTCATCCAAACTGATATATTATTTCCATCGGCCGTGAGGCCTACAACTCTTCGACGGTTTATTATTTATAAATTCCGATACCACATACATCAGAGGTTCGATTCAAGATTATTATTTCAATCGGGTTTGCCATGGTGTCGTGAGGTCGGGTTTCATCTAACTGCATATATATTATTTCCATCACGTGAGGTCGGGTTTACCCGACTCCGCTTATTATTATTATTATTATTACTACCAAGGCACCTTCGAAGTGTCGAGGGTCGGAGGCGGTGATCCACCGCCTATGATGGAAGCAATGGTATATACATCATGGTTTTTGAGTGTTTATAACCATTTCAATATTATGGCTATTGTATTTACTGATTGTTTTTATTTACATGATGTTTATATATTTTATGCCTAATTTTATGTTGTGAAGGAATCTGTGTTATAATTTTCTTTAATAATAATTTCGCTTAAATTTTTTAGCATGAATTTCATATTGTTGACTCAGTATAAGCTCGCTCGCTTTTAAACGATTTTAAACTGGGAACCTTGCAAAAAGAGTCGACGTGAGGTCTCGAGAGTATGAATTTCTGTAAAATAAAAACATTATTTTCCTTATAATTATGCCACTCAACAGATTTATTATCTCACGCTTTATTGTTTTAAATCCGCTCCTTAAATCCAGTGTAGCTTCTTAGAGACTCACTCTCGCGCCAAATTTTCATCATTTTCTTCTCATGACAAACAGCAAAGATTCTATCTTATCTATCCGCTTCTATTTTATTGACTTTATTTATTTTCATTTGTACTCTAAATTCGCAAACACTCTAGAATGCCTGAGATCTTTGGGTATCTGAACCCACGTCTTTACATAAGGTTATGTTATGACCTGCGCAAGATAGCTCTGGCCAGGATTTGAGCCAAGGCGGATCTTTCTATATATTCGAGGTATTATAGTAATGCATGTGTTTACTTTCTTTTCTAAGTGGGGTTCCATCGATATTCCCTAAGGATCAGATGCCGACTTCACTAGCGGGACCACCCGGGAATCTCGGAGGGTATCCGCCCGGGTCCCGCTGCCAGACGCTTCTTCAACTTCGTCAGCGTTAGAGAATTCACTGATGTTTCTTTGTTTGTCACGACAAAAATAAATCTTACATACTCGTTGCTCTCTTTGTTGTGAACTCGGATCAAGCAGGTCGCGACAAAGATTTTCTTTTTACGCCACAAAATTTTCTTCCATCAGCTGGTTCCATGCTGAAAACTTTGTCGCAACATAAAAAACTTTTCTCAACTGACTTGTGTTATATTCATGCCATTTTCTGTCTCGACAAAGCTGTCTTTTATCGCGATAGAGTTCATTTATTAAACTTCAGCCTTTTATGTTGCGACAGAGAAAGAATTGTCGCGACAAAGTTCCTTTGCCATTTGCCTTGATCATTGTCACGACAGAGTTAAGGGTGTCACAACAATCTTCTTTTCATTCTTCTTCAGCAATGTCACGACAGAGAAGTCTTTGTCGTGACAGAGATTCTCTTTCTGCCTTGGGTTCAACCTGGACTTTGTTGCAACATATAGCTGCTGGTTGGGACATCGTTCTCCGGTTCGCTTGAAATTTTGTCGCGACAGACAAAAACTATATCATTACAAAGAATGCTGTAAGTGCCACCTTTTTGCTTCTTTTATGTTAGAATTATCTCATTTTTCAATTAAAACCTGCAAAACACAAAGTTGGTGAATATTCCATAATTTGGCATAAAAATAGATCTGAAACTGTTAAAAACATGCCAGAAAAATGAATTAAAAATAGATGAGTTTAAGACTCATCACCAACCTCCACATAAAAGAAATTGGAGGATCAGAAGACAGCCATTCAATCTCAACAAATTAACTAACACCGAACTCAATGGCTATAAATGATGTGAAGTCTCAAATTACTAAGTTGACCACCTCTATGGGGAGTTCTCAACAAGAAAAAGGGAAATTCCTCTTCTCAACCCATTCTAAAACCCTAAGGTCAAAATAGTGTTGAGACCTCAAGTCAAAATGATGGGACCTTGAACATCAGGGCTATCACCACCCTTTGAAGTGGGAAAACAATTGATAAAACCATCCATCTCAAGGATCTTGCTAAAGAGATTTCAAAAGATTTACAAAATAAATCAAAAAGGGATGATGAGGTGATCAATGAGCCTGATGTCCCAAAGCCGATGTTGTTGACGTAGAGTTGGATAAAGATAAAGCTAAACATGCTCCTCCCGGGCCCATATCCCCATGAAGCCGAGAATTAAAAAAAGAATAACTGCGTCGTAAATTTATTAGCCGCTCAAGAAAAGTTAAAGTAAATACCCTTATTAGATTATAAAACAAATCCTTCATATGCTAAATTTTTGAAAGACTCAGGTACTATGAAGAGGAAGTTGGGGAGTCCATAATGATGCTTTTACGACCAAACAATCCACCTCTTATTAGGAATAATTCGCTCCCAAATACAAAGACCAGAAGCCCCACCATTTCCATAGTGGTAGGAAACTCGAAGTTAGAACGTGCTTTAGTAGACTTGGGAACGAGTGTGAATTTGTTACCATACTCAGTGTATGTCGAAAGCTAGGGTTAGGAGAGTTAAGAGCTACTAACATTACCCTCTCAAATAGCCGATCAGAGGTGAAGATTCCAGAGATATGGTGAAGGATGTATCGTGCAAGTGATGTGTTCTATTTTCCCGTGGACTTTATACTTGATACTCACTTCGGTTACTCAAGGGAGTCATCAGTGATTCGCGCTCTTTCGCCGCTACTAATGCCACTATACACTATAGGGGAGGATTGATGACCTTATCTTTTGGGTAACATGATCATGGAACTTGAAATATTTTCACGTTATCAAGGAAGTAGGGATGATGAAGATATTTTAGAGGTGAATGTGATAATCTATCATGCAGAATTTATAGACTATTATGCGGATGACCTCTCAAGTCTTGTCTAGGAGTCCCGAGTGTAAGTTTCGAGAAGTAAATCCACACCTGAAGTGGAGTTTCTATACTCCATACTTGAGCACAGTGAGGTAATGGAAACCAATGGGTGGACACCTAGATTTGAAGAATTGCCTCCAATTGAGGAGAGGGTTTTACCGTCTAAAGAGAAGCCACCTATGCTTGAATTAAAGCCTTTACCACCCCATCTCAAATACTCATTCCTAGGAAGTGAAGAGACTTTCCCTGTGATCATATCTTCCTCTCTAAATATTGATCAAGAGACAAAACTCTTAGAAATTCTAAAGGCCCACCAAACTGCCATTGAATGGACCATTGCGGACATTAAGGGGATTAGCCCTTTGATTTGCACTCATGGGATTCACTTGGAAGAGGATGTTAAACCATCTAGGCAACCACAACAGAAGCAAATCCAGCCATGAAAGAAGTTGGTCAAGAAAGAGGTTTCTAAACTCTTAGATGGTAGGTGTCATCAATTCTATTGTGGATAGCAAAGGGTGTTTCCAACCCAAGAAGTGCCAAAGAAGTCTGGGGTTACTATGGTGGAAAATGAACATAATGAGCTCATACCAATTAGGGTCACTACAAGTTGGAGGGTGTGCATAGATTATAGGAAACTTACGTCGGGCACTAGAAAGATCATTTCACTCAGGGACCAAATGTTGGAAAGAGTCACAGCATGAGTTTTATTGCTTTCTTAATGGTTACTTTGGGTACAATAAAATTGAGATAGCATTAGAGGATCATGAGAAAACCACTTTCACATGTCCTTTTGGCACGTTTGCCTTTAGGAAGATGCCCTTTGGATTATGTAATGCACAACGAGCTTTTCAGTAATGCATGATGGGTATTTTCAATGATATGATAGAAAAAATTATGGAGATATTCATGGATGATTTCTCCATCTATAGAGATTCCTATGAGGGATGTTTAGAAAATTTGAGGAGAGTTTTGGAAAGATGTGAGGAGAAAAATCTAGTTTTAAATTAGGAGAAGTGTCACTTCATGGTGACACAAGGGATTGTGTTAGGACATGTAGTGTTAAAGGAAAGAATAGAGGTAGACAAAGCCAAAGTTGAGTTGATCTCTAATTTACCTACTCCTAAATGTGTTAAAGACATACGGTCCTTCCTATGTCATGCAGGGTTTTATAGGAGGTCCACAAAAAATTTCAATGCTATAGCTCGTCCCTTATGCAGTTTTCTTGCCAAGGATGTCATTTTTTAATGGTCACAAGCATGTGAGAAGGCTTTTGAAAAGTTGAAAAGTATGTTAGTCTCGCCTCCTATTTGGGACCTCCCTTCGAAATCATGTGTGACGCTAGTGATTATCTTTGTAGAATTTGTGTTAGAGGCCCGAAGAAAGATAAAACCTTTTATGATCTATTATCGCCCAGCAAGACTACAGATTCATGATCCCAATTATCTATTCTGGAAAAAGAGTTCTTAGGCATAGTTTTGCCTATGTCACACCTTGATTTTGATTGTGATTTATGTGTTATTTACCATCTCTTTTTTTTTTTTCACAACTTGAGTCCTCTAACATGGGACTCTTTCAAAATCAACACTTTGCATAAAAGGGGCTACAGCCACACACCATATATATCCAACTGTATTTCTTCAAAACTTTGAGTCCAAACTCCACTTGGGTAATCGCCTAGAAACGTAATTAAAAACTCAACTCCGGATCTCAAAACATATATATACATATCTATGCTGAGAGTAAGTCCTCAATGCACGAAGACTATACACTTACACTTGATCAAAATAATATTTACACAAAATCCCAAAACTTCTACAAAAGTGTCCCCGAGCTAATCATAAGCCAAATGTACAATGACCCTGATCGTATGATTTGCTCAAAATATACAGTGTGAACCTCCCACACAACACTAGATGTTCACTCAAAATGTATGCCAACCACCAACATGCTAAGGTGGCCTTTACAATTCTGACCTCCAAACCAAGTCAAACTCTCAGTCATGTAAATTTGGTCTTGTACCTGCGTCTAAGGTGGAGGGAATAATGGGAGTGAGTTCGACAACTCATTAGTGAATCCCATAACAAGCCATGCTTATAAAAGCTTAGAAAGAGCATTTATTCAAATACAAATAATTCAACACATCTCAAAACACTTAGGCATTTTCAATTAATAGGTTGATGTGGAAGCAGTGGATGCAATACTACCACTACCAATCTGAGCCTCGTGGTGACTCTTTTGGGCTTTCACCCGGGGGTATCGATCATCCCCAACAACGACAAATTGCTGGGACTTACTACGGATATACCCACATCCGTATAACGCGACAAATTCTTTGGGACTTACCACTGGGATATGCCCACATCCGTACATCTGTAGCGCACTGGGACTACAACCCGGGGACTAGTCATAGTCAGGTGTCCACCCATCAATCGGGACTCTCACACGGTCCATACCTATATCATGCTTTAAAACAATTTCATAAAGCATTCACCCACATGGATATTTAAAAACATCATGCACAAATTAATTCAAAGAATTCCATAGATATAAAAATATACACATTTATATATATCATTAGAAAATCACACAGTTCAAGCATGGAATGGTACAGAATTTCGTCAAACCATGGTATAAACGGGAGAAGAGGTTACAAGATCCCTGCCTTCCTTGGATTCAAAAATCCACAAGTCTCCCGAATTCAAAGCCAGAGGCTACTCAAAGGATACGCAATTAACAAGTCATAAGATTTTAGCCTCAAAAACAATCAAGATTTATAAAATTACGGTGGTTTATTACTACTTCACCACTCGAATCACACACATATTCTTATATACCTACCAACATAAACCTTGATCCTTCAAGAGCACTCTCTTTTACATACAAATATCGACGTTTGCACCTGTATTAGGGGGTAACCACAAGCAGCACACACCACGCGTACCTGCTTTTGACCCTATCTCAGGAGCCCACTTTTTTCAACTACAATTTTTGACCGACCATACATGCTTTTTGTTCCATTGTGGTCTTCTGACCAAAGGATTCCCCCTATCTCTTAGCTTTCCACATCCTCTTAAATCAGGTTATTCGGACCTCAAAATCAAAGTTATGGTTTTTACAATATGACCTCCCAGAAATTGTTTCCCTAGGACGAGTCTGTGCCCTCTCTTCTCCCTTTGACGAAATTATGGGAACGATGAGCCATAATTTGGCCCTACTTTCTTCATGAAGTTACTCCTATGTCACTTTAGAAGGATTTTGAATCCACTCCATTTGGATCAATATAACTCAACTTATGACTCAAAAGCAGGAAGCTGCTCGGAACGGGGGACATAATCTGTATACCTGACTTTCAACCTCAAATTGAGGTCTTATGGTAGGTTTTAGTTCTTGGTTGCTTCTATACACATTCGAAGGTCTAGGTCTTGGCTTCTTCTCAATGGAATCATCCAGTTTGGAGTTCTTTAAACAACATGGCCAAGAAAAACACTGTCATGGGGTCAAGGGAAAGAGTGAATGACACCTCCCTTGGACACACACACACACATGCAATCTTCACAAGCGGTCTTTTACAATTTAGGGTTCCACCAAACACACCTTTCATCAAATCTAGGGTTAGGATGTAATCCCAACAAAACCCGAATATAACCAAAGTCCATAAAATACAACTAAGGCCTCGAGATCATGTTTACATGCCTTAGTGAACTTTTTCCACAAGAAACCAAGCTTTCCTTCAAGCCTTTTTCTCCTCCTTACTACAGCTTCTCTACAGAACTCTCTCCTCGCTACCTAAAATTCCATAATTTTCAGCTTCCTAGCAAGGAAGTTGGTCTAGCATCAAAACCAAGAGAATTGGTTTGCTTGGCACATAGCAAGCTCTTCTCATGCACTTGCCATGTGTCGAGAGCTCCTACACTTGCATGTTTAGTGTCATGCCCTCATGATGCCACATAGCTCACAAGGATATTGCGCTTTGGTCCCTCTCGCTAACAAGTTTTCAAAGTGAATTAGCCCAGACATACTTAATTTAAAACCCCTAACAAAACCACTAAACTTACCTAATTGCATAATTATTACATGCCATAAAAATACAATCTAACACACTTTGCTAATCCTCTAATTAAACCCGACAAATAAGATTGCCCCAATCTTAATCACAATTTAAAATATCATAGGGCATAAGTTGCATTTGCTCCCCAAAAATCCTTACTTGAATATAACAAAACATATACCAGGTGTTACATTCCCTCCCCCTTACAGTAATTTCGTCCCCGAAATTAAACCGTACTAACCTGTGAAGAGTTCCGGATACTTCTTCTTCACGCATGCCTTCTACAGTTCCCATGTAGCTTCTTCCATCCATGGTGTTCCCATACTTACTTTCACTAGGAAATAATTTTGTTCCATAACCACGCGTTCCTGCACATCTAGAATCTCCACTTGGCGCTCTTCATATTTCATATTCTCTTACAAGATTCGACTCTTGCCAATCTAGTATGTCTTGGCTGTCACAGCTCATACTTCCATGACAGTAAAAATGTGGAATACATCATGTATTCGAACAGTACTTGACGGAAGAGCTAGCCCCACAGTAAGCTACCTCCTCGACTCTTTGGAGAATCTCAAACGGACGATGTACCTAGGGGCGGTTCCCCTTTTATAAGCGAAATATTCCCTTAGAGGGGGACACTCTCGAAAACACCGGTTTGACACCGAAACTGCAAGGGTCTCCTCGCGTAGTCGGCGTAACTTTTACACTTTGCTCTGTGCGCAGAGCCTATGTGGATCACCCTTATCTTCTCTTTTCGTTTCTTACTTGACTACTGGACCAATCAAGTAGCCTCTCTGATTGATCAGCGGATAGGCGATCTACATGGCTACCATAAAGAGGCTTCATACGGTGCCATCCCAATCTTGCTAGAAACTATTATACGCAAACTGATCGGAAACGAATGGTCCATCGACTCCTGAGTCTAACACACATGCTCTAAAGCATATCTTCGAATCCCGAATCACTCTCTCGGATTGCGCGTCGGTCACGGGGGTGAAATCTTGTACTCGATCTCAACTCCGGTTCCTAAAGCTTTACGCCAAAACGCGAGAATCAGGCGTAAACCTCGAGTCCACTATCGACCGCGATGGAGAGAGGTACGAAGTGCGACCTCGCGAATGCCTCACGCATTACAACGCCAGTAAGAATAAGTCGGTGGTCGCCTTGCTAGAAATGTGGTTCGTCGACCGGTCAACAACCACCCCGAACACCGTCTTTGCCGTTGAGTCTTGGGCAAACCGATCCGCAGAGATCCATCGTCACATGATCCCGTTTCCATTGCGAAGTAGCGGCTCTGGCAGCCTGCTTTGGTCTACGGTGCTCAACTTTCACTTGTTGGCCTGTCAAACGCGGGGCGAAGCTGACTCGTCTCTCGCCGTCCCATGCCACCAAAATTGGCGCATCGAGTGGTACATCTTTGTCTCACGGGATGCAGTGAGCAAAGAGTGATGGGCTTCCTGCATCGCCCTCCTCTCTCGGCCCGTACCATCAGAGCTGACAATCTGTTGAGGAAATAGATTCCCTCCGTTGCATGAATGCTCCACCCTTCGAGGTGCATCACCCGGCTACCGCTGACGTGTGCCCTCGAAGCTTCTTATCACTCCTTTGAGCCTCGATGACTCTTGAAAAATGTTGTTTGTTTACCCGATGTATAAAAAACATGCCTTGGCTCATCCCCATCAAAAGCGCAGGTGGAACTCGCTGATGTAATCATACATCTTCCACTCATAAGCCATCAGGCGAGAAAGGATGCTCGCGATTTTCTACTCTGGCATGCGGCGACCACATTTAGCTACGGGTGGTATTGCGAAAGAAAATTACGAAGTCTTAGTGTCTCCATCCACGCTTCTCGGCTGGCATTCAAATCTCTCTGCGTAAATATATGTGAACTCTTGTGGTCGAGAACACTTCCAAACTTTTCACCATACAAGTAGTGCGCCATAACTTTAAGAGCGAAACCTTTACTCTGACTTCTAAATCATGCGTGGGATGACTATCTTCATGTTTCTTCAATTTCCACAGGCGTAGGCCTTTCTCTACCTTTTTGCATAAGTACACACCTCGACCAACCCTTGAGGCATCACGAGAAAATCGTGTACTTTTCAGCTCACCGGAGTAATCAACCGCGGCTGTGAGTGATCTCTTTTTCGGCTCACGGAAAGACTCCTCGCACTTGTCATTAGGTCAAGCTACGCCGCTAACGTGTTAGTCTAGTCGTGGACATCACGATCCACGAGTTCTCAATAAATCGCCCGGTAATAACCCGACTAATCCAAGGAAGGCTGCGTATCTCGAGACACTCTTGGGTCGCTCCCGCCTCATCCTTTGACCTCAACCTTTCTTGGGGATCCCTTTGAAATACCTTCCTTAGACACCATGTACTAGGAATTGGATTTCTTGTAACAAGAAATCACACTTCTCTAGTTTGGCATACAAGCGATTCTCTCTCGGTACACATGGCGCCAGTGCAATCTTTAAATGTTATTTCGACCCTTGGAATATATCGGGATGTAGTCCCTGAGAACACTACCACAAAGCCAGTCGGTCACGGACTGATATATCACATTCATCATATCCGTAAAGCCCATTTGGAGCATTAGATCAATCAAAAGGCATGACAACAAGCGGGAGAATTAATCCCGCCTCGTGCGGCAGTCTTCGGGATATCTGAGTCCCGTACTCTCATCTGATGATACCCAGATCTTAGATCAATCTTCGAGAAGTAACAAGCCTAGTTCGGTGGTCAAGCAAAATCCTGATCGGGGTGGTGCCTGATCTTCAGTTACTCTATTTAACTTCCGATCCAATCATAGCAGTAGTGTTGAGTCTTTCTTTTCACGAACAATGCTGGGCACTTGAGGCGGGTACTGATTCAGGATGAACCCTTTACCTGCCCATTCTTGCCATTTGTGAGTTGACTCCTTAATCTCATTGGAGCCATCTGATGGAGCTATTGAAATAGGATCAGTACCGGGATACAAATCGATGGAGAATTCCATCTCTGTGGGGAGAGTAATCCTGGAAACTCATCGGGAAATACATTAGCAAGTCACGCACTTGTGGGATACAATTCACCCTACCTTCCTTTTACTCTCCCAGCGCTAGTAAAAGGAAGTCTTGTGATCTTTCTCATCCACTTTTTCTCCATCTCTATCGATGATCAGTCGGCCGACCCCTAAATCCGCGCAAGTGACCGTGACCTGTGTCTGGAAGGTCACATGGCAGCAGTCTAAGACTACGTGTGAAATTTAGCTTGATCCGTTTCCACGATCCGTCAAACGCTACCATATGTAAGTCTTAAGTCAATCACGACCATTATCCCTGACATTCAACACACAACCCACTTTGCATCCCTTGAAAAACCCCATCACGCTACCCATAGGTGTCCACGACAAACAAAGGACAAGAGAGTGGTCTGATCTCACAAGAAGTCGAATATAGACGAAGAAGTAGATATAAATGAGCGTGATGCACGAATCAAACAACACATGCGTGAGTGCTATAACACAAAACCATACCTTCGCAGCACATTGACTCTCTGGATCAGAAGCATCCGCAGTGGCCTGGCTGCGAAAGGCCTTGGCCGGAGTAGATCTGATCTTCCACTCACGGAATCTCGCCACTTGGAGCATGCATCATGGCGTTCTGTGAATGGTTTCTTGGTGGCTGACCTTGAGGGAAATTTGGGTGTTCCGCTGCTGTAACAGGAGCACCACCTCCTCAAGTGTCACATGCACCACCCTCACTTAACACGTCACAGATTTGTATGTCCCAGTGCCCCCAGCGACATCCACACATTGCATGGGCAGCTATGCGTGAACCAGTTCATCTATTAAAGTAAACTTATCACACCTCTATCCCTTAAACTGAAGTCACCAAACATGGAATTCTTATTTCTTTCCTTCTGTACCTCAAGTTGCTCCCTCTCAATAATCAGGGCTCGTGCCACCACCTCACTGTAGGCACGAAGCATGAAAGGAGCCACTGACCAGATGTTCGGCTCTCGAACCCTCTTGAAGCGTTCGGCTCTCCATTTGCTCGCTTGCCACCACATGCGTATGCCCTGGAGCAGCAGTGGCCCGGGAGGCATGCCATTTCTGATCCAATAGCCCCCTCTTTGCGGGTGCACAAACTCGATCTCTTACGTCTCCCTCGTGGCCTCGGAAAGTACTTGGCGAGTAACTCCTCGGCCCGAGTCCACCCCATGTGTGGCACATCATGGGTGTTCTTAACCATATCCCACCAACTGTCAGCCTCGTCCCTCAACATAAAGGACGCTAGAGAAACTCTCCGCTCCCCAGGGACTTCCAAGACATCCAGAATCTTCTTCACTTCCTTTAGCCAATGCTCAGCCTCAAGGAAATTGACACCACCCACAGAAACCTTTGAGGGAATAAGTACCTTGAAATCCTTGATCAGCGCCGCGTCCATCTTCTCCGGAATGACCCTCGGAGGTAACGCCACGCTCTCTCCAGCCCCATCCTCTTGAGGCTGGTGAAGAAGGATCTCATGGAAATAATACGACCCTTTGTAGTCCTCCTTCTTCCTCTATTCATTGTCTATATATAAGAGAATAGACAATCAGTTATCACGACGTCATGGTAAAAGAACCATTAATAACTCTAGGGTTCTCAACATCAATTTATTATAGCTATACAATCTTTACCGCTATTGACCTAACTGTCGTACCTGATTCATAACAATTGCACATGGTATAAGAATCATTACACACTAGCCAATACTATGGCAAAAATCCATACAAAGCATTATAATATCTAAACTCATTATATCATGCCTGTAATCATGACATGTTATCACATAATCTCGGAGTAAAACATGTTATCATAAAATACCCTTATGTAGTTATCATTTGCTAGGAAGCTATATACATCTGTGAAAATCATATCATCCTTGATAACCTGATCCTGGCACTAAAACCCAGCTCTAAATCATCATAGCTTAAAGTGCCTAGAATCCTATGTGTACCTATTGAATTTTCCTTTAATCTCCCGAGGATTTATAACCTTTTAGCATACGATGCCAACTTGTCACACCCTGATTTCCACGGTGTGATTTATGTTATTTTACCATCTCTTTTTTTTTTTCACAACTTGAGTCTCTAACATAGGAATTTCTTTCAAATCCAACACTTTGCATAAAGACTGCCGCTATACTACACACCATATATATCAACACAGTATTTCTTTCCAAAGCACAGGTCTGAAAACTCAGCGGGTAATCGCATAAACGTAATTAAAACTCAACTCGAGATCTCAAAACATATATATACATACTCTGTCTTGAGGTAAATCCTCAATGCGCGAATATACACTTACACTTGATCAAAATAATATTTACAAAATCCCAAAACTTTCTACAAAGTGTCCCCAAACTAATCATAAGCGAATATGCAATGACCCATGATCGATATGGCTTGTCGAAAATATCACGGTGTGAACCTCCACACAACAGATGTTCCTGAAATGTATACTGACCAGGCGCGTGCTAGTGGCCTTGTGATTGACCTCGAAACCACCAAGTCGAGCTCTCGAGTCATGTAGGCGGTCTTGTGCACATCTAAGGTGGAGGGAATAATGTGGGGTGAGTTCGGCAACTCTTTTAGTGAATCCTTAACAAGCCATGCTTATAAAAAATTCAAAATACAAATAATTCAACACATCTCAAAACATGAACATTTTCAATTAATAGGTTGATGTGGAAACAAATGGATGCAATACTACCACCATCTCGACCCCTCATCAATGACTCTTTTGGGCTTTCACCCAGGGACTAGCCGATCATCCCAGAACAGCGACAAATTGCTGGGACTTACCACCAAGGGATATGCCCACATCAGGTATAACGCCAATTCTTTGGGACTTACCGCGGGGATATGCCCACATCAGTATATCGTGACCTTTAGATTCTGACCCGGGGACTAGTCATAGTCAGGGTGTCCTACATCAAATCAGGACTCTCACACAGTCAATACCCATATCATGCTTTAAAAGCAAATTTCCACAAGCATTCACCCACATGGATATTTAAAAAACATCATGCACCAATTAATTCAAAGAATTCCATAGATATAAAAATATACATTCCATATATATCATTAGAAAATCACACGATTCGAAGCATGGAATGATCTGAATTCGTCGAGCCATGGTATCGCGGGGAGAAGGTTAAAGATCCTACCTTCCTTGGATTCAAAATCCACAAGTCTCGAGGAAGTCAAAGCAGAGGCTACTCTAAGGATGCGCAATTAACAAGTCATAGATTTCTTAGCCTCGAAGCAATCCAGGGTTACATAAAGTGCAGATTGGTTTATTCCACTCACTTCACCACTTTCGAGATCACACATATTCTTATATACCTACCAGCATAAAGCCTTCGATCCTTCAAGAGCACTCTCTTTTACACACAAATATCAACATTGAACACCCCTTATTAGGGTAACCGCAAACGCACACACCACACTTGTACCCTTTTCTTTTTTGACCTATCTCAAGACCCACTTTTTTTCAACTACAATTTTTTGACCAGCCATACATGCTTTTGTTCATTGTAGTACTTCTGACCAAAATTTCCCCTATCTCTTAGCTTTCCACAGCCTCACTAACAATCAGGTCATTCGGACCTCAAATCAAAGTTATGGTTTTTTTACAATATGACCTCGAAACGACCTGGGACCAGTCATGCCCTCTCCTACCCTTTGACGAAATTATGAACAAATAGGCCATAATTTGGCCTAATTTCTTCATGAAGTTACTCTATGTGTCCTCTTTAGAAGGATTTTGAATCACTCCATTTGGATCAATATGCTCAACTTATGACTCAAAAAGCGAGAGGCTGCTCGGAACGGGGACATAATGCGTACCTGACTTTCCAACCTCAAATTCAAGGGTCTTATGGTAGGTTTTAGTTTTGGTTGCTTCTAGATGAACATTCGAAGGTCTAGGTCTTGGGCTTCTTCTCGACTGGAATCATCCAGTTTGGAGTTCTTTAGAGCTTGACTTATGGCCCAAAACTCTTTGTCATGAGGTCAAGGGAAAATGGGCCAGGCCCTCCCTTGGACACACACACACACATGCAATCTTCCACCAAAAGCGGTCTTTTACAATTTAGGGTTCCACCAAACACACCTTTCATCAAATCTAGGGTTAGGATGTAATCCCAACAAAACCAAGAATATAACCAAAGTCCATAAGAAATACAACTAAGGCCTCAAAGATCATGTTTACATACCTGTAGTAGACTTTTTCCACCCAAAACCAAGCTTTCCTTCTGAAGCCTTTTTTTTCTCCTCCTTCTCCTCTAGCTTCTCTCTAGAACTCTTTCTCACTACACAAAATTCCATAATTTTTCCACTTCTGCAAGAAGTTGGTCTAGCATCAAACCAAGAGGGTGGTTTGCTTGGCACATGGCAAGCTCTTCTCATGCACTGCCATGTGTCAAGAAGCTCCTACCTTGCATGTTTGAGGTGTCATGCCCTCGTGATGCCACATAGCTCACAAGGATATTGCACTTTAGTCCCTCTCCACTAACAAGTTTTTCAAAGTGGTCCTTCAAGACATACTTAATTTCAAACCCTAACAAAACCACTAAACTTACCTAATTGCATAATTGACCCACATGCCATTAAATGCAATCTAACACACTTTGCTAATCCCTCACAATTAAACCTGACCCATTAAGATTCTTGTCTTAATCACAATTTAAAATATCATAGGGCATAAGTTGCATTTGCTCCCCAAAAATCCTTACTTGAATACAACAAAACATATACCAGGTGTTACACCCTAGATATGTTCAGGTCTTACATTATAAAGTGCTCGCATTACTCATTTTTCAGACCATGCGGCAGTTGCTATTTATCTAAGCGAGATGCGCCTCGTCTCATTAGGTAGATCCTACTTTGTCAAGAGTTCAATTTGACCACTAAGGATAAGAAAAGAGTCAAGAATGTGGTAGCTGACCATCTTTCTCATTTGGTTTTAGAAACAGATTATGATGGCCTGCCCATAGGTGACACTTTCCCTAACAAGTAACTGTTTGCTCTTATCCATTGTCCTTGGTATACTGACATTGTGAATTATTTAGTAACAAGACAAATCCCATCAAGGTGGACTTCTCAACAAAAGAGGAAATTTCTATTGATGTTGAGATGTACTATTTTGATGACCCATACTTCTTTAAATATTGCGATGGAGTTGATGAAGGTGCTTAAACCCTAGCGACAACGAGTGGGGTGCTGCCTTCTATCGATGCAGAGAAGCTTGTGGAGGGCATTTTTTTGCAAGGAAAACAATTAATAAGATCTTGCAAACTGGTTTTTATTGGCCCACACTTTTTAAAGATTGTTTTGAATACTGCAAAACTTGTGTTGGAATGCAATGACTAGGAGGGTTGCAAAAAGAAACATGATGCCTCTTACCCCCATTTTAAATCATTGAAATTTTCTTCTTTGGGTATAGATTTCCCTTGGGCCTTTTCCCTCTTCTGGGCATATTTACATTTATTGGTTGATTATGTGTCTCAAGTGGGTGGAGGTATTCCAACAAGAATAATGATCATAAAGTGTTTTGAAATTTTTTGAATGAACACTTTTTTCTCGTTTTGGAATGCCTCGTACGATCATTAGTGATAATTGGGCTCCATTTTATAATAGACCGTTTGAGAATTTGGTTAAAGTAAAAATCTGCACATAAGGTTTCCACCCTCTATCACCCGTAGAACAATGGTCAAGCCCGAACTAACTTGATAAGGAGATAAAACACATTTTAGAAAAAACGGTTAACCCTAATCGCAAGGATTGGTCTTTTTGACTAACAGATGCTCTTTAGGCTTACCACATTGCTTTTAAAACCATTCTTGGTATGTCTCCCTATAGGTTAGTTTATGGCAAAGCAAGTCACTTGCAGAAGAGTGGAAATGGAGCCTGAGGCTTATTGGGCCATTAAGACTCTAAATTTTAATTTGGCTAAAGCGGTCGACGAGCGAGATCTTTGCGAATGAATGAGCTTGACAGAATGGCGTGAATCTTATGAGGCTACAGAGATGTACAAAGAGAGGTCAAAATTTTCCATGACAAAAACATTGTAGGGAAGACCTTTGAGCCTCAACAAAGGTACTTTATGCAGGTTCTAAGGTTGCACATTTCCCCGAAACGAACTTTGTTCTGGGTGGTGGCCGCTGGTAGTCGAGATAGTTCATCCCTATGGAGCAGTCGAAATTGAGAATCCAGAGAATGAAAAAATCATTAAAGTCAACTGTCATCGCCTAAAGCCATTTCTTTAGAACTTTGACCGTCATGAGAGTATTGAGGAGTTAGTAGATCTAGTCTACTAGGATGCCCCATCAGAGTAATTTATGTTATTACACATTGTATATAGTCTCTCCTTTTTGTTTCCTAATCATTCTTTTTGAAATTGTGGATAATATGACTCATGATATTCTTTTTGTCCCCTCCCTTATTAGTTCAGTCCTTAGTGTTTATCTTTTCTTGCATTGAGGACAATGCTCATTTCAGTTGCTGGGGGGGGAGGGGGTATACTTTTGTTTAAAGAGTATGTTTTGCTTGTTTGGGTATAGGTCATTGTTTGTAGTAAGTTAATTGCATAAAATTTTTCGATCTTAGGCCTATATGAGAATGGAACCAGACATGAACTATGCTTCCTTTGAACTTGCGTTATAAGACTCTTTACATTCCCACCACACATGCACACTAACGAGGAACGAACAAGACACTCAAGTCATGTTAGCATTTCATCCATTTCTTGTCTCTTCTCGTTTTGAATCATGAAACATACCATTATGTTTATCTTAAATACTGTAGTGTGTGCAATTATTGCAAGTCATTGATTTCTTGTTTCAAGCTCAAATCCACTTGGTTTGGCTTCATTTGTGCATTTTTCCATAGCCTTGACATTTTCATGCACATTTTGTATATTTTGGAACATCAGAGTACATAATTGAAAGATGATTTTTAGGCCATTGTTGTTCATTTAAACTTCTAAATCATGTTATGTCACCATTTATTATGTGTGAGCCTAAAAAGTTACCAAATTTGTTCAAAACCTTAGGATCCATGGTCATTTTAGTAGCTTTGTTTCAAAGCGAGTGTGAAGGTGGCTTGAATTTGAATATGCATTTGAGATGTACACAAGTGGGTTTGGGTGAAATTGAAACATTATTTAAAGTTTGAGTATGTGGAGGAAAATTGGCAGATATAGGCTATCCAACAGAGTTTAGTCTTAGGTGTTTGGATATGTGAGTCTGGGGGGTACTCACGACAGTAAAGAGACTGAAATTGGTTCGATGCCGGTGCTCAGTGCGGGTACCTTTTGTTAAAGTAGATTCCCCCCATTTGAGAATTAAAACTCTTTTCTCTCTCTCTTCTCTCACCATCTGAAACTCCCAAACCCTCTTTTTTTTTTTTCCCCTCATCAAAACCCTAACCCTAACCAACTTCGCCACCATCCAAACACCTTCTCACCTTACCATTACCTCATTTTTCTCACACCGCATCAAAACCTACCTAGCCAGCTTCCCCACCATCCAAACACTTCACATCCCACCATCTTCATCATTCTTAACATTCAAAGTCCTTCCTAACCATTTCATCATAGGATTTGTCGGGAAAGGGTTTGTTTGCTAATCAAGGGGTCGAAATTGGAGTTCTCACCTTAAATCTAGGTATTTTGGAGCCTTTTGTGGGTAAGCAAGCTTCTCTCTCACATTTTAAGTCGTATAATTGTGGATTGTATTGTTGCATTGGTATGGACTCTGTTGTGTGCTGATGGGTTGTGGTGCTAGTTATCTGGTTGGATTATTGTGGTTGCGCGAGGTTATTAAGGGTGGAAATTTTTTAGGGATATGGGGAAAGGAAGTCTAGTGCTTATCGAAATGGGATTGTGGGAGTGTTTTTTTGTGTGTATGGGCAATCTTTGCAGTATTATCTCTCATTGTTGTATCTATGGCAAGGACTAAAAATTCCGAGAAAGGAAAGGTTGTCTGCTCTTCTATAGAGCGAGCCGTGAAAAAGAGAAAAGATGACACTTCTCAAATGGTAAAAAAGAGCAAGGGAAAGCACAAGAATCAGTCATCAGAAACTAAGGAAGAAAGTGAAGAGGAGGAGATTGAGGAAATGTTTGATAGTCTGTTGAGAGTCGATAGAGCAAATTGGGCACAATCAATTGTAAAGAGAGGCTTTCATATGAAAGGGCATGAAGTGGAACTTTTATTTTTGATCGCCCCGTTCATGCAGTCATAGAAGCTCGAAGTTGCGGAGTTTATTTGCAAAAGTAAAGGTTATCTCCTCGGTTGTAATTCTACTCTAGCGAGTGAGAATCTTGATGAGGGTTCCTTTTGAGACCACCGGTTATCGATATGCGCTTATCGATCATTCGGAATCAATTGCCACATCTTTGGGGTACACTCGTCCTAGCATTGGTAACAGACCATATCCATTTCGTGCCATCACAAAATTCGAGGCTAGGTTGTTTGCCGATGCCATGTGCACTAATCCGGTGCCTATGGGAGGATTTTTGCAAAAGAATTCATCCCGGGGAAGCTGAAAACAGAGTATGCATTAATGAACAAGATTGTTAATAATATGATCGTGCACAAGGGAAAGAAAAGGTGCCAGTGAGGAAGAAATTCAGTTAACTTGATAGAAGTGATGAATGGGGGCTTATTGACTATGGTGTTTGTGATATGAACTGGATCATGAGAGACTTCATTAAGTCCACAAGTGAAAAGAGTTACATTCCATATCCAGCACTGGTTACCAAATTAGTAGAAGTTGCCAGTATAAAGGGCCCAAGTAGGGAAAAGATGGTCCCCCTCGTTTAAGCCCCATTACAAATATAACATAAGCCAAAAGCAAAGCCACTTCAGTGAAGCCCCCTTCCGCTCAGCCTCCCCAACCATGAGGGACATCTTCATCATCATTACGAACCAAGAGTTATCACTGAAGAGGATGGAGCGAAAGATAAAAGGGTGGTTTAAGTGCATCCTAGGAAAACAGAAACAAATTTACCACAAGCTATCCGTGCTCGAGAGAGAGGTTCATATCTTGCGAGGAGAGCCTTCTGTTGTTGAAGGACCCCCTCCTAACTTGGAAGGGGATTCTGACGAGCTTGATGAGTATGTGGAGGAAGATGCATTCTACATTCTCGACTGACGAAGAGGATTTTGAAGAAGAGTAATTGGATTTCTTGGGTTAGCATAGGGTGGTGTTAGCAATAGGGTAGCAACCTCATCCATGTCATGCCAACACCCATTTTGTTTCTTGAAAGCCTTTTTATGTAACCTGTGGTCATTAAAAGCCTAGAAGTCCTTTTTTATTTTAATTTTGTTGGTTGTTCCTTTATGAATATTATATATGCTTAAGTACTTGGTTATTGTTAAATGCTTATTTTTCATCAATGAAGTTGTATTCCCTTTATGTGACTTCATTCTATTCCATTTTTAGTGTCTTTGTTCCTCTATATGAGTGTTGCTGGTTTTGTGAAAGCTCTCATTGGATTATCACTACACTTGGAATTGTCGATGCTCATTGAGTTCAAATGTTGGCATATTTTGTAAAGTTGTAATACCATGTTCATGTCTGCTTATTTTGGAATTTTTCAATGCTCAACTGGTTTCTTTTATGCTTTGTTATGCCTCTTAGTTGTTTTAGTTCTTCTTAGTTCAAATCTTGCTAGGGACTAGCAAGATGTAGGTTGGGGTGTGTCTAACATAATAAGTACAACGTTTATACTTGCTTTTAGCCTTTGTAGCTCGTATTTTGTCCTTAGTTTGTGTAGAACATTTGCTTTTGACTTTCTTTTTTGTTTTTCTGCTCATGAAGGTTGCTCAATGTTCCTTGCACTTGTTTGAAGTGCCTTTGGATGCTTAAAGGACATCCATGTTTTGAAGAAAGCACTTATGCATATTTTCACTTCCAAACAAAGCCGAATTTCGAAGCAATTCGCCAAAGCCTACTCAAATCTTGTTCTTCCTTCCTCCTCAACCTAAGGAATGGTTCCTCAATGTGATTGAGGACTTCGAAGTTAATGAGGATGGTCACTCGAGGTTCAATGTCTAAGGAGTGGAATTGTACGGAATTTGAAGATAAGTCTTAGGTACTGAGGTTATTAAAAGTGCGGAGGGAAGATTGAGTATCGGTGCTCGAAGTCTAGTACCAATACTGAGGCTATTAAAAGTGTGAAGGAAGATGAGTACCGATCTTTGGATGTGTGAGTAAGCGATACTTAAAATTTGTTAAAGGCCCGAGTGGATGTGGAATCTGGAGTATTCGAAAGTGAGTATCGGTCTGGTGCTCGAGATTCAACTGGGTGTATCCGAAATTATGATATTTGTCTAAGGGCATGGTCGTCTTTGTTCCTCGTTCGGTGGCTGATTGGAAGTATTAAGCCACTAAACCATTGAGTTGAGAGACACAACACCTACTTAGGTTTTCCTTTGATCTTAGTTAGGGTTTCTTTTTTCTAGGGTTTCTTGCAATTTCTACTTTGCACCAACCCAGATCCTTGTTTATTCTTGTAGTTAAACTCTCTTGTAACCTGCATCTAAGTCTTTTAGTGCAGCCTTCATCTCTAAACTTGTTCCATTCAGTTTTACATCAATCTATAGCATTTATTTCTCCTCTACTTTCATTTATGTTGGATGTTCTTGCATTTATTAGTCATTTCCTAGCTTGAATGGAGGTTTAAACCTCCAAGATAGGATTCGAATGGTGGATACTCATCACCAACAAAGGTAACAATGCTCTCTCACCCTTTGTGCTTCAATGGAAGTTGTATTATATTAAATACTTACTACATTATCTCTAAATGCTCAGTTTGGCATATTCTTGACAATGTGTGAACAAGAGAATCTTGATACACATTTGTGAACCTAAATGCATCTTTGAGTGTTTGCATAGCAACTACAAAAGTGAGCATTTAACATCATTCTTAAATCTTCTTTGTGTGAAACGACCTTTAAGTCATATTTTCCATCAAGGACCATTCCTCAATGGACCCTAGATGAGACATAAGTAAGAGACACTTGTTACCTAGTTGTGGATAAGTGGAAACGCCAGAATCCTGTCATTGTTTTTCTTATGGATAATATAATCTCAAATCAATCGGTTACCAAATAAAACCATCAAACCCATGATTTACTTTATTTGCATTCATTGGATATCGATACCCGAGGATCCTTTTAGAACCCGCTCTGTGGAGATGACACGTGGACTTCCACGTAAAATTATTATGCTTGAGACATTGAGTTCCTACGCTCGAGAACATGTGAGAATCACCTTAAGGCTATGACGACTAGCAAGCTCTGAGTCGTGTTTGCCCGGTGGGCCTTAGATAAACGGACCACTGAGCCCAGTGAATTAGCGGGTTCTAACCGGTACTCGCAATGGTACTATCTTCCAAACCTTGAGTATGGAAAGCTGGACAAACTGGAAAATTAATGCACACGTAAAGCGTGCCAGAAGGTGAAGGGTGATTGGTCACAAAGCGCGTGGGTAACACGCCACGTCCCATCGTTGTCTACGGTGCATGATTTTCTGTTGGGGAATTTAATGCATATGGTGGCATTTCTTTGTATATAGAGTGCGATTTAGTCTTTATCCACAAAGTCTTTAAGCTACATTGTGATTTCTCTTCTTTTTTTTGTTCTTATGAACGCTAAGCCGGGGATAAGGGCCATGGGAAGGCTGGCCAGTTAGCTATGGGCCATCTTTCACCTATGGTTGTGGGTGCTATGTGTTGAACATGATATCTATGGAGACCAATTTAGGGTTCAGTTATGCGCGACTCTCCCGAATTTTGCTTTTTCTGGGGGTGCATAAGCGGGCCTTCTATGCCCCCTTATGCAGGTATCGTGCAGAGATCACCGATTATTTAAGGAGCATTGTGGAGGTGGCGAAGGAGTCTAATGGGGTGCCTTAGGGATTTAAATGAACATCCATAGTGTGGTCGCACTTCTTCTTCCTCTTTTTCCGTAGTTACCACAATATGGCCCCTCGGACATATATCATACTATAAATAATGATGCCCTAGGCATGTTTACGAGAAGTAATTTTTTGTAACGAGCCTAATATGGTTGCTTAGACATATATCATCGAGTAACTAATCACGCCATTGGCATATTTATGAGATTTAATAACTAATAAACGACCCCCTGCTAGGATTGATGATTTAGAGACATCGAGGTTAAGTTATATCCTACTAAGTGCCCTTATTAGGCTCCGGCCTCAATGGGCGAGCCAAGTATCGTGGTTGTGCTTGAGCGTGCCCAGCCGAGCCCGTGGGGACCCATGGCACTGGCATGCACTGGCATGCTGGGATCATGCACAGTATTACGAAGTGCTAGCAGGACATAGAGGCCTTGAGTCACGGTCTTTTGAGTGCCGGTAGAGTGAAAGCCATAGTCAGTCTTTTGAAGTGTTGGCATGGGGTCAGTGATATACGGACTTTACTTGCCGAGGTGCCGGTGAAATTTGGAGTCACGTCTGGTCTTTTGAAGTGCCAACGGGATATCAATCATATCTAGACTTTTATGGAGTGTCGGGAGAATTTAGAGCATGATCCCAGTATTTAAGTGCCGACGAGGAATGCTCCGGTTATATCTAGACTTTACGAGTGCCCGATAAATTTAGAGCTGATCTAGTCTTTTGAAAGTGTCAACAGGATATCAACTATATTTGGACTTTTGCGAGTGCCAATAGACTAAGAGCCACGGTCTAGTCTTTTGAAAGCATCAACAGAATATCAGCCATATCTAGACTTTTATGAGTGTGTGGTTAAGAACCATAATCTGGTCTTTTGAAAGTGTCAATAGGATATCAGCATTATCTGGACTTTTATGAGTGCTAACAGGCTAAGAGTCATAGTCTGGTCTTTTGAAAGTGCCAGCAGGATATTAGCCATATCTGGACTTTTATGAGTGTCAGTAGACTAAGAGCCCCGATATGATCTTTTGAAAGTGCCAATAGCATATCGGTCATATCTAGACTTTTGCGAGTGCAAGCCAATTTAATAATATGATTTGGTCTTTTGAAAGTGCGATAGGATATCGACCATATCTAGACTATGAGTGCCAGTGGGCTAAAACCACGATCTGGTCTTTGAAAGGAGTCGTAAGGGATATCAATGTCATTTGAGAACTTATGGTCTAGATAAATTTAGAAACCCATGATCTGGTCTTTTAGAAAGTGCCGATGGGATATCAGTGATAGTCCTAAAACTCATCTATTTTTCAAGATTAATTTAGAACTTAAGATCATTTTTAATGTAAAATTATGGAGCTTTCATCCAGGTTTATGTTTTGTAGGAAACTAAGGAAAAGAAGCAGAATTTAGCATGAAAATGAGCAGAAATCAGTATGGTGCAGAAAAATGGCCAATGTCGCGACATCAAATTTCCAATGTCGTGACAATGTGTGGAGAAGGTCTTGTCGCTACTATAAAGTCGAGACATAGCTATGACATTAGCTAAAGAGGTGAAGACAATGATATGCCAATGTCGAGATAGCACAATTCAATGTCGCGACCTCAGAAACAATCTCAGCAGTCAAACTACATCAGACATCCAATGTATCGACATCGCCACGACATGGCTATGACATTGGCTGCAGTGGGAAGAACTGAATTGTTTAAATGTCGCGACATCTCCATGACATCGTGGCTACATCGGGGAACAAGCCTGGCAGTGAAGAAGAGAGACATCGAGTTCGAGCGTTGTTGCGACATGAAAGCGATGTTGCGACATGCGGTCAGCGACTGAGGAGAAGTTTAACATAACAATGTCGCGACATCGATAAGCGGGACTAGCGAGCGTCTTCGCGACATGACGAGGAGTTGAACCTTTGGAGATCTAAACATACAATGTCGTGACATCATTCAGTGATGTCGCGACATCAAATCATAGCAGCCTAGGTAGTGAGACCAGTCTAATGTCGCAACATCGACTCTGACATTGGTAAGAGAGGGCTTGAGCTGACAATATTCAATGCTTCGCGACATCACGACAATATCCGCGACATCGGCCTAAGGTGGACAAAATAAACTTAAGCGCGACCCGATAACCGCGACATCGGCTGAAAAGATAAGATGTCTGCGAAGCGATATCGCGGCATCAAGCGGAAATGTAAGAAGCGAAAGGCATCATTAAGTTGTGTCCGCGACATCAACTCGGTGTGCGACGCCGATTAAATGTCCGCGACATCACTAATGAAAACTTCTGACAATTCGTGGCGTGGACTTTAAAAACATCCAAGTTGAAACACTATAGAAGCGTGTCCGCGACATCAGTCGATTATCGCAACATCAACTCAATGTCGCAACACCCGGAAAGCTGATATCACTACATGAATTAATATTCTGTGGCTATGTCACCGATGTAGGCGATCGTCATGACATTGAGCGGTAACAAAATTGAGGTACTTGACAAAGCTTCAATATCATGACATCAATTTCGATCCACGAAATTGACAACTTCGATGTCGCGACATCACCACGACATCAACAACTAGGGCAGAATTTATGGGCTTTTCCAAGTGCGTGATTCTTGCCTCGTTTTTAGGGCCTCAAGACCTGAGCCTATAAATAGAAGCTCTAAGGGAATAGTACATAGCTTCCAGCAGCTTTTCATTAAGTCTATGTGTTTTTTGGAAGAGATGAAGTCTCATAGTGTATATTTTTCTTTTTAATTTTTGAAATTTTTTCTTTTCTATTTTTTTAGTTTGTTTTCTAGATTTAGTTTTCTTCTTTCAGATTAGAGTATTGATCTAAATTGGGATTCGAAGCTAGATGATTGTAAATCGAAGCTTAAATTTCTATCTAAACTTCAATTGAATATGGGAATTTTTCTGGAATTCGTTTTTTTTTCCAGTTTTTATTACAATTTCAATGAATTTGTTTGATCAACTAGTCATTGTCATTTGTGATCCAAATTTGAGAGGCTCAGCTCCCTCTGGGAAGAATCTATAGTCGGGATTATTGTTTGTAATGTTATAATGTTGTTTTGGGTGTGAAAGTTGGGTGATTTAATTGATATTACTCCTACATTGAGTTGTTCCGAATATCAATGTTTGGTACCCAGAAAGAGTTGTATCATTGCTCTGATTTCTAGGAATCCCTTTGAGTGACATAGAGTTGAGACTACTTGAGAGAAATGAGCAGTAACTTGAGGGTAAATTACACTAATATTATTTGAACTAATGCACTTTTAGGATTACTTTGATACATCACTAGTGAAGATCGAACCTGCCTTTTAGATTGCCTCTGGGTGGCCGGTAGGAGTGTGTGCGAAGAGGCATATGATCCACTTACTGATTTAAAATTTTAATTCTAAAAGGTTTCACCTCAATTGAGAGGAATAACCTTAACCCTGTGTTAGCTGAGATTCTAATCAAAGGGAGAAATAATTCTTGTCAAATTGATGGCTGAGATATCATTTATTTTGGAGATGGCTTTGCATTATCCTGCTTATGAGGGCAAGAAATTTCCTGGGCCCTAAGAGATGGGCTATATATCGTGAGAAAGGAAAAAATAGTTAGACCTTAAAAGTGATGATAAATCCCTACAAGTAGCTCTTAAAACCCATTGTCTAGAGATAGAAGTGTGGTAATTTGGAGAGTGAAATGTGTAGTGTTAGGAGAAATCCATTTCTACACTAATATGCTCTTAGACAATTCCAAGGTTCATACCTAATACTTTATCTTTTATTTGGAACTTGCAAGTGATGATTCATAAATATTATTTTGGCCCTATTGAGTGTTTCCAATCCAAAGTTGAACTTGTTAATAATGTATTTTAGAATTTCATTACTGCTTTGATTCAATTTACTTTAAAAGATAAATCTATCCTGAAATTTATAAGTTCAAATAGTGAGGATCTTGAGCAGTAAAGGTATTTAATCTTTGAATTTTCTAATCAATCCTCATGGGAAGGATATCTGGACTTAAACATCCACTTTATTACTTGTATGACCTATGCACTTGTAGAGATTTTTTACCACAACAAATTTTAATTGCAAACTATTACTTACAAAGCAGAAAGCAAATTTTATATATTCAATCAAACAAGTTTTTGGCATAACTGTTAGGGATTGAATTGTCCCTGGAAATTATGTTAGAAATTAGTTGCAATTTTTGGTCTACATTGAAATCAGTCAATAAAGTTTATGGCGTCGTTACCGAGGATTGAAATGAAAGTAAAGTTTAAAGATCAATATTCTTACCAAAGAGAAAATTTCTAGTTTGGAAATTTTTCTGTTAACTTTTATCAAAAAAATTTCAAAAATAGTTTTAACTCGTGTTTAGAATTTAGCTAATGATCTTTATGAAAGCACATCATAATATACGAGGCAAGTCGTTTTCCGATCTTATTTGATCTCAGTGTGTTTCCATTTCAGGAAGTCCTTCCATGCCTAGAAAACCATAATCAAAATTGGTACCACTGGACACTGAATTGGAGAGGATACTGAGAAATCTAAAGAAAGTAAGAAGTGCTTAATCAATGTCAATTTAAGAGCAATGTTGAAACACATCATAACATCCCGCCAGTAATCGAGACCTCAAGAGGCGCGTGAGAACTATGGAAGATGTTTCTCGGGAGAATTAATCATCGTGAGATGAATATTCTACCAAATACCATAGAGGCCCAACAAATTTGAGTTGAAGCCAGCTCTTATCACAATGGTGCAACAACATCAATATACTGGTCATCCCAATGAAGACCTCAATGAGCATATGGGTAGATTTCTGAGAATGGCCAACACGGTGAAATTGAATAAGGTGAGACTTGAAGTGATAAAGTTGTAGCTCTTTCCATTTTCACTGAGAGATGTGGTAGCAACTTGGTTTGGACACGCTTCATTGGATCGTTGAACAATCAAGAGCTAGTGGAGGCATACATGAGTAGATTTTTTCCTCCTGGCTTCACTTCGTGAGAGATGAGATTATCAGGTTCAAGCAAGGAGAAAGCCTTTACAATGCTTGGGGAAAATACAAGAGGTTGTTGAAAAATGCCCAATGTGCATGGTATTGATCTCTCACTACATAGATGGACATCTTTACCATGCCAATTACACTCTAAGGATAATAGATGCCTTGTCGTGGAGCATTCAAGAGAAAGATGTAAGTGAGGGCCAAATGTGGCGCGAGGTGGATACCGGCCAATGCAACTATAGAGCTCCATCTGAGACTTCAAGGAGCAGTAGCAGACTGAGAGGAAGGGGTGCAATATAGCTGAATAGGATGACTACTATAGAGGCAAAGCTTGATGCATTGATGAACAAGTTGGGAAACCAGGATAGAAGAATGCATTCAGTGCATGAAGTGGAAACAGTGGAAGGAAGTGAGCAGAAGAGTATCACTGATGAGGGACTAACTCATGAGAGTCCCTATTAGGTAGAGGAGGCTTAGTTTTGGGTGGAAATATAAGTTACAAATTCAGGCCCAACACCAACCTTCCAACCCAATACACACCAGCACTAAGGAACCATGAGAATTTCTCATACGGCGAGGAGCACAGTGAAAAAGACCTCGTAGAATTATCAATGTTAGAAGAGGCTCGCTACTGGTTCCAGACAAAGAGCAGAGCAATCAGAGAGCTGAGAATCAAGGCCAAAGGAGGTCCCATTCTTTTAAGGAGCAGATACTAAGCTTCATGGGAGAGAACAAAATATTGATGAACATTCATGAACAAAAGTTTGCTGAGCTAGCAGCATTCCAGGTAAACATGATGAGCTTAAAAGTCATCTATTTTCAATCCATTTTTCTGATTTATTTTATTCTAAAAAAGGTTTATTTATGTGCAGAAATATGGAATACTTCACCAAATGTCAGGCAAAGCAGGAATTCAAAAGAAAGCAGAAATTATGAAGAAAAGGAGCGTAATGTGGCTGAGCTAGCATCGATGTAATCGTCAAGGAAATTACAAGCAGAGAGGCGTTAAAACATTAAAGGATTTGATGTCGGAAAACCTTACAAAGAATCAAATACATATTAAGGTTTAAACTACAAAGCTCCGCCAGAAATGAAGCGTAATTGAAGACAAAACGAGTCGGGCGTGAAAGAAACCCAAAGTCAAGCAACTAGAATCGATAGTTAAGAAGATGATGTCGCACGCCCGGGGAGAGGGTCACATGCATCTAAACCCAAGACAAGGGATAAATGAGGTCGACACCAAAAAGAAGTTGCTAGCGTAAGATACAATAATTGATCAACATTTATATTGCGATATTCACTAGCCGCGCGATATCAACATCGGTCAGAAGGTCGCGACATCGCCTGGTAAGAAAACTAAGGTCGCGACATCATCGCCAATAGAAAGGTCGCGATATCATTCAAATGGTCGCGACATCGCTGTATTGAAAAGAAGGTCGCGGATAAGATTAAGCCGCTGACGCCAACTACGGTCAGAGAAGGAAGTCGCTGACATCATTCGCCAGCCGCATCACGCTTGTAAGAAAGAAGGTCGCGATAACACCGGGTTGTCGCGACATCACCGGCAAAGATTTGAAGTCGTATATTAAATGGGGCCAGCGACAATAAGAAGGAACAGAGGTCGCTGAGCGCATCAAAGAGGTCGCGACATTCACAGAAAGACCGGTTGTCGCGATAACATTGAGCCGTCACGACATCAAATATAAAGAGGGCGGGTCGCGACGCCGCGAAGTCGTCGCTGACATCGGCCCAGCAGCGCCTGACAGATCGCGCGATGATCATCACCAAAGACATGTCGCGAACAACAAAGGCTTCGCGACAAAGACCGAGACAACAGAGGTCGCGATAGCAATTGATGTCGCGATATCAACAACCAACCGGGCCGCGAATCAAGTCCAAAAAAAGAGGTATCAAAATTAGCCCAACTTCGTAACCATATAAATATGTATCAAGTATCAAGGAACGCGTTTTCGCGCATTTGAAAGAGACTGGAGGCTAAGGCCTCAGATTTTTTTTAATTTTCTTTCTTTTCGTTTTTTTTTTTAGATTAGTTCGTATTTTTGTTTTAAATTTGGATCTGAACGTTAGCTGTTAAAGTTTTAGCTGAATGCATATTTATATTTCTTCAAATTACTGTCTGGTTGTTTGAATTCGCATAAATTTTGGATTTCCTCGAACTACCAGCTTCCTAATTGGCGCTGGTTTCTTTTGACCAGCAAGCCAACGTGGGCGGTGTAATCTCGAGTTTAGAAACCCAGCTTCCATTGAAATGACTCTATCGCCGTAAATTATCTTTCCCGCGTAATTTCATTCATCGATGTCGAACTTTTCATTGTAACCTACTTGTCGGGGTTTTGTTTATTTTGTGGAATTGATCCTTACCATCGTTGTCGCTTACCCATAAACGGATTGTCTCAAGCTCGATTTCCAAGAGGCCTCGAGGACACAGGAAGGCATTCCCGAGAGTGACATACCGGGTGGATGGCATAAAGTAACCTTGCTATCGGGTGATTTAATGTGTTTCTGTGATTAAAATGGATAAATCCTTCACTTTGGAGACGAAATGAGTTGAACGATTTATCAATTTAAAACATACGTAGAGTTCTCGCCAATTCAAATGGTGAATTCAATCTCGTGTTAGCTATAACACCTCGGTATGTTTGGCTGTATTCAAGTAAGGATTGGGAGCAAATGCAACTTATGCCCTATGATATTTAAAATCAGATTAAGATTGAAGTAATCTTAATGGTTGGTTTAATTGTGAGGATTAGCAAAGGTGCTAGGGATTGCATTTTATGGCATGTGGGTCAATTATGCAATTAGTAAGTTTAGTGGTTTTGTTAGGTTTGAAATTAAGTATGTCTCAAGGACCACTTTGAAAACTCTTGTTATGGAGAGGGACTAAAGTGCAATATCCTTGTGAGTTTATGTGGCATCATGAGGGCATGACACCAAACATGCAAGGTAGGAGCTCGACATGGCAAGTGCATGAGAAGAGCTACATGTGCCAAGCAAACCAATTCCTCTTGGTTTTGGATATGCTAGACCAACTTCAGGGAAGTGGAAAATTATGGAATTTTTAGGTAGTGAGAGAGACTTCTAGAGAGAAGCTGAGGAGAAGGAGGAGAAAAAGGCTTGAAGGAAAGCTTGCTTTAGAAAAAAGTTCACTAAGGTATGTAAACATGATCTTGAGGCCTAGTTGTATTTCTTATGGACTTTGGTTATATTCTCTTGGTTTTGTTGGGATTACATCCTAACCCCAGATTTGATGGTGCTGTGTGTTCAGAACCCTAAACGGTAAAAGATCCGGCCAGAAGATTGCATGTGTGTGTGTGTGTCCATGGAGGTGCTGTCCAATTCTCTCCTTGGACCCCATGACAGCAGTTTTGGCCATAAGTTGGCCTTGAAGAACTCCGAACCAGATGATTCTAGTTGGAGAAGAAGCCCAAGACCTAGACCTTCGAAATGTCTAGAAGCACCAAGAACTAAACTCACCATAAGACCCTTTGACTTGAGGTTGAAAGTCAGCGCATTCTGTCCCCTCTGCTCTGGAGCAGCCTCTGCTGAGTCATAAGCTGAGTTATATTGATCCAAATGGAGTGATTCAAAACCTTTCCTTAAAGTAGGTATTACATAGGGAGTAACTTCATGAAGAAAGTAGGCCAAATTATGGCTCATTGGTTCCCTAATTTCTGTCAAATGGAGAAGAGAGGGCATGATTCGTCCTTAGGAAACGCCTCCTCGGGAGGTCATATTGTAAAACCATAACTCTTGGATTTTGAGTCCCGAATGACCTGATTTAAGAGGCTGGAAAGCTAAGAGATAAGGGAACTTTTGGTCAGAATACCACAATGAACAAAAAGCATGTATGGCTGGGGTCAAAAATTGTAGTTGAAAATAAAGGGTCTTTAGATAGGTCAAAAGAAAAGGGGTACAAGTGTGGTGTGTGTTGTTTGTGTTACCCTACAAGGTGTTAAAATGTTGATATTTGTAAGTGTAAAGAGAGTGTTTCAAGGATCAAGGTTTAAAGGGTAGGTATAAGAATATGTATCTGAAAGCAGGGAAGTAGTAATAAACCAATTGGGTAATTTTATGCAACCCTGATTGTTGAGGCTAAGAAATCTTATGACTTGTTAATTGCAGATCCTTTGGAGTAGCCCTGCTTTGAATTTTCGGAGACTTGTGATTTTGAATCCAAGGAATGGGATCTGTAACCTTCTCCTGCTTATACCATGGTTTGACGAAATTCAGATCATCTCCATGCTTGAACTGTATTTCTAAATGTATATATATATAAATGTATATTTTTATATCTATGGAATTCCTTTAACTAATCAAGCATGATGTTTTAAATATCCATGTGGGTGAATGTTTTGTAAATTGTTTTAAAGCATGACACAAAAGTGGGACTGGGTGTGAGAGTCCTGATTGATAGTGGACACTGACTAAGCGACTAGTCCCTAGGTTGTAGTCCCAAGGTCACAGAGAGCACTGATGTGGGCATATCCGGGTGGTAAGTCCTAAAGAATTTGTCGTTATACGGATGTGGGCATATCCCCGGTAGCAAGTCCCAAAAGAGACTTGTCGTTGTTCTGAGATGATCTGCTGGCTCCTGGTGAAAGCCCAAAAAGAGTCAATCGATGAGGGTCGAGATGGGGTGGTATTGCATCCATTTGTTTCACATCAACCTATTAATTGAAATGCCTGGTGTTTTGAGATGTGTTGAATTATTTGTATTTTTGAAATGTTTTTATATGGCTTGTTACGGATTCACTACCGAAGGTCGAACTCACCCCCATTATTCTCCACCTTAGATGCTGTACAAGACTACATGACTTGAGAGTTTGACTTATGTGGTTTTGGAGGTTGGGGAATTGTGCACACCCTTAGCATGCTGGTGGTTGCACACATTTTGAGGAACATCTAGTGTTGTGTGGAGGTTCACACCAGATATTTCGACAAGCTCATATCGACTGCGGGTCATTGTATATTTGGCTTAAGGATTAGTTTGGGAAAGGAGCTTTGACTGTATGACAAGTGTGAGAGGAGTCTTTCCGTGAGTTGAAAAAAGAGATTGACTACAAATACTACGGGTGTTGATTACTCCAGGAGCCAGAAAAGTACACTATGTTTTCCTCGTGATGCCTGGGAAAGGGCTGTCAGTGTGTACTTATGCGAAAAGGTAGAGTGGTCAGCTTCATGCCTCTAGGCAATTAAAGAAACATGAAGAGAATTAATTCCACGCATGATTTAGAGCTTGGTTGCGTAGGTTTGCCCTCCCAAAGTTATGGCTAAAAATTACTTGTATGGTGAAAGTTTGAAGTGTCTTCCGATCTCAAGAGTTTGAAGTATATATTTACGCAGAGAGATTTGAATGCCAGGCAGAGAAGGTGGATGGAGACACTTGAAGACTTTGAATTTTCTTTGCAATACCACCCGGGTAAAGCAAATGTGGTCGCTGATGCCTTGAGTAGAAAATCAAGGGAGCATCCTTCGGGTTTGATGGCTTATGAGTGGAAGATGTAAGGATTACATCACGAAGTTCCACCCGCAGTTTGATTTTCAGATGTGAGCCTAAGGCATGTTTTTATACATTGCAGCTTTAGCCACAGCTTTTTTTAAGAGCCATTCAGGCCTCGTGAGGAGTGGATATGTTTGAGGGCACACGTCGTGCAGAAGCCGTGATGCACTTCATACGGAGACGATGCAATGGAGGAATCTATTTCTCAATGTATTGTTCGGTGTTTGGACGATGCATGGGCTGAGAGAGGAGGATGAGGGGTTTCATCACTTGCTCACGGTACATCCCGTGAGACAAAGATGTACCACGACTTTGAGGCATCAATCTTGGTGGCATGGATGAAGAGAGACGAGTGTTGATCTAATCAAGGAAAGAATGAGTCGTTCTAATTTTTGAGGAGGAAACCAAGATAAAAATCGCAACGACTATAATTTAAAGGAGCTCGTGCTTCATGTTCAAAGTTAAAAGTGAAGTAATGAAAAGAAAATACCCGCAACAAGGCGTCCAAATTAAAGGTAGTTATCTAACCTAATCGGTTTTCTCGAAAGAAACTAAGGTTAGATAATGAACAAGAGTCTGAGAGATCCAAATTCGCACTTTCATACTCCTGGACTAGTTTTTAAATCTGCGGGTTCATGAAGCAAAATTACAATGCAATCAAGGAATTGATGTTTCACAATAGTTTTATTATTTCGCAGGCCCCTTGCAAAATAACTGCTCAATCTAAATTGTTATTTTATTATTTCAAAAGATTCAATTCATTTGTTATTAATTCAATTCTTTTTAGTTTTATTATTTTAAGGCTTTAAAAGCTTATTCAAATTGTCTATCATCATAGTCCAAATAGTATAGAGCCTTGAGTAGTCGTAGAAGTTGATTGAAAATTCTTGAGATCTCCAGGATCGATATCCGACTAAAATCCACTTTATTACTTGTTCGACCAGGCACTTGCGTAATCGTGGATCAAACCAGGAAGAAATTTATCCGCTTAAGGAAAACCATTTTAATCAAGATAATTGCAAAGAAATATAATTAACAAGTTTCATGGCATTATTGCTGGGGATTAGACAATAGTCCTTTGGTAATAGTGTCATAAATTTTATATGTCTTTTGGTCCAGCGAACAAGTTTTTGGAGCCGTTGCTGGGGATCAAAAGAATTTAGTAGATCAATATTCAGACAAAAGAAGGAAATACTAATTTGGACATTTAAAAGAAAAAGAACAAAAATAGTTTTTCAAGCAGTGGTTATTTTTAGCCACTAACTCAACAAGCCATATTGAAAACATTTGTTGGCTTGACTAATCCTCTATTAATGTGAGTATGTTTTTATTTCAAAGGGAAAACTTTAATGCATAGGGAAATTAATGACCGATCCGATTCCAAAGAGCATCAATTAGAGAGAACACTGTGGCTTCGAGAAAAACGAAAAGGGCGTAAAACCTGGCCTATGGCATGAAAGGCAAGACCAGATCAAGAACAAAGAATGCAGCCTTAAGGCCTCCAATCACTGATACAAAGGAGGACTTTTGGAGACCTATTATTCAGATGAATATCAAGAATCGGGACAAATTCTTACGCTTGATGCAAATAACTTTGAACTGAAGCCAACACTGATTACAATGGTTAAGCACGCTTTACTCCGGTCATCCAATTGTATATCTAAAATGAGCACCTCGGAAGGTTTCGTGATGGCAAACACAATGAAGTTGAATGGGTGGGAGACCAGAGGTCATAAAATTGCATTTATTCCCATTTTCTAAGAGATACAACAGCCACATGGTAAGGAACTCACCATATGGTTATGTTGATACTTGGGAGGAGCTTATAGAAGCCTATTTGGGTAGATTCTTTCCCCCATCACTCACCTCGGAAAGAAGGAGGGAGATAATTGTGTTCCAGCAGGGGGAAGATGAGAGCCTTTATGTAGCATGGGAGAGATTCAAAAGGTTGCTGAAAAGATGCCCAATGCATGGAATAGATCTAAAGACACAGATGGACATAGTGTATCATGCCTTGAATGATACATCTAAGGGCATTATTGATGCTTCATGCTGTGGAGCCTTCAAACGTAAGAGTGCTGAAGAGGCAAGAGATCTGATTGAGGACTGGCGAATGCAAATATGAAAGCTCCATTAGAGTTTTCGGGCGGGTAATCGCGCAGGGAAGAGAGTCATGGAGCCGAGCAAGATGACAAATGCAGGGAGGCAAAGTTAGATGCCATCATGCATAGAATGGACAAGCAAGAGAGGAAGATGCACACGCTTCACAAACAGGAGCACGAGAGGGAACTGAGAGGAAGTGCCGAGGTACCCACCGAAGAACTGCTTTTATGATGTCGATGAGGTTAAGTACTTGGGAGCCAAGAAGTTATCACTTCAAACCAAATCCTAACCCCGCCAAGACACTATATCCAAAGACTGAGGAACCATGAAAAATTTTTCATATGGCGGAGGGGCATCACAAGGCTCAAGGCATGGACAATCCTCAACAAGGATATCACGAATCACCATGTCCCGCAAGAGCAAGAAGGAGGTGGAAATAGAAACCAGTACCGTGAGTCGAGGAGGGCTCAAATCCATTTGAAGATTCTCCAATGTCGCAATTCATGGGGGATAACAAGAAGCTGTTAAACCTCCATGAACAAAGCTCTGCGCACTGGAAGCCCTGGGCACCACCCCTCAAATTTTCGAAGACCACTAATGCCTCCCTCAAGAACCTGGAGACACAAATAGGGCAACTGGCCCTAAACCCGCAAACTGTATGAAAGATGCCTTCCCAAAGGACACGAAGAAGAATCCTGAAGACTCCGCATGGTTGTGCACTCAAGGGAAAGACTTGGTGGAAAAGACAAAGAAAAGACGAAAGCAACAAGGGAAAGGAAGGCCTGTAGCTAATGTCGAAACAATGGAGAAGGAAAGAAAGAAGGAAATAAATTTATCGAGAAGAAGGAAGCAAGAAGAAAACCCAAAACAATCTGCCTGCAGTCCCATTTCCACTGCAGGTCATAAATCAAAGATAGAGGAACAGCTTGCAAGGTTTTGAAAACCTTCGGGTCGGAGATCAAGATACCTTCACATTAAGTGGTGACTCGATGCCACTTTACGCAAAATTTTGAAAGACATACCGAGCAAAAAAAGAGGAAGATTGGTCAAGAAGGAATTGTGAACTTGACTCGCAACTCTGGGCAAAGGTCGTGATTAAGAGAGACTTACCGTAAAAGACGAAGGATCCGTGAGGCTGCACGTATTCCCGCACCATTGGAGAGTTTGAGTTTCGTAAAGTTTCGTGACTAAAAAGCGTGATCAATTTAATGCCTATTCTCATACAAGAAGGTTTGGGGGAGCTTTACTCACTCATCAAGTTACTCCTCCAAATGGCAGATAGAACCTCGCTAAACCCGAAGGGAGTCATGTATGATGTGCCGTAAAGGTGGGAAAAGTTTATTTTCCAAATTTGACTTCATCATACCGGATATAAGAAGATTCACAAGTCCCTTCGTCGAAGGCCATTCCTGGTAACCGGAGTAGCTTTTTAATCGATATGCGAAGGGAATTCTCACTGTGAGTTGGAGAAGAGGCAAATGACTTCAATTTAACTTAAGTTTGAGGAATTTAGACATAGAAAGGGAAGATATCGTTTAATAGAAGATGTATATGTCAACAATTTGATTTTTACTATGATTGTAATTCAAATTTAATCAATGAAGAAGAGATGAATTTCCAAGATCTTGAAGGTTTGATTCGCATTTTTGCACATCGCCTACATTCTACTCGAAAAGTGATGAGTCTGAACAAATGGGTTGAAAAAAGGAGACAAAAATGAAGAAAAGGAATTTCATCAAGAAACCAAGTGAAGAAGGGGCTATTGAAGGAAGGTTAAGTCATTTAAAGTATGCTTACCTGAGTCAAAGAGTAAACCAAGACAATTTCTAGACTCGTCATTGAGGAATGTAGGTTGGCCGGAAATTTTAAGGAATCAAGAGTCTATAGCTTGTCTATTTGGTGAGCAGCAATACCCATCAATATGCATGCACAAAACATCACAGTTAAAATGAAGCTAACTATTGAACATTAAAGGAGATCAATCCAAGAATGAAAGAAGAATGTGAAGGAGGTGCTCAAATGGTTAAATGTCGGTCAGCGATCTATGCACTCAGATGCCTCAAGGTCACCCATGTGGTTCCAAAGAAAGTGTGGATTTACCGTGGATCCGCAATGAAAGAAATGAATTAATTCCAACAAGAACAAGTGGACAGGATGGAGAGTATGCATTGATTACGTGAAGTCGAACACAAAGAACCAGAAAGATCATTCCCTTTTACCCTTCATTGATCAGATGTTGGATGATTAGTGACACCTCATTTTGCTCGATCATTCAAAGCACAACCAGATTGCAATTGCACCTGAGGACTAAGAAAGACCATACATTCACATGCCCCTATGGTACCTTTGCCTTCTAAGGATGCCATTTGCCAGTAAATGCTCCCGCTACTTTCCATCGGCGTACAGATGTCAATGCCTCAGACTTAGTTGAGAAGTCAAGAAATTTTATGGATGACTTCACAGTTGTATGGGGTCCGCTGAACAATGTCCGAACAACCTCGAAACAGATTTCCTCTCAAAGATGCAAGGACAAACAAGCCTAGCACTTCAATTGGGAAATGTCATTTCATGGTACTGTATGTATTGTTTCGTCATAAAATTTCAAGTATATGTATTAAGTGGATTCAATCCAAATTTCCATTATCAAAACCCTTGCACTCCCACAACAAAGAAGGGGAGTAAGGAGTTTCTCGGGGTATACGATTTAGAGTAGGAGAGATTCATCAAAGACTCAAAGATAGCCGTAATTCATTATGACATCGGAGAAGGACACAAGTTTAATTTTGATGATTCCCGCAAGGCCGCTTTGAAGAAATCAAGACGACGTTCTACACCTATCATGGTCGTAATTTAATGGGGATCGTGGATTCAAATAATGTGTGATGCCATGATTTATGAATGGGGGCCAATAAAATAGTAAGAGAAAATATTCAAAGCCATAGAGCACTTATGCTAGCAGATCTCACAGCTAACACAAGAAAATCCATCTCCACAACCCAAAGAGATAGCTATAGTGTTTGCTGTAGAAATTCAGGCCATACATTTTGGGATCCTAATATGTTATAGTTCCTCACATTGCATCACATGCAAACATCAAATATCTCAAGGTCAAAGAAGCTAAGCTAATTGATAAGGTGTCATAACAGAGGAGTTTGATCTGAAATTAAAGATAAAGGATGTGACATGATAGCTGATCACTTGTCCAGAGGTAGAAAGGAATAAAAATGGTAAAAAGGAGGAGGCAGAATTAACAGAACTTCCCCATGAACAAATTACATGTGTCATTCCAACTTCCATGGTATGTCGATATTGTGAATTTACCTGGCTTGTGGAGTAGTTCGTGAATTCAGCCATCACAGAAAAGAAAGTTTCAGACTCCATAGTGTACTACATCCGACAGACCCACTGCTATTTAAAAGAGGTGTCGACATGACAATAAAAGACGTGGTGCCAGAGAGCAACAATGTAAAAGCTTGAGTCGAATGCCAGTGCATCACCATAGGTGATGCTGAGAAAGAATGGGCCACAAGATACCTAACTGATTTTATCGCTCCACTATCTTCGTAGATTGTGCCGAAGGTCAAATTGTGTGATAGATGCCAAAAGATTGAAACATTCAAACAGAAATGAAATGCCCTTTAAAGGTATAATGGTTGTGCAAATTTTTGATATGGAGGAATAGATTTTATTAGACTATTCCACCATCATTTGGAAACCCCGGAGTGTATTGTCGGCAAAGTGATTATAAGTCAAATGGGTGGGAAATGTTTGTCCTAAGGAATGATGCTAATAATAGCTAGAGTTTCTTACAAAAGAATATTTGCAGCAGATTGGAACAACGAACTATCATTATAATGATGGGGAGCTATTTTGCAAACAAAATATTTGGTGCAAACTATAGAGTGTATGACTGCATATATGGAGTCTAGTTTATCATCCCTGCACTAATGGACAGCAGATTTCAGGAGATTAAAAATCCTGAAAAGACTGTAGTTCAAGGTGAAGGATTGGTTCTCCAAACTTGATGATACCTCATTAGTGGACCGTGATTCAAAACTCCCCATCGAACGTCCCCATACGTAATTGTCTTTGGCAAACCATGTCAGCTTACCTCTGAACCGAATACAAAGCTATAAAGCCATCAAGAAGCCGAACTTTGATTTTAAACCGCAATGAAGAGAGATCTCAACCGAATGAACTGAAGAACTGGAAATGAAGCCTAAGTGACAATTTCTTAGAACATATGACAAAACAAAGAAAATGGAAGACTGTATAGGATCTGCAGAAAAAGAGTTCGCAGCAGAGAACAAAGCTCTTCTTTAACTCCATTGAAGTTATTTCGTGGCTAAATCCAAATGGATGGACCACACACAAGGGTGTCAAGCACTACATTTGGAGCAAGAACATTAAAGACGATGTCAGAAGACCCTAGAGTCAATGGACAAAGACCGAAGCATTATCAAAGGTGGAGGAAAGAAACGAAGAGCCTGGGCTAGTTCATTAAGAGAGAGAGAATCTAACAAGTTCAGCTTAAGGACCCAAACCCAATTTAATGAGGCAACCCAGAGATTTCAGTTTCTGATTTATACTTTGATTTTTTTAGAATTCACCTAGATTTTGTTCTTTTAGTTCCTTATAATGATTAGTTAGTACTTGAGAAGTTAATTTTGCTTAATTTAAACTCTCTCCGAAATTTTATGAGTGCTTATGTAAACAACAGTAAGAAGGAATAAATCAAGATAACTCCACCAAGCAAGAAGGAAACTGTAGACTTGAAAGGAGTGTGTGTTCTTCCTTACATAAATTTTTAAAATTTAATAGAATACATGTTTAATTGGTTTGTGATGCACGATTTAATCGAACAGTCTAGAATTTATGAATTGATAAATAGCAAAGGAAGTGTCTATTGTAATTGTAGCCAACAGGTGACTAGGTCAAGGACAAAAACTTATGTCACACAGAACTCAAGTCAATGTGTTGATGTCAGACTGGCCAAGATTAGAGGGAAGAGCAAGAATGAGGTTGTGACCAGCGTATGTCGCGACAAATAAGTCGCGATAACATAATAATGTCATGAGATGTTCCAAGGTCGCAGCCTAGATGACTTGTCCTCCCACGTATAATTCACATGTCACAACAAAGTTAAAAGTTTTCTGCACTGGCAACTTTTAATTTCGCCTAAATTTAATGACAACACAAAATTTATTCAACCTTTCTCGTTTAAGTCATTTATTCAAATCGGGAATTAGAGTAGTATCAATGCAAAACATAATTCAATCTATCAATGAACCACAATGAAATGGTCATTTTCGAGAGAATACTATGAGGAGATTTAGGAAAATCATTCAATATTCATTAATGTTTATTCCAAAAAATTTCCATCGGAAAGATCAAAGAGAACAAGAATCGAGGAGTCTCATTCAACAAGATATAGTGAAAACTTAAAAAGAAGAATAAATAACCTCGTTCTTCCAGAGAAGTTAAAATCACGCTATAAAAGGACAGGAAGACAAGGGAAGAATAAACAAAGAAAATGAGGAAGATGGAGAAAAAGAGAAAAGAAGAGCTTCAAGGTTATGAACACAGAGTTTATGGAATGAATGGAGTCGGAAAACAAACCTATTCGATTCCTTATTCCATAAAATGATGTGTAATGAAGAGAGTGGTTGATGGGAAAGGAATCGGGAAGAAGGGTTAATTAGAACCCATCAAATCCAGAGAAGCTCCAAAGAAAAAGTGGAGAAAAGGCTCCACCTGTTGAATGACCTTGTTAACTCACGAATCACTCATGGAGGAGCCTGTCCGTGGCCAAAATTTTGAAGTGAGCCGCAAACTTTCAAAAAGTTAAAGAGCATAGAATTTAGATCAAGAAATAAAGGGTTTTCTAAACTAGTTACGCTTATTTGTAAGAAAAGGCAGATTGCAATAATATCGAAATAATTTGATCTTTGAATAAAATTTCTGGATCGACAAATTGGCGTTCATTAGATCTGAATCTGCGTTGCGTTAGTTCTACTGCTTAGAATTAAATAAATGATTCTGCTTTTCAAAGAAACGTAATTTTTGCATAATCAAGGCATGAATAAAGAACCGGAATTAGAGTATTTAATGACTGCTTAAATTAATACTTTGAAGGGTAAGAATTGGAAAAATTAGTTCTTGCTGATAGAACAAAAATATCATGTTAAAATAATGTAAGTAAATGTTAATAAAAGTACGAGTCTTGGAAGAAATAATAAATATCGGGTCAACAAAACTTATGAAACTTTTGACATAAATTAGAAGACTGGGAATTCAGAATCTGATTTCACAAATTCCTAGAACTTGGTTTCTGATTTTTGATTGAGCGAAATCCTAGGTGGAAACAACCAATGGTGAAATGATAGAGGCCATCTCTAGTGCCTTGAGCTCTTTTAAAGCCTACCTCAAAATATGCTGCCATTATTCTAGTTCCTGATTTGAGCCAAGTAAGCCTTATTTCTTCAATCAACAGCACTGAAAACTGAAATTCCCTTCCTTGCAATAAACCTGTAGTAAAGAACCCAAATTGTCCCAGCTTAAACAAAAAAGTGTAGTATTACAAAGAAACAAGCTTGGGGAATAATATTCCGCATTTTGGACAAGAAGGGGTTGAAGAAGTAAAGAAGGTATTAAGTAAAATAAGGAATAAGTTTTGTCTTCAGGCCTATTTCCTTGGAATAATTAAGTCAGAGGGGTGTTTAACACCCAGCACCCTAATGTCAACTCGGTATGGAGTTACTAGCCCAAAGTTCCTCAAGAGTAATAGAGCCTAAGAAGACAAAACATTTGCACCTTATCTCCAAACTCATAGAGAAGTAAAGGCAAAAGAGTAAGAACAAAAGAATCTGCCTAAATCATACATATGGAAAGGAGATTCATAAAAAGAATTCAAGAGGGAATCAGCCGAGATTAAGAGAATCGTATAGAAACAAAGAAGAAAAAGGAAGAAAGTTGGAGGCAACAATGTAGAGACAAGATGGAAACTGGGTAATTTACAACCAAAATTTTTTCCATTATCTACCCAATTACCTAGCCCAACATTACAAGCCTGAAAAGACCTCATTGATTCTGGAAAGTTGAATTTACCTACATTAGTGGAGATCAATAAGAAAACAAGCATAGCGGGATTTTACAAACAATTTAAGAAAACTCCTGTAAGATTAACTAAATTCAACATGAAGTCGCAGAAGGATTGAAGACCCGTACACACACAATGTAATGGGGAAGACTTTGTTAAATAACCGCTTAAACAGCTAGTTTATCACCTCAGAAGTATACTATGCTCGTTTCCGCAAAACTGAATGAAAGAATAGTGATATCTCTAATTCCCAACGTAAGAGTGGAATGAGAGAGGCCGCAAAGACAATATTAAAATGTCCTTTGTTTGAGGACAAACAAATCTTTTTCTTTGCTTGAGGACAAGCAAAATTTTAAGTTCGGGGAGTTTGACGAGCCAAAAGTCATTTATTTTCAGTCCATTTTTTCTGATTTATTTATTCCAAAAAGGTCGATTTATGTGCGTAAATACGGAATATTTTTAACAAATCATTGTGGCAAAGCAGGGAATCTAAAAGAAAGAAGAAATTGCAATAAAAGGAGCAGTATCGTGGCCGAGCAAGACGATGTAACTGGCTGAAGGAAATTACGCAAGAGAAAGAAAAGGATTAAATGATTTGATGTCGCGGAAACCTTTACAAAGAATCGAATACATATTAAGGTTGCAACTACAAAGCTCCAATGGCAAATGAAGCGTAATTGAAGACAAACGAAGTCATGGAAAGAAACTCAGCAAAGTCAAGTAACCGAATTTGGCGAAGAAGAAGACATGATGTCGCTGACATTGGCCCGAGAGGTCTCATGCATTAAAACCCGCGACAAAGGGACAACAGGTCGTACACCAAAAAGAAGTTGCTACGTAAGATAAACAATTGATCGAATATTTATGTCGCGAAGACCGATGCGCCGCTACATCAACACCGACCAGTGCGCCGCTGGCATCAGCTAAGGAAACCAAGGTCGCGATGCCATCATCACTAAAGAGAGAAGGTCGCGACATCGAGTTCAAAATGGTCGCGGCATCGGGCCAGACCTAAAAGAAGGTCGGCAAGATTGTTGTCGCGATATCAACTACGTAAAGGAAGTCGACATCATTCAAAGCGCGAAATGGCTAACCGCTGTAAGAAAAAGAAGGTCGCCACAACACCTGGTTGTCGGATTACGATCATCGCGATATTAGTTAATCGCGCGTCGGTGGAATGAATCCGGCATCACATAGATCGGTATGTTCACACATCGGTCGGCGAATATTCAAATACAGGTGAGTGGTCGACAGAGTCGTCAGCGACATCGGGCCCAGCAGAGGTCACGATAAGATCAAGTCGTCACGACATCGCCCACCAAAGACATGTCAAGTAACAAACAAAGGTCACGACAAAGACCGGACAATGTAGGTTTCATAAAAGACTGATGCCGCTGGAGCATCAACAACCAATCGCCGCTAATCAAGTCCAAAAAGAGGTGCATCGAAATTAGGGGCCAAACTTCTCGTAACCCTATAAATATGTAGTTGCTAATCAAGGAACGAGCTCGGGCGACTTTGAAGAGAGATATACTAATAAGGCTCTCGTATTTTAATTTTCTTTTCTTTCTTGTTTTTATTTTTAGATTAGTTCGGTATTTTTGTTTTAAATTTGATCTGAACGTTAGTCGTTAAAGTTTTACTCTAATGCGCATTTATATTTCTTCAAATTATCTATCTCGTTGTTTGAATTCCGTGACAAATTTTGGATTAACTACCAGCTTTCCTAATAAATGCGGTTTCTTGATCAAGAAGTCAATATGGTAACTGGTGAGTTTGAAACCCACCCATTGGAAATGACTCTATCGCCGTAAATTATCTTTCCCGTAGTAATTTTATTCATCGGATGCCGAACTCGCTTGTAAATCGCTACTGTCGTTTTGTTTATTTTGTATTGATCCCAATATCGTTGTCGCCACCGATAAACGGATTGTCTCTAAGCTCGATTTCCAAGAGGCCCTCCGAGTGACACAGTAAGCGCATTCCCGAGAGTGATGAGCAATTCGTGGGACTGCATGCGAACCCGCTATTGGTGATTAATGTGTTTCCTGTGATTAAATGGATAAATCCTTTCACTGGGAGACGAATGAGTTTGAACGATTTATCAATTTAAATGATACAGAGAGTTCGCCTCAATTCGAATGGTGAATCAATCCTGTTAGCAAGGATCTAATCAAGGAAAGATCGAGTTTGCTCTAATTTTGAGGAGGAGAAACCAAAGATAGTGTAAACTGCGCAATGACTATAATTTAGAGCTCAGTTAATAAATTCAGGTTGTGGGTATGAAGTATCAAAAAAGAAAAATACCTAGAACAAGTACCTCAGATAAAGGTAGTTATCTAATCCAATCACTCGAAAGAAACAGCCATGCTAGATAATGAAACAAAGGAGTTTGAGAGATCCGGCTCGCACTTTCTCTTCTCTATAATTTTGGACTAGTTTTAAATCTGAGGTTCATGAAGCAAAATTACAATGCAATCTGTGGTTAATGATGTTTCACAATAGTTTTATTTTCGTGAGGCCCTTTTCAAGGTATAACCTGCTCAATCTAAATTTGTTATTTTATTGTTTCAAAGATTCAATTCATTTGTTAGTTAATTCAATTTTTTTTAGTTTTCATTATTTTAAGGCTTCTTAAAAGCTTATTCAAACATTCTATCATAGTCCAAATAGTATAGAGCTTGAGTAGTCGTGGTAGTTGATTGAAAATTCGAGATCTCCGTGGGATCGAAGGATCCGGGACTAAAATCCACTTTATTACTTGTTCGACCGTGCAATTTGCATCGTGATCAAAACCAGAAGAAATTTATCCAGCTTTTATGAAAACCATTTTTAATCGCATAATTGCAAAGAAATATAATTAACAAGTTTCATGGCATTATTGCCGGGATTAGACAATAGTCATTTGGTAATAAAAGTCATAAATTTGTATATGTCTTTGGTTCAAATGAACAAACATGAACTTGTTTCGTGCCAATACAAATGCATTCTAAAAATTGAGACATGGGGCGGGGCCGCCTCTAGCAATGCAAAACCAGTCAAAAGATTCCTTCCCACGTGATACCAAGAAGAATCCTAAGGACTATATGGAAGTAACTCTAAGGAGTGGCAAAGAGTTTGAAAACAGAAAAGCATATGAGAAAAGGAAGATTGAGGAAGAAAAGCAAGTAGAAGAAAAAGAATAAGAAATCAAGATGGGCAGTTCAGAAAAGACTGAAGAGAGCATAAAGAAAAAAGTGCAACAAGAACAGCCAATAGAGGAAAGAAACCTAAACAAGAAAGAAGAGGTGCAAGCATATATGCCCTTTGTTCCATTTTCTCAGAGGCAGCAAAGAGCAAGGATGGAAGGACAGTTTTCTAAATTGTTGGACATGTTCAAGAAGATAGAAATAAACATACCTTTTGTTGAGGCATTAGCTCAAATGCCTAATTATGCAAAGTTTCTGAAGGATATTCTAAGTAAGAAAATGAGATTTGCTAAAGAATGAGTGGTGAGCTTGACAGCTACTTGCAGTGTAGTAATTCAGAAGAGTTTACCTTTGAAGATGCAGGATCCTGACAGCTTCACCATCCCCTGCACCATAGGAAATTTGGAATTTGGAATTTGGGAAGGCTATATGTATCTCAGGCAAGATCAACTTGATGCCACTATCCTAGGAAGACTGAGTCTGGGGAGCTTACTCCAACAACTATGACCTTGAAGATGGCAGATAGGAATATGGCTCAACTAGAAGGAGTCCTTGAAGATGTACTCATCAAGGTGGGAAAATTCATTTTCCCTGTGGATTTTGTAGTAATGGACATGGAAGAAGACACACAAGTCCCACTACTACTCGGGAGGCCTTTCCTAGCCACAGGAGATGCCTTGATAGATGTCAAAAAAGGAGAACTCACTCTCAGAGTGGGAGATGAAGCAGTACATTTCAATTTGAATCAAAGCCTAAAACAATCTGATTGTGACAATGCTGAAAGTATGATTGTAGAACAGTTTATTCCCATCAGTCGTGAACTGATCAATGATTGTAAAAACCAATTATTAATGAATGAGAATGAGATGAATTTCCAATATATTGAGGCTCGTGATTTTGAATATCTGAATTCTAGTTTTGAAATTAGAGAAACAGTACTCAGTCTGAAAGAAATCAATGTAGAAAAGTCAAGAAGCATTAAAGAGAAGGGATAAGAAGTGGAAAAAAGTTCTGAAGGGAAAATTCTTAAGGAATTAAACTAAAAACAAAACAAATCTAAAATTGATTTTATAAGATTCACAAGTAAATGGATTGATTTTAAAGAAATGTTATGGGGAAGGATACTAGGGCTAATTATATTCATTGATGTAATTATGATTTATATTCATGAAGGCCTGGCTTAATGGAAAATATATTTGTATTTCATTCAAGGAAACCGGTATGAGGTTTACACTTTCTCGTGTTTCCAATTTCTCACACCCACTCTATTCTCCTTCTCGGTCCTTCTACAGTCGCCATATGGTAGTTTTATAAGGCGTTGCTTTCCTTAGAATCCTACTAGTCACCTCGGTCCATACAATAGGACTACTCCAACCACGCGACCCGATCACCTCTCGGTCCATACGATCCTCACATACGCCTAGATGGTGCTACTCCTAATGAAATCCATATAATACTGTATATCTTAATTAAGTAAGACTCTTGACTAGTTAGTTGATTTTGTTTCATTGGAAAATACATTTGGAGTATAGATTAGCCTAAGGGGTATTTCTTTCCAACTGTCACTATGGAAACCCTTTTGCACTAGGGTCTTAAACTCACTCCCCAACATAAATCAATTACGCAAACCATAGTAATCCAACAACTACACCAACTAACATCAACACAAGAATAAATTCACAAAACCATTCTAAAAGATATACAAATCAAGCATCAACCTCAATAATCAACCCTAGAGGAGAGTTTAGCCACTCATTACAACCAAGAAATCCAACAAAACCATGTTTAACATAAACATAATAATGAAAGATTAAATAAGAGAGTAAAGTTTACAGATACAAAATAAATGAGAGATGAAATTCATCTCAAATTCTACTCTACAGTTGCAAGAGCTCCTCTAGTAGATAGTTCTTCAAAATAAGCTCCAAAAACAAAGTAAAACTAAAAATAAAAACCTTATGGCTCGAGAAGAAGAGAAGAAACCCCTAAGGAGTGGTGTTCTCCTCAAAACTAACCCTAATCAAGCATAAAATACATATTTACAGTTTGGAAATGGGCCAATTCAGGCCCAAAACCAGAAGTTTAACTAACCTCGTCGTTTCCGCTCTAGGCGGCACGTATGTCTTCTCCCAGTGTAATGGCCCTTCGCATAGGTGAAGAAAAGTTTCGCCTAGGTGAACCCGAGAGTGATTCCTGGCATGTAGCGATGGTCTGCCTAGGCGAAGACGCATGTCTTCTCCTTATGTAGTGGCCCTTCTCATAGGTGAAGAAAAGTTTCAACCCGAGAGTGATTCCTAGCATGTAGTGATGGTCTGCCTAAGCGAACCAAAGAGGTCTTCTGCTTTTCGGCTTTGGTTCTGCCTTCATGTCAGTGAAGCTTCCTCTTCGCCTTAGCAAACCTTGTCGCTGAGGTGAAGCGTACTGCAAATCAACAACTTCCTCTTCAGTTGATTTCTGCTGTCACTTTGTTTGATTTTCCTTCATATTCTGCAAAACATTACATAATGGGGGATTAGTGTAATATTGATGAATAGGGTGTGAATTCAAAGATTCGAAAGAGTATAAATGCATGAAAACTCACTCAATATGTGTATATAATTCATACCAAACAATCTTAAGTATCACAGAGCCATCTAACATGGTGTGTAAAGCTAGCGACAAATTCTCCGGCGACTTGTAATGAAGAATGCTGCCCTAGGGTGAAGAGAGCAGCTAGTCGGCCAGATTCCCAAACGTCAAATTATAGGGTCTTGACTGGCCGTGACTCTCAAACATCAAAGAACGCAATGTGAACCCGCAAAAAAAAAAAAAAAAAAAAAAAAAAGGCATTCCGGTAGCGGTGGGTCGGCCGCCTCTCCTATGATTAAGTCAGCAAAAAGTGCGGAGAGGGAGAATAGAATAGGAGTAGTTAGAATTGCCTACCTTCCGTTGGGGATCTTTTCAATTTATGTGTCTAATTCCACTAAATCCCTCTTCCTCCCTTCGGGTTAGGATTTTATCTCCTCCTAATTTAAGGGAGGAAATCTTCTTTTCCTTATCGATGACTAGTTATTCCTTATCGTAGATCGTTATTTTCCCTTTCCAGTTTATTCTCCGAGGATGAGATTCGAAGTCGGTACCGCTTAATAATATCGCTTCATGATTTTCCCGCTCTCTAGGTGCTTATTCGAACATACTTCTCATATGAATATAATTCTCATATGAGGAATTTGCCTGGGCCAAGGACTTAAGTCCCAAAGTGCGCCAAGCAAGCCTAGGAAGAATTTTTCCTTACTTTCTCGGGCGGCCTCTATAAATTCTCCTGTCTGAGAAATGTCCGCCTGATCTTGGTGAGGCGAATGGAATTTGGTCATTTCACAACATAAGCCCAACGGGCCCCGAGCCCATTGAGTATTGGATCCCAGAGATCATGGTACTCACATGTTTGATAATTGGATACAATTTAATTACAAAATGAAGGTTTGTTTATAAAGACTTCAAGCCTTTGTGGTTAAAGTAATAATCGAGACAATCATGTCCTTAAAACGGGTTTCGAGGTATGACATTATAAGTCATTTTTAAAAATCTTAGTAATTAAATATTTTAATAAAATTACTAAACAGGTTTTTAATATCTAAATCCTATAACTATTTATATGATGTCAAAAGTAGGTCGTAAGTTTATATTATGTTCACTTTTCAAAAAAAAAAGTTTCATATCATGTCTTAAACACGTAATAAACTAAAATTAGTCTCATCATTACATAGGAAAACCTAAAGGCATCTTCCTGTAAGATAAATAAACAAGATTCCCATGTGGCAAAAGTATTAGTGATGACGTAATCATGTTTACATCACACGGTAGGTGGAAATGATTCTCATGGTGATGGTAGGAATATGTCAGCTTTCCAAAATTACTGAAATGCCCCTTCATGCTAGGAGAGACTTTTATTCGACCTTGCCCCAACCTAAGTTAAAAGTTAATGTTTTTTAAAACTGATAGCTATTTTAAAATAAAAACAATAACAAAAATAGGAAAAACATAAAAAAAAAAAGACATAAAAACATCTAAATTTAGACAATAAAAATAATTTTAAAAATAACAAATTAGTATCTTGCTTTAAAATCTATTATCATAATAATTTTAAAAAATAAGATCCAAATATGCCTTGACTTTTCTTTTTTCTTTGTTTCAAATGCATCATTTAGTTTATAAAATTATTTGTTTTAAATGCATCATTTAGTTTATAAAACAATATACTTAACTTCTAGAAATCGATAAAATTTAGGATAACACTTACAAGGTATAACCAAAAAATATTTTGTAAAATTAACTTTTTTTCTTTAAATGCAAAGGTGGTGCAAAAGATATTCTTTAGATAAAAAAATGTCCAAAGGATATAGTCATGCGAGCACTTCATGAATCAACAAAAAAAAATGCATCTAAAGCTATTTTTTTCGGTCCAAAAGTTACTTGGTATTTAATAAAGCTTTTAAATAAAGCATTCCAAAGAATGGAAGATCTAAAGTCTCTGACCATCCCAAATCTATTCCAATTTTAACCTTTCTTCCTTAATAATTACATCACGTAATTCTTCATTCATTTATATCACTTCATACACTATATAAAATTGATTTAAAAAGATAATATTTAATTAAAATTTAAATAAATATAAAGATTCAATAAAATAAAATGGCTTCTAAATATTTAATTAATCTAATAAAAATAAATATAAATATTTTGAATTAATAATTCTATTGAAGCTGAATTTTTTTGGTTACAAAATATTAATTAATTTCAAAAAATTTGGTACTTCTTATAAAAATATTTGTAGGCTAATAAAATAATTAATTCATATCAAATAAAACATTTTATTTAAATTGTATTTTAAATTATTCAAAAAATATGATTTATGGTTTTTTTCAATTATTAATACATTTTATTTGTAATATTATAAATTGAAAATAATGAGAATTTGATAAAATATGTAGCACATTATTTGGGAAAATGGTTTTGAATTCCAAACGATATGAATTAAAAATGGGTTTCTTCCAAAAAACTATATGGGTTTTCCCAAAAATGTCTTAAAAATGTGTAGTCTAAAACGACTGCTCGTCTCCACTTTGGGAAAATGATCTAGAAAGTGGAAAGTGATGGTGGGGAGGGGAGAAGACAGGTCGCCTATGGTCGCCGATGGATCATGATCTCACATGATTTCTGAGAATGCCGCGCGTGACGATAGGATTTGGATCGGCTGGCAAGGGCGGGGAACGACGGACGGAGGACGGCGAACTGCGACGGCGAACGGCGACGACGACGCTGTGACGGCGACAAAATGGGCTGGCTTTCCTCCTGAATTCTTCCCTTCTTCGAACCGCGATCGACCGATCCGGTGCAGGTAAATCTGGTCGTTTTCTCCTTTCCCTCTTCAACAGTTTTTTGCGATTTGGTTCAGATCTGGAAATCGTTTCCATTTGTTTGCTATTTATAGAATTTGTTTCAATTTGAGTTCAAAATGGTTCACGTGGTATCGCTTTTGTCAAGGGAATCTCGTATTTTTCATGCTTGAATATTTGATTTGGTTCAAAATCGTTGGTTCACGTGTGATTTTCGCCCAACGCAGATATATAACATTGAGGGTGAACGGTTTTGTCGCTATTACTACTTAACACATCGCTATATTTGGCCAATTTTTACGATCATTGTGTTCCACAAAACCCAAATTTTTAGCTCTCGCTTTGGCTAACTGTTTGAGCACCTTTTTTTCGCTTTAGCATCCAAAATGGCTTCTGCCCCGGGGTTTTGGCTAACTCGGAGTTGCTCTAATGTGGAAAAGGAAATATATTCTTTTAAAGCAAAAATATCCAAAAGGATATGGGCTATAACATGGAAAAGGACTTAATTCGTCGTAAGGGATTATCTACACTTTCAGGATCATTTTGTATGGCCATATGATACTTTCTGTTATTTTTGCAATAGGTTATCAAATAATTTTGAAAATTATCCCTTTTAAACTCACTCCCCAAAATTCATGTGTACTCAACTAATTCTAATAATCAAATATAATATTTATGTTTTTTAAAAAAAAATGTATAAAATATGAAACATTTTAAAATGATGTTAAAATAATAATAATAAGTTTAAAAATCCATGTGATAAGTTAAAGTATTTATAAGTAATAAATTTTATAAATGTTTAAAATACATTTTGCTATGTGTTTAAGTTTTTACCTACTCGCTGAGCTTTTTCCTTTAATAAAATGGTTTTTTTCTCCATTTGAGCTTATTTGCTTTTGTTTCTTCGCTTTTATCACAACTTACATGGCGCGCGTTATTCGTCGGGTTTTTTGTAGACGACATTTGACAAAAAAGAAGTCACACAACCCTGCTCACAATATGTTTCCATCGTACCTAGAATCTTAGATATTCTAAGTATATTAGGATTACCTTTTGTGTATGCCTTGAATGCTTCTATTTCCATGCATTAACTTGATGCTATGTCATCCTCTAATATTTTTAATATTCTCGTGGTTCAGATAAATGAAATTCTCACTTCCATTGTGAAAAAAAAAGCCGCGTATCGGTAGATAGAAAGAGGTAGATCTACAGAGCCATAATGCCTATAGTTCTAGGTTTTCATTTATTTTTTCGATTTCATCATCATTTCTTAGCGCACGCATCAAAGGCCGCTTTAGTATAACGCTTGTTTCTTTCATCGCTTTCTTCTTTACGAGACATTTATTTGTGTGTAAACAATTCAAACGGGCAAAGCATATCCGATTAAAATTAACAAATGTGTAAGATCAATTATCAAATGTGTAGACTTTAAGCCAATTCATTATGCTTTTAACCTAGATATTGTTTTATCTTCTATAGTTTTTAGCGAATGACAAGTTTGAATCAATAAAATTTTTTTTTCATTAAAAAAAAAGTGGTAAAGGGGTCTTCAAAAAAAAGAAAGAAAGTGGTAAACGGGAGATGAACACACTAGAAAACTCATGACTAAATCCTTGTAAGAACATACTGTTACAATATATCTGCAAAAGTAAATAGAAGTAAAAAAATGTATTTTAGAAATAATTTTTATATTTAATATATTATTTTTAAGGAAAAATTAGTATTAAAATCTGGAACTTTCATGACTTTTACTTTAAATTATGAACAAAAAGTTGTTTTTTAAAAATAACAACTTTTATAAATTTTGTTTTTTATATCCTAACTTTCATTTTAATTGTAGTTCTTAAGAATAAACTCACTATTGTTTATTTTCACATGCTGAACAAGGTAGAGGTTTGGAGTCTTGTTGAAATATAAAAACAAAATTCATGAAAATTGTTATATTTAAAAAAATAAACTTTTTCTTAATGATTTAAATGTAAAAATCATGAAAATACAAAATTTCTAATTATATTTATTAAAAAGTTAAGTATAGAGTATTGAGGGTATTTTTGCATCGATCTGACTTGTGAAAGCAATCAAATGATTGTGCAGCTTGACTATGAAGGAAAATTCATATAAAATTCACAATTTAAAGTTTTTCCGGTCGAGGGATGTCTCGTAGAAGCAGCGCAGAAGCAGCGACGAAAGAGCTTCTCCCAAAGCTGTTGTTTGCTTCTGGCTTTCATGGAGATGAGCGGAAGATGCAACAAGAAACGAAAGATTTGCCACCAAGAAGATGAAGAAGACGACGAAGAGAAGATGGAGAAGTTCTTCGCCATCATCAGTAGCATCAGAGAGGCTCGCGACCACTTCATGGGTGCTGGCGCCGCCAATGGGGTGGCGGAGCAGGGGAGGAGCAACGCCAGCAAGAAGAGCAAGCCGGATGACGCAGGCCCTGATCTCAGTCATCATCAGGAAGAGAGGAAGCAGCCGGTTGAAGTCTGGAAACCGTCCCGTGGGAGAGAGGATTTCAGTGGGGAAAGCAGATAAGTTGAAGATGATGACGATCAAGAACCCCGGCGGCTTCAGTGGCGGCTTCTGAACCATACAAGGAGGAGACAGATCGGAAAAGGTGGGAGAAGAAGACTTGACCTCAAGCTTGCCTGCAGAAACTCGGTCGTTGCATAAAGTGCAATGGACTATCATGTGCTGGGTGAGAGCTTCCATTGTTGTACTTCTGTGTGGTTCATACAACACGGGGTTTAAGCCAGCTGATAATTAAGGTTTTAGGGAAAAGAAATCTATGTTAATTAGATGTGGGTTTTAAAATCTATGTTAATTAGAGAAATGGATTTTCTTTAATTTTATTTAACATAGCTACTGCTGCCTGATTAGCAATATGCATGGAAATTTTGATCAAAGTTCATCTCATAACTGATCAATTTGTTTGAAACCCAAGTAACTGTATACACCTTTCCCAATTCTCATCTTCTGCAAACGTCCCTGACAGACTTACAGAAACCCACTCAAATTATCTTGTATGGGAATTAGAAGTCAACTTTAAGTAATGTTTTGTTCACGAAAGCTTCAACTTCTGGAACCAGGAAGTGAAATAATCTTTGATAATTATGGACATTGGAATTGAGGTCCCAAGGACCCATATATCAGTTTCTTCTTTTTTTTTACATCTATTGACTTTCTTAGAACGGTCATAATATTAAATTCTTATGAGTTTGAACCTCTTATTTTACCACTTCAAACTGTGGTCTAATTTCATATTATTTTTAAAAACTCTTTAGCATCTACCACCCATGCCAAGATCAAGCAGACACTATTTATAACTTTAAGCCCAAAGGATCGTCATGGCTTTAAGCAAGCTCATTGATGTTATTTGTAACTTTAGGCTTAATGCTCGACTTTAGACATGTTTTTATTAAGATTAGAGATCAATTTCGATATCATTTATAATTGTAAACCTAAAAAATCATTATAATTTTAAGACACGTATGTTAGGTAAAAAAGAACTCAACACTTTCCTTAGTATTTCACGTGGGATGACATTTTGAAGAAAATTGCTGGTCTGTCAAAAAAAGAAACTCGTGGGTCCTCCTATAGCTATCCACCCGTGATGAACACCTTTTGTGTTGAAACTAAAAGCTATCTTGCTAGCCTCTTATAAATTACCATTCTCTTGTTGGTCCATAGAGGTGAAAAAAGAAAAGAGAGAGACGAAGAAGTTATATAAACAAGGTTAAAATATCGATTAACATATTTCCAGACGGGATTTTTACTGATACATTCCGAGATATATCGATGTATTTTTTTACATAAATATCAATTTATCGAAAATTAATAAACATACTTTAAAATTTATAGAAATACTTTGTAAAAATATAAAAATTGCAATAATAATCAAATATACATATTGATATTACATTGCAATGGTTTTTTTTTTTTTTTTTTGCAAAATTGTGCAATGGTATTTTAAAGTCAAAATGAAGATCGGTGTGGTTCAATTATAACATTGAAACATACCTTAAATTGCACAAATGATATATTGAATGAAGACTTGAACACAAAGAATTGACCAAAATATTCTTATCTAAGACTTGCACAAATCAAGAATTGTTTGAGAGAGATATCAATAAGAATGGATGAGTTTGATTTGAAAAACTAGTTATTTTAAGCTATTTATAGAATTTTTAGAGTTTAATTAGCCGCTTTTGGTAAAAAAAAAACCATTAAAAATGAATTATGACCGTTGGATTTGATTTTGGATCAAATCTAGCCTTTAGATCTTGATCTAACCGTTATAAATCATTTCTATCCATTAGATCAAAAATCACTGGATGTCCATATGTCATCAATATATCCTCGATATATCTCCGTTTTTTCTTTATATTTTTTTATATATCGTCGATATATCCTCGATATTTTTCGATATATCGTTGATATTGTACAAACTTCAATAACGACACGCACATCGTTCCATACACTGATTCTAGTCGATAATATCGTCGATATATCACTATCTTACCGATATATCGATGTTATTGTCCAATTTTTCTCTCAATCGACTATTGTCGACTGGAGCATTATATTGATAGATCACACCTAAAATACAAATTATATTATTGATATTTCACGAAATTTTTAACACTGGTTATAAGTCAATTCAAAGAAGACAAAACAGAAAGGCGTTCTTTAAATACAGAGATGACCCACTGGCTATTTATATGGTATACATAATTGAGATGTGTTTCACATTTCTAAGGAGATTAAAACTCTTGTGTTCACACTGAAACCTCAGGGCAGATTAAAGCAATTACAGCAGTGGAAGTATCAAGAATCTTGTGTCTTGCAACATTCTGCCTCCCGCTTGTAGTTGGTGGGCATTGATGAACCTACTAATAAACAACAAATTACTTTTTCTTCGACTCAAAAGTGATGACATACTTCATCAACAAATTCACAGTCACTTCCTCAGTCTTGGAAATTAGAAAAAGTGGATGTGGGTGATACTATTTTGGACTATACTTATATGTGTGTCTCTTTTTATAATAAACGAAAATATATTAAAAACAAGTATAATCATAAAGCAACTTTATCAATAATGAAATTTGGTGCATCAAAACACATCATCGGACTACTATAATCATAAACTACCCGAACAATAGGATTGACAATGATTGTTGTCTTATAAACCTCTATCTGAGTGCCTAAAAAAATCTCTATTTTTTATTTAAATTAGTATATTTTTATATTAAAGATGATAAGACTCACATTCTAGATCCAACTCCAAAAAACAATCTCTATTTTCAACTTCAAATCACTATTCATTCTTCAAGTATCTATTTTTAAAATTAGAATATTTTAAGAATATGATGAAAAATTTATTTATATTTAAATATAAATATGTAAAATTATATTAAATAAATAAAAATATATTAAAAACCTAAAAATGCATTTTAAACTAATAAATATTATATCATAGAACATCATATTACATTAAAAAATAAAGCAACGTTAATAAAAGCTACATACTAAAAATACATTAACCAAATGATAAAGATACAATATAAAAACTAATAAAGTGGAAGAATTGTCCTACTGCATGGGCTGGACAATATTCGGAGCGCCATGGCCACCCATCTATCATTCTAGAGGCAGTAGCCTCTTATGATTTATGGATATTGTGGTCTCTTAAATTCTCAGAGTCAGTGAATCGTCGGAGCATCCACTAGTTGACTGCAACCTACAAAACAAATAAGAAGACGACAGTGGTGTTCCGTCTTCCCTTCGATAGCAAAGTTAGTCTTTTTCTGGAAGACTTAATGCTTAGAGTAGCAGTTATTTCGATCCAAGATCTCGTACCTTGTTTGGCGTGACTTGCTTCTCTTTTATGGAAGGAGAAAAGAGGATCCATTTTTCTGAGGGTGTAGATCATTTTCTTCCCTGGCTAATGTTAGTGGAAGTGGCTCTATTCGAAGGATGACTTGGTCTTCCTTTACGTAATCCGTTTCCCTGACAAAAATGCTAGAATGCCTCCTATTCCCATCGTGGAGGGCGAGGGGCCGCTCATGGGAGATCTTACACTTTAGTACCATGAAGAGAGTTTCAGAGGCGTTTCGCTTTGGTGGAGTTGCCGATCGGAAAAGGAAACACCTAGGTAAAAAGACATCCGGGATATGAGATGCCCGGGCACCCGGACGGAGATGCCCGGGCACCTGGACGGAGAATTGGTCGGGCGTTCCTATGTCGGCTAGCTTTTGAGCCTAATCCCTTTGGTAACGGGGCAGAGATCGTCCGCTTCGGGAATGCACGGGTTGGCCTAGCTCTCTGGGGATCTGCCGCCAACAATAGGTGTCGCCCGGGCCCATGCAGCCCACACGCCCCCTTTCTCAGAAGGGAAAGAATATCATCTCGGTCGGAAAAAAAAAGGAACAAGCTTGACCGTCATATTATAGGGAACAATCCATCATTAATGCTGCTCAATTTTCAACGTAAATTTTGTAACTTTTGAGTAGTATTAGATATTTATTGGAGTCGCTAGAGTTGATTTTGAATTTGAGGCGGTATAAAGGCTGAAGTAATTGATTGTCTTCGCGGTTATCCTCGTTCATGTCGGGAGAAGGATAGCCCGAATATTGCTAAAGTCTGGATTGCTTGGGATGAAGGATGATCGTGTTCAATTTAGCAGGCGCGCCTTCTGTCGGGGTTGGGTGGGAGGTTGTATGCTTGGTTTAGTAGTGATGTCGGGGATGCCCAGGTGGTTCTAGAACTTGAATGGAGTTCGAGGACACCTCATGTATGGAGCCCTGCGGGGATCAAACAGCAGTCCCCCGACCTCATCCTCTCATTTCCTCTTTTTTTTTGAAAGCCACGAGGCGACCTCTTTCGACCTAATCTCCGTCTTTCCCTTCTTTTTGGTAGTGATGACAATTGCCTTGCCTATTTTTCTTATGTATTTCGGATGTTATGAATGCTAATTTGGCCGTGACCCGGCCATTATGATTTCTTGGCAACAAACATCGCTATCTGCATAGAAACACCTTTTGGTGTCTGATAAATAAAATTATGGTTTTATCACTTTTGTGCCTTATTGCAATTATGTGTGGATATGCTATATTTCTATCTAATTGAGGCTAATTGATCATTATAAAACTTGTTAAGCGGGCGGTTTAGCGTCGAAAGGCCCTTGAAGTAGCCACGCGAGTGCGATTATTACTAGAGTGGTAGTCGTGATGGTTGAGATCCAGGCAGACGATCAGTCATCGCCGCATTAAATGCGACTGCATGCCCTAGGCGGCAATATATGTAGATAGGCATCATTAAGTCGTACATTTTTCCCTTCCGTGTTATTTTGGTTTATCTTCTTCCCTCTTGGTGACCAACTATTGCGAATAGGCTAGTTCTACCTTGCTTTCGTTCGTGAGCCATCGTTGGCGTGGCATTTCATTCCACAGTGTATCATCGCTCCTTAGTAGTGTTGGTCGCGGTGGTGACGGGTTCCGGTACATTAAAGGCACGGAAGAGAAGGGATGTCTTCACTTATTAGCCGGCGGTATTGCGAGCTAGGGGTATGCTCTTGTACCATTTGGGTATATGACTAGGGTCTAATATTCGCTTTCTCCTCTCCTTTTGATCTTCTTGTAGAATGGCGATGGGTCGGGAAGAGACTTCCACGGTCGCCGGAGCGCCTTCGGCGACGCCTTAGCGGTATCATTCGTCCACTGACGATGGAGGCTAAGGGGCGCGAGGTGCTAATAACGGTGACACCAGGTTGATGGAGAGGCGAGCGAGTCCCACGTTGGGTGGAGGGAACACAGCGGTGTGTTTTTGCACAGGAGCATCTAGCGGTCGGGCTCGGCTTTCGTCACGGCCGTAGTTAAACAATTTTGCATTTTACCCGGGCGCCCTCAGCCCTTATCCACCCAGCGTGGTCAAGTATCCCTAATCGCGAGTTGTGTGTAACTCCCCTCCCATACCAGCTCGATCTCTACGTTGGTGGGCTCTTCATGATTTACTTTTACGGGCGCGCCAGGGCGGTGGCGGATGTCCATGTCGGTTTTAAGCGCTATTTGCGGATCTTTAATGGGCTATAGGCTCACCTAAGACGAGAGCGAAAGGCGTTGCTAGTGAGGGGTCCCTGGGATGAGACCTCGGGTTGCCGTTTAATGTTAACCGGTCTCAGTCCTTCCCAGGTGTGTAGTTGGGCCGAATCTGGATTGTTAGCCTATCCCCCGATGTTTGTCGTGTTATGATGTATTAACCGTTGGTTATCCATGCAGGAAAGGCTTGGCGGAAGGTTGGTAAAGCCCAGGTAGAGAAGTCGGCGTGAGGTCGCGACTTTGGAGATTTCGCGGGGCGTCTTTGCCGAGGTTAAGCACTCGAGAGAACATATGCGTCGTAAGACACCAGGCGAACTCATATACCCCCAGTTATTCCCCGGCCCTTGCCTTCGCACATCATGGAAGGGGAGCATTTTGTGGTTGCTGATTTGCGGCGCCTGGTTTCTAGAAGCGCTAGCTCCTCCAGGAATCCAATAATTGAGGCATCGAGTTGGGTCTGAGTTGAGGCACATCAGTCATCGCAGCTTCTTGACGGGGATTCAGTTCATCCTCTGCTCGATCACAGCCTCCTGTTGCCAGCGCAAGTGTGCCAGACTACCCAAGTGGTAAGGCGAGCGGAAAGGGCGTCAGGGCATCGGAACGCTAGGGTCGAGGGAGGATTTCATACCTTGGATTCCTCTGCAGGCATACGAAGGTCCCGGGACTTGGAGGAGAAGACGAGATGAGAGAATGACGAGGTGCTTTCGATCGCTGCGTGCGTGCGCCAAGAGGCTGCGGTGATTTCTAGCGGTGAGTCGGACACGCACATGTCGGATTGGGGGCCAGGAGCCTGCCGGCTCTTAGAGGTCAGCTGTGGTGATGGAAGTTCGGGGACTAAAAATTATCATCCGCCTCTCGGCTGGGGCTGGTCGAGCGGGCCAGACCAGGGCCCGGCCGTCATATCGAGCGAGGATGATCAAGCCTGCCTCCAATAATCCGCGCCGATCGAGTGAGGAGTAACAGCGGTCGGGTATATGCGGTCGAACTTCCAGACTGCTAGACCGGTGATAACCCGCGCTGCAACCCTCCGCCTTGGCTGAGCCCCAGGGAGAGGAGGTGATATGAGCCACAGGGCGAGAGGTGAAATTTATCTTTGTAAATGGTTGGGACAGTTATTTGTGGGCGATCCTCGACCCATCGGCTAGGCAATTTGTATTCGCATATATACCGGGTGCGGGTAGTCGCTCGGGGTATAAGGTCTTCACAGAGAAGTTATACGGTGACCCTCACACTTCTACCCAGAATGAGGGGATTTTTATGAGTTGATGAGGACCAGGATACAGTTCGAAAACTAACAGATCAGTCATTAGATTTTGTTAAGATAGGAGTTAGGTCGAATTAGTAATAGTGTTATTTCTTATTTTCTTAGTTGCTAATGGATTTCTTTGCAGGCCATTGCAGCTGTTCGGAACATGGCGCTTCAGCATCACGAGTTTGAGCTCCATTGAAGGCCAGCCAGAGCCGGAAGGTAGGTTGTATGTTCGGCGGGAATGGCCGAGACGGGATCTGAGTGCCTCATTAAAAGAGAATTTGAGTTGGGCGTGCTTCGTCGCTTGAGACGGGAGGCTAAGGAGTCTGTGGCGGGAAGGCTGCTCGGGGCGGAGGCTAAGGGACGCGGCGAGCATGCCGCTGGCGACGATGGCGAGTTAGCGGCGGAAGGGCGGGTTAATGCCCCGGAACACGGATAGAGTCGGGCTTGCACAGGTCAATGTGTAGTGCTTCGCGAAGATGCAGCCCGGCGGTCGAACATGGAGCTGCTCGAGAGGCGTTGGCCATAGCGGGGGAGGCTTGTAAGAAGGCAGAAGAAGAGAATGGTCGTTTGGCAGATGAGAGACTTGCCTTGGTCATGGAGCTCGGGACTATGAAGGATGAAATCGCGCGATAGAGAGAAGGCTGCTGGCGATGAGAAACAATGGAGGCCAGGAGTTCGATTCAGTGATGATTCAATTAAGACTATAGTTTGACTGCGTTTTCACGCCGCGACATTTGAGCAAGCCTCTCGAATCTGAGATGGAATGCCGGATCCTTGAGTCTGCTCACCCCGAGTTCTTGACCCCATTTGCCCCCGAAGCATTGCATCGGCCTTGAATCGGCTAGGTAGCAGGAGGAGCACGGAGGGTGCTTGTTCTTTGCTAGAGAAGAGGCGAATCTCCCGATAGGTCCCCCAGTCTTGTTTGATGGTGGGATTGAGGCGCCCATGCCAATGGGATTTTATGAAACTTCATCTTTTCGATGGTTGTATCAAACAATTTACTCTCTCGTCTTCTTTTTGCTAAATTTTGTTATACTGAATGCGTTGATGTTATGCCATCCGGGTTTGCTTTGATTTGTGTTGAGTGCTTCATTTGATTGCATCTGTTAGAGATCATAGGCATTGAGCCGGATGGGCCGCTTGTTGGGTTGTCTGGATAGGCCACCGACTCCGCCACCCGGGCTTATACTTTGACTAGCTAGATGTGATCTATCTTGGCCGAGGCGGTCGATGAAGCTAGCCACGGACTTGTAGTTTAACCCGGTTAGATGTGTCCCATGCTGGGTAGAAATGGTCGATGAAGCTGGCATGCGGGACTATAGTTTGACCCGGTAAGATGTGATCTATCTTTAGGCCCGAGGCCAGTCGGTGAAGCTGTGCCGCCCCGGACTTATAGTTTGACAGGTTAGATGTGATCACGGTGGGTCGGTGGTGTCGATGTTGCGCCCACGGACTTATAATTTGACCCGGTAGGTGTCTCCAGTCTATGTTGGGCGGTCAGTCGATGAAGCTGCGCCATCGGGACTTATAATTTTGACCGGCTAGATGTGATCTATGGCCGGTTGGGAGCGTGTGGGCTTTGCGTTTTTGGACACATCGTTTGACCAGCTAGATGTGATACATCTTTGGTAGGAAGGTCGGTGAACTCACGCCGCCCGAACATAGTTTGACCATCTAGATGTGATCATGCTTTAAGAGGCGGAGCGGGTCGTTGAACTCGCCACCGGGACTTATACTTTGTGAGGCTAGATGTGATCTATGTTGGGCGGGGCGGGTCGGTGTTGCACCACGGGACTTATAATTTGACCCGGTGGGTGTGATGCATCTTTGGGACCAGGCCAGTCAGTGTTTGCGCCACCGGACTTTCCTGGTGGCCCTGCTTAGATGTGATCTATGTTGGGCGGGGGACGGAGTCGATGAAGCTGCGCCACTTTCGGACTTATAGTTTGACCAGCTAGATGTGATCCCATCTTTGGGCAGGCGGGTGATGAAGCTATACGGGACTTATAATTTGACTGACTAGATGTGATGCATGTTGGGCTGGCCAGTCGATGAATTGCGCCACGGGACTTATAGTTTGACCTAACGTATAGATATCTGGCGAAGACATGTCGTGGATAATAAAGACGTTCTTTTATTGATAATACCTCTTCCAAGTGCGTGGCATTCCATTCTAGGTCTGGGGAGTTCCATCTGACATCCCAGTGGCATAGGACTGAACTCCGGTAGTGTGACTACATACGGTCCCTCCCGGATTCAGGTTGGAATTTTTGCATTTTGGGATTCGCGGTATTCAAGCTTTCCTTAAAACTAGATCGCGTTACGGAACACGGAGGAAGCAAAGCTCGTTTGTTATAAGAATTTGCCAAGCAGCGTTGGTAGGATTCCACGCGGATTGATGCCGCTTCTCGCAGCTCGTCACTGGTGTCTAACTCTCTGACCATTGATCCTGCATTTTCTGATTCGGGCGTAGTTGTTCGGATGGTGGGTAGACCCGACTTGATGGGGATATGACTTCCATCCAGTGAGTGGTAATGAAAGGAGATGTCGGTTGGCTTTGTTTGCATGATCACAATAGGCGAGAGCACCGGGTGATTCCTCCACCCATTTCCCTTTAGCGGAGTCTAACCGCTTTTTGAGGGCAGTCAACAGGGTTTTGTTGGAGGCTTTAGCTTGGCCATTGCTTTAGGGTGCACAGGGTGGAGTCTGAGTTTCTTATCTTGACTCTTGTGAGTCTCGATGGGCCGGTTGTCATTGCGGCCGGATTATCGGATCACGATTGATCTCGGGTCGAGCCGTGAGACAATGTTTTTCGGATGAGCGAGTAACATCTCTATTTTTATTGTGCGAGGCACATCGAGCCTCTATCCATTTAAAAATAATCGGTGTGACGATAATAGTTTCTTTTGGGCGGTGCGGTGGAGCGATCCCCTGATATCAATCCCCCATTGACCGGAATGGCCCGCAGACTAGAGATGGAGACCAAATCTTACCTTAGGTGATTTCAAGATTAAGGGACATCGTTGTGGTCACATTTTTGACGTACTGTTGTCGACTTCATAGTTGGCCCGATAATACCCCTGGCGTGTGAGCCCGATGAGCTAATGTTCTTCCCCCCGGGTGATTTTTGCATATACCTTCTTGTAACTCAGCCAACACATACCGACCTTGCTCGGGTGTTAGACATTTCAGGTATGGCCCGCCCAGGGACCGTTTGTATAGTTGCCGAATCTACGGGAGAACCTAGTGTTGAATGCGAGATTTGTGAGCTCTACCTCTGTCATTAGGTAGTTCTCCTGTGGCTATGTAAAGCCGTATGGGATCCATCGAGAGCGATGGAGACCTCCTGTCGACTTACTTGAAGCGAGGTAGTATGGAGGAACGCAGGTTGATAGTAGATGGGAATATATTGTCTCACTTTGTCTTGCGTAGCCCGCAGCGGCTAAGGCATCGGCCTTTCATTAGAGTCTGAGGGCGTGTTCAGGATTTCGGGTTGAGAGATTGCTTAATTTACGTTTTTGACTAGATAAGCATATTTTGCCATTCGGGGTCCACGGACTTCAGTGCATTGACTTGTCCCTCTGACCAAGCTGAGTCGCCGAATTAAAAGGTTGTCGGCACCCACAGCGGTGCGAGTTAGAGCCGGCTATCTGCTGGCCCCGTGCTCGACTCGTTGTTGGAAGCGCCAAAGCTTTAAGCGGAACTACTGTTCGATTCTTTTCCCGGTTGGGGAGAGTCGATTGCGGCCGTCTTAAACTCTGATTGTCACGGAAGCCAATCGGCGCCAAAGGGTCCACCAGCCCTTTTACGTCAGGGTAAGTATCGGGTTCAAAGATTTCTCTGAGAGTAAGCTAGACTTGCCCCTTCTTCAAAAGTCTCGGTTTGTATTGGATGCCATACTCACTCAATTCCATTGCCCAACGGGCCATCCGTTCGGACAGATCCGGTTTATGAATCGTGCCCCGGAGTGGAAGATGATCACTCAGCACCACAACGAGATGAGCTTGGAAGTATGGGCGAAGCTTATGGGCGGTTGTTCGTAGGGCTAAGGCAGCTCATTTAAGGTGGGTGTATCTAGTTTCCGCGTCGATTAAGTTCTTTGACAAAAACAGAGCCATCAACCTCGGCGTCCCACATTCTTTAAACGGCGCCACTTCTTGCTCCGTAGGAGGTACGCTGAGTAGAGATAGAGCGTGTCGTCAGTTTCCGGGCTTATAAGAATCGGTGCTGCGTAGAACAGCCCAGCAGTTACTCTGAATGCTCGGTCATTCCTCGTCCATTGGCCGGTTGGCTCCTCAAAGTAGTGAAGAAAGGTTTGGACGGTCGTGTTTGGGATGGCTTGAGCGGCTAGCCGTAGGTTAGTCTAGATCCCTTTCTTGGAGCTGGGGGTCGGCGATTGCAAGATGGCCTTAAGTTGCGCAGGATTAGCTTCTATCCCCCTTTGAGTTACCATAAAGCCAAGGAATCGGTCGACGCTGACCTAGAAGGCACATTTTAGGGGGTTTAGTTTCATACCGTACTCTCTAAGGAGATCAAATGTCTATTGGAGATTATTAGCGTGATCCGAGCGCTGCTTGGATTTCACTAGCATATCATCAATATAGACTTCCACCGTGCTCTGGAACAGCGGTCAAAGCATTTTGTTTTGACCTGCGATCAGTTGCCCACAGGCGTTCTTTAAGTAGAAGGCATCACATTTACTCTTGATGGGAGTCAGCTAGGGTGATGAAGGAAGCGTTTTTCGCGTTCGGAGGGTGCATAGGGATGCGGTGGTATCCACGAGGCGTACAGGAATGATGGCATATCGTGCCCTCTGAGAGGCATCCACAATCGATCTATGCGGGCGGGAAGCTATCTTTGAATGAGGGCGTCGTTGAGTCCGTGTAATCCACACATACTCTACTTGTTCCGCTTCTTGAACCACTACCACGTTGGCCCGGCCGTTGGGTATCTAGCGCTGATAAATCCATTATGGAAGATTATCAACCTCGATGCCCGGATGACCCAGTGGCGTGCGGGTGAAAGCGTCTCACTTTACATGCGATCGGCAGCGGGCGCGACATTTAGCTGTCACGGCGTGTGCGAGGCTGATCCCGATCATATCTGCATGAGTCCAAGCAAATACATCAGCATTTAATTGTATCACCTAGCGTAATTAGGCCTTTTCCTCCTAGGAAATGAGGGTGCTAACATATATGCATCTGTCCGGCCCGTCAAGGGGTGTGGTTTCCAAAGAATTCGTTGCCAATGGTTCCCTTTGTCCTCCTAAGCGGTCGGGGGATGGCGTGATTGCTATTGCGGGGTCGGTCCTCGGGACGGAGTTCACGAACACTCACATTCACGCTCCTTTGCTTCGGTGATAGCAGCTATTAAAGTGCGACTAGGCGCTTCCACGGAGATCGATGCGCCTGGAATGCGGTCAGGTAGATGATAGTCTAGTGATATGTGGAGGGAATGCTTCATGGCGTGGCCGAGGCTCGGCTGAAGATAACGTGTATGGCCACTGGATCTTCTACCACGGGCTTGACGCGCTAGGATTCACCGGGACTGCCTTGAGAAGGTGATGTCGGCCCGGTGTGGTAGCTCCATTGAAACTGACAAAACCGCGTGAGCAGGGGGTGATCCATCGGGACTCCCATGCAGCAAGGGCTGGGAAATGGAACCGTCGGTCAAATTGCACGGATCGGCCGAACCTTGTGCACATCAAAGTTTTAATACATACGGTCGGTCTGAGTGCGTCGTGGTGTGGTGTATTGATGACCGGAGTGTAGGGTTAATAGGGGAAGGATATAGGGCTGTCAATCGTGGTGTTGTGATATCCACTCGGTTCTTTAGAGTGTTTACCTCAGAAGCTCGGCCAAGGAGCCCGCAGGAAGCGTTCTTCTCATCTGTTTCTTGGATTGATATTAGCTGTCAGTCGGTTCCCCCAGTATAAAGTTGATGGTCGACCGAGGTCCCGAAGCATGCTCGATATCTGCACTTATTACAGTAATTTCTTGAGCTAATTTGTGCCCAGCCAATTGGCTCCCTTAGGTACGATCCCAAGGGTGCCGGCAGATCAGCTCTGCTCCAATTTGAAGACTCTGCGGGTAGTTAGTCTACGTGGCCATGGTCCTGTGATACTTTCGCATTGTAGGGATCTGATGCGGCTGGTTGAACTGCCCTCGCAAGTGGGGCCACTTGAAGTCGGGAGGTCGGATGATGGGCGGGGCCGGTCATAGCGTGTTGAGAGCGGTGGGCGGGGAGGGGATCTTTCCTCTTCTCGGATTGCCTGTCGGGGCGCTTCTGGCCCTTGCCTTGGCTTTGCTTTTACGTTGGGCAGGCCCTTAGTGGTCGGCTTGTTGCTCACGGGTGGTTATCATGACGGGGTTTGCGGCGGCCGGGATCTTATCTTCAGTGAAGAATTTATCGGTATCAATACTATAATTCCTCCATAGTTGTCGTGGGTCGGGGATGGGTGGAAGAGCGGGGTGGTTGGCGAAGCTTCATACGAAGTTTCTCAATCTTGCATCCATCTTGCAGGCATCAATCACGCTAGGCCCAGCGTAGAACCTACATGAAGTCCGGATGGACTCGTCTTCAGTTTAAGGATGGTGAGGGCGATGTTCCCTTTTTGTCACAGCGAGCATAAGTCTTGAGAGGCAGACGGCCACCGGTTCATTTGAATGTGTTTATTGATCCTCTGGGGAGCTTGTGAAACCAGGGCCCTTAAGGCTGGCCGGGAACACTTTACATAGGAGTCGATCATCCCCGGCGTTGAGGATCACTGCCTGGTTGAAATGCAGCATGTGATCGTAGGGATCAGAAGACCCATCGTACATGGCGAAGGATGGTATGGAGAAGCTGTGGGGAGGATCGTAATCCAGGATATGCTGTCCGAGGGGAGTGGAGAGCATGTCTGGGGTCCCAGAATACGAGGGAAAAATCATTTGCCTAGGAGCGGGCTGGAATCCGAGAAGGCGGGTATATGGATGGTCTTTGGAGGGGAAAGTCCACAGGCCGGGTCGAGCATCTTGGTGGTAGGCGTTGGGGTTCGGATTGGTCTGCTAGGTTCCTTCATGCCGGTCCCCTTGCGACAGCGATGGATAAATTTGGATCGGCGAGGTGCCCTTTTAGATTGGGCTTGCGTGGTGTTGGGGGATAATTGGCTGTGAGGCGAGGCTGCCAGGAGAATGGCACGTCATCGTACGATAGGTCGATGTCGTCGCGCGGCGACCTCTTGCTGGGACGGGAGGAGATGGGCGGAGTAGGTTCCCACGATTGCTCAGCCCGGCCAGCCTCCAACCGGGTTCGCAGGCGCTCATTTTCCTCTCGCAACCGGTTCGCCTGTTCATGTAATTTGGCAATCTTCCGGGCTTGCTCCTCTTGTTTCGCTTGAAGAGGAGCCCAGAGATGTGGTAGGATTGTTTGGATTCGCTAGTCATGGCCGGTGAATTAGACGGTCAGGCGAGGATGTTTGGGAATAGCCAAAGCTTTGGAGATCGGGAGGTCACCTGGGAGCGAGTGTACCCAAGCTCTCGCATAATGCCTTTGAGATTTCTTGCTCGGCGTTTCCCACAGACGGTGCGGTGGTCTCACAGATTCTGGAGTCGGTGGATCGTCGAACACATCCACCGAGTTGGCTGCGACTTCTGAAACAAATAAGAAGGCAGCCCAGTGGTCTTAGTCGTCCCTTCGATGGAAAAGTTAGTCTTTTTCTGGAAGACTTAGAGCTTAGAGTAGCAGTTATTTCAATCCAGGATCTCGTACCTTGTTTGGCGTGACTTGCTTCTCTTTTATGGAAGGAGAAAAGAGGATCCGTCTTTTTCGGAGGGTAGACGATTTCTTCCCATAATGTTAGAGGAAAGTGGCTCTTACGTGCTTGCCTCCCCAGATGAGACTATTCTTTGAGGTCTTTCCTATTATTGGAGGCGAGGGCGGAGCTCACCTTGGGAGATCCGCATACCGTGAAGATCCGGTGGCGGCCTCGTTTGAGGTGGGTGGGTAAAGAAACACACAGGTAAGACATCCGGGATATGAGATGCGGGCACGAGCGAAGAATTGGCCGGGCGTTCTGGTAGGAGGGTGGCTAGACTTTAGTCCCTTTGGAATTCTGGCGGGTGTCCGGGCTTTTACGAGGTCGGGTGGCACGGGCTAGCCCCCCCGCCCGGGGATCTTGGATTTGGGCGGTAGTTAGAGTCTTAGGGCTTGGGCTATGGTTGCCTGGATATGACATGCATATTTTGGATTGCTAGGTTCTAACAATGATATTAATATCCTACAATCATCTAATTTATTTGCTACTTCTTTCAGTATGTATAGCTCCTCCCTGGCATTATACCATTGAGAATTAATTATGATATTGGCTATTACTTGACCAATAGTTTGTCTTAAGAGGCAATATTTTGCAATGATGCAAGAAATATGCCGAAAAGATGTAGAAAGAGCATTTGATGTTCTCTAATAACGATTTGCAATTATCAAAGGACCGACACGTTATCGGGAGAAACAAAAGCTTCATGACATTATATCAGCGTGTATAATAATGCATAATATGATTACAGAAGATGCATATGACACTCATGGGAGCATTTTTTATTTGAATGTGATGTCTGTTCCAGAAGTTGATATATAGTAGATAAAACATAACAATTTCAACGGTTCCTTGCTCGCCATAAGCGAATTAATGATCAGGAAGCTCATTATGCACTTCGAAATGCATTAATTGAGCATTTATGGTAAAGATATAGTAACAATATTTCTTGTAGTTAATGTATTAGTTTAAGTAAATAATGTACAAACATCATGTGATATAATTTCTATGTTCTTTTTTTTCTTCAATATGAATTTGTATTTTTTTTCTGAAAATTATTGCAATAGTGAAATTTAAAATCTTAATGTTTTATTATATCGACTCGACCCAATAATCTTTATTTTTCAATATAAGTAGAAAATAATAAAAATGTATTTATCATTGTCAAAATATTAATTTAAATAAAAAAATTAAATTATTTTAAATTATTTATTTTAGAAAAATTTAAATTATTAAAAATAAATTAATACTACAAAATCAATATATTAAAAATCATTTTACAATATTATATATAAAGTAATTCAATATTAATAAAATAATAAATAATAAATATAAGTATGCCAAAAATAAAAATATGTTATAAAAATATAATTAAAATAATTATTTTATTATTATGATATAAAATAATGAAAGAATAGTAGTATAATAATAAAATAATAGGAGAATAGTGCTTTTTAAGATGTGGACTCCATCATCTCTATATTTAGATATGTGAATAGTGAATCTCCAAATATGGAAATGCACTATTTATGTCTCTACTTTAGGGATCAAAATAGAGAATTTTTTAAGCATGATTTTTGCTCCAAAATCTTTATATATAGAGATAGAATAAAAAATATAGCTCTTTTAGAGATGCTCTCGTAGGTTTTATTCTCTTCTAACAATCGCCATTAAATTTGAGATGATAACCCCAAATTCCAAGTTATTCAACTTACCTCCTTTTAGTGCATCCACCGCTCCTTTAGCATCTGATTTGAAAATCACATAAATATATTCCAATTCCTCAATCCCACTCAAAGGTTCCATGACAGGCCGAAAACGTGGTGTGTAAAATATACGCCTATGTGCGCAAGTGCAGCGTCGCGAGTAATATAATTGTACCAATGGAGTACGGATAATCGATCCACGCAGGGACGAGGTGTAATTTGAATACAAAGATTTGCTTTTTAGATATTATCTGAATAAACGTATTGTGAAAAAGACGTCAAGTGTGTGAATTTCAACTAAACTATTGTTCTTAATGAATCACTGTGTATTGAAGACTAGGGTTATGTCTCCCCCTGTCACCTTCGATGGATTATTTCTTAAAGATGTTATTATTCAATGTATTTATAATTTGTTGATGGCGAGAGTGATCTTACTTGAGATATCCTCTCGAGGTATATCACTTTATCGTGTGAATAGAATTGAGTATATCTCTATCGACTCGGTATTAAAGCGGCTTAAATGTTCTACCCTCAAATGCCACCTTGGGATCGGAATATTCTGCAGAATCAATGAAGGCACTCTACTTTCGAGATCACTGGATAAGCCTCATCTCTCGAATCTCGGATTTCCGGTATGATTATCTTAATGTTGGCCGAGACATCACCGTATAATTGAATTATAGATATAGAGCGAGATCACTGAGCAATTTTATAAACAAATGAATAACATAAATTACTGATCTTTAATCCATGAAAATGTGACAGGGTTCAACAACAACCTAGATATAAATCTAGAACATACTAACTAATGAAATACTAATATGTAATATATAAAACATCAGTTATATTGTCAAAAACGAAGAAACAATACAAATCATAGGCTCTTCTTCCAGATCGATGTACATTGCGACTCACGATTTAGTGCCTTGCCCTGGTAGATACGTTTCCGATACCCCCAAATCGATTACCTCCATTTGCTGTCTTTGAAAGCGAGAACTTCGCGGCGTCAGCGGCGTTACAGCGTCGCGGCGTTGGGAGCCAATCGCCAGCGGTGCCGCTTGTTGACTTGCCGCGGTGGTTGACCCAGCTGTCCCGGCTACGTTGGGGTGTCGCGGCGTCGGTTATCTTCATGCAATGCACTCATACGCTCCAAAATTGCTTCATCAATTGCCTTTTTTTATCGATGCACACCGCGCCGGCACGATCACCAACTCGGGTATCATTTACGAAAAACTATGAAATTAAATATAAAATAAGGCGTGAGAAATGAAAGGCTGAAGCGGGTATAATATGAGTGTTATGGGGTACTCATCACCCCCGAACTTAGTTTCTTGCTTGTCCCCAAGCAAGAATGACTCTAAACCTAACACCATACTTATTTGCAAAAATTACAATGAGGTAGTGATGCACATCTTTGAAAAGTAAGGATCAAATTGGGCCAGGCTCACACTGCTTGGCGTTTTGTTTGGAGAGTTCATAGGATGCACACACAGGTGTTCGACTTCCGGAAAGAACTAGGTTGGGAGCTAGGTAAAGAAGTGACTAGTGCCTCAAATTCCATGGTATTTAATAACCTTTCCAAGAAGGGGACCCTATGAAAGTGAATGAATGACCTCTAGTGTATACCTAGGTTCCGACACCCCCGAACTTAAGTTCGAAGCTTGCTTTAGATGGGAAAAACTAACTACGAAGGATAGAGGCATATAGTTTTCATGCCTAACCATAGTACTCGTAGCTTAGCAGACAAAACTAGTGCCGAGTAAGTTCATGTTGGGAGTGTTCATGTAAGGCGGGGATCAGGCCCAGTGACTCCCCACCGGTTGGTTAGGGAACACTTGGGCATTCGGTTCCCCCTCGAACTTCACAGAACACTTAACTAAACCTAAGGGCCCCTAGGCGTAGGAGACTTCCATCTTCGTGTCCCATGTAGCGGGCGGTGGAAGTCGATGACTCGACGAGTTGGCTCAGGGCATTAGGCTTTGAAAGGCCCCTCGGACTGTGCCCGGGATTCCGATTGGAAGTTCCCACTTATTCTGTGTCTAAATACTCTTATCTCTTTTTCTTCCCTTTTTTTTTTTTTTTTTTTAATTGGGGCTCGATGGCAATCCTCTTTTTGTGTAGGTGTCTCATCACTTAGGTGGTTAGCATCCCAAAAGGTTGTTGAACTTAAGTAGTTGGTTTCGGCACTTATGCATACCCTGAAGGTCATTAGTGTGTGAATGTGATAAGGTCATTGAGAAATGGTTTCTTGACTACACGGAAGTGGTTCCACTAAGCCTTCCACCTATTCAACCTAATTCTGGGAGCATCGAGCATCATGTCGTCCGTTCTTCCATGTCTGATAGTGAATTAGGTCCAAAAGTGATCTTTGACTCTAGCGTAAGCACGAGATACACATACTACCTACACATGAAACTACTACGTATAAGAATGACCTAACATACGTACAAACAAACGCAATAAAACTAACACATGACTCATCAAATTAAATTGAAAAGAAGCGAAACTAAGGAAACAACTAACATGCTTAAACAAAGAAAAATCTTTGCACAAATATGAAAATCAAAATACAACTAAACAAATCTAACCAAAAAACTCGATCCTGCCTACACCCCAAGCAAGTATCCGGTGTCCTCACTAGCAATAAACGAGAAACGAGAAGGGTAAGAGAACTCCCCTGGATCAGCTGCGGTGAGGTGGTGGTGGCGGTACAGTGGAAAGTAGTGCAGGCAGGTGAGCACGGAGAGGCTAGCAGCTGTGAAGAATAGTGGCCTGGTTGGCCAACACAGTACGCACATCAGCTCGAAGCGCCTCCATATCCTGTGTGATGAGGACTCGGTGCTCCTGGGTCTCGTCCCAGAAAGCGTCAAAGCGCTCAGTAAGTGAGAGCACCGGGTCCTCGAGATCGGGGGAGGGACTGGACTGCGGTGGTGGTGGTGGTGGAGGAGGATGAGGCGGGCGGCCAATGTCCTCCTGGGGATGGCCCAGGAGTCCAAAAGCAGCTTTGATAGACATGAGCTCGTCCTCGTCGAGGGCTCGTAGGCGGTCGTGACCCCCCTCGGGTCGTGGGACCTTTAGGTTTGTCCCTCTTGACGGATGGCTAATGGGGTGTAGCCACGTCTCATTGTCGTCGAGGGCACCAGGCTCGTTTGCCAAGCTTGAGATGAGGAAAGGGTGCCCCCAGTTCATTTGGTGTCCGGTTATGGAGGATAGCATCCTCGCAGCTGCCGACTATCAGGTATATCTTTGTATGATGGCATAGTTGAAGCGAGACGCGGTAGGCGTCACTTCACACCTGCGTTCGTCGTCGGAATGAGGCGTGGCGTGATGAAGTGATGCCATCTGTAGGGATAAAGGCAAAATGTTTGGCCTTGAAATGGTACGCATGGCCCTCGTTGTTAATTTTTCCACTCACCACGAGCCATTGGTCGAGACCGAGATGACCTCGGGGTAGTCGAGTGCTCGTAAAGCCGTCAGGCGGCTCCCGGAGGGGACATGATCTAGACTATAATAGCTATTGATCGACTCCGCACTGAAGTCGACCAATACTCCCCTCACGCGCACTTTCTTAAGGACGTGGGAGGCGAGATTGGCGTAGAACTCTCGCACCACACTCCGCTCCTTGGTTGGATGAGGTGGTTGGCCTGGCTTCCGCCATCCATGCGGCGTGTGTCTTGCGGAAAAAATCATCAAGGTGGTGAAAAGCCTTCTCCTTGATAAATGAAGGGTTCTTGCATATGGTGCAGGCGATCGCGGCACCCTCATTCACAAACCGCGTGACATCATAATTTGGGGTCGGGTCCTCGCGGGGCCAGGCCAAGCTTAGTGGCGATTTCTGCCTTTGAACGTAGGGACGGAAGCTTGGATTTGCTAGTAGGGTAATGTGAGGGAAATGGCACCAATGTGGCACCCCGGTGGGTTAGACAAGCAGTGAGCACCTAGAGTGCACCCAATGTGACCTAAATACGAGACTCTAAGGCTGAATGTGCTCTAGTGTGACTCCACAGACTGGCGGGAACTGAGACGAACTCCCCAGACTGGCCCCGGGAACCCTAAGACGAGACTCTCTGAAATGACCGAAACATGGAGGGCTAGACATGTGAGGAGAATGTGTGACTGGGCGATTACCGAGGGACGGTGATGAGTGCCGGTGGTGTGCAGCGAGGGTGTCGGAGGGCAAAATCCAGGCCTCCGACCGGTGTGGTATGGCGCTCCGGCAAGGGGTGGGGTGTCTTGATGGGCAGGGAGATCTAGGGTTCAGGCGAAACTAGATTAGGGTAAGAATAACAAATGAAGGGGATTTGGGCCTTAAGCAGGGCAACGTCGCGACGTTCGGGACCCGCGTCGCGGCGTTCAGTAAGTTTTCAGTCGCTGACGTTTGGGGCCCAACGTCGTGGCATTCGGAGAATAGTAATGGCAACGTCGCGACATTCGGAGAGGTGCAAAACTAGCGTCGCGGCGTTGGATCTCGTCGCGGCGTTTGAAGGCGCGAAATCAGCGTCGCGGCGTTCGAAGGATGGAAAATTCAACGTCGTGACGTTGAATCTCACGTCGCGATGTTCCAGAGAAGGGTAATTTTGACGTCGCGACGTTGAAACCCAACGTCGCGGCGTTCTGAGAAAGCGAAAAATTTGCCTGATAAGTAGCCCATGTCATTGACCCTCCCCTCTTGTAATTGTGACTCTCTTGGACATGTGCTCTTGCGCTAAACTAATCCTCCCGATACTGCGTTCGCGAGTCCACGAAAGTACCTGACCAGTAGAATCACAGATTCGCAGCCAAACCCCGTGAGCAGCGGCCCAAGCGAAAACAAACAGAAAAATGTCACTTTCGAGAGAAGGTAAAAGTTTAAGAAAAACTTGGGTTTCCTCCCGAAGCGCTATGTTTAATGTCGTTAACTCGGCCATTTTGAATCTCGATAACAGGAGCAGAGCTCTTATGATAAACTGCACACACTTCGTTTGATGCGGTGAAGGAATGATCTGCTTGTCTGCGGCTTCGCCTCAATACGACTAGTTGGGCGTGGCGTAGATAATGTGCCTTTCTCGGTCATGTAACCTTTGCCCCACCATGTGAAAAACCTTGTTATTTGTGAGGCCGGACCGTCTAGACTTGATTTCCCGGAAGAGTTTTAGGCGAAGTGTGAGGCATTGTCTGGCATCGTGAACTCCTTCTAGTGATGTGTTTATCATGCGGGCTTTTGTCTTTTTTTTTTTCCTTGTAAATACGGGCATTTCATAAGCAGTTCTGAATTCATCTAGTTCTTGTTTGTGGCATTAAACTCACCGGTAGCCTTAGTATCCATATTCGGCCTATGAGGTTGCCCGATGGGCTCGATGTTCCAATTCCTTTGGGAAGATGGCGAGCTTTACCATGCACAGAATCTGCGAGCGACATACGAAGGGTTTTAAGCTATGTGGTATGCAGTGCATCTTCGATCTTTTAGACCCGATCCTTCTGGGCCCCATTAGCTTGTCTTCTCGAATAGACTTAATTTCTCGATTTGCTTTCTCAAGCCCATTTGGTAGGGTGATATCTGAAGATGCGATGGCCTTGCCCATTACTTTGTGAAACCTTGTCCAATCACCTTATTGCGAGAAATAAAGTACCATTATCACATGATCGATTAACCGAGGGGTTCAATCGTGAGAGAATATGTAGGCTGCGAAGAAATTGAGCCACACGACCTTGGCATCGTTGGTCTTGGTCGTCTTGGCCGACCGAGGCGTAGTGCGCGGGTAGAATGTACGGGTTGTTGTAAGATGGAAATGGTCCCATGAAATCCATTTGTAAATTCGAAAATAGCTCTGCTTCGAATGGGGTGCATGGGCGGTTCATCCTTTCTAGAAATACCCCAATTCGTTGACATTTGTCACATGTGGATCACAGTGATGAGCATCTTTGACAAAGGTGAGCCCGGTAGAAACTTTGTTGGAGGAACTTTGGAGTTTCTGTGTTCGTTGGCCACAGAAATATCCACCACGAGGTCAAAGTGTGGCGGTGGTTTAAAACAACGTGGTGTCCTCGGGCACACATCTCCGAATCACTTGGTCAGCGCAATGTCTGTAGAGGATTGGTTCCTCCCAATAGTAGTGTTTCAAGTGGGCGAAAAACCTCTTTTTCTGTTGATAGTTAAATTCCGGAGGGATTACCTTGGCCACCAAATAATTCACATAATCTGCAAACCATGGAGCGCCTCTTACTTGTCCTCGATAGGTGAGTTTCTCATGCGGAAATCGTCATTCACTTGAACATCATCACTTGCCCCTTCGATCGTGAAAGATGATGCCTTGCTGAGTTTTCGATTACCTTTCTTGTCTTTAATCTCAACATCAAATTCTTGCGGCAAAAGAACCCAGGATTAATCGAGTTTAGCGTCTTTCTTAGTCATCAAGTATTTAATGAAAATGAGGAATGATCGATTGTGGACTACTACCTTGTTACTAATCGAGATGGGCTGAATTTATCCAAGGCAAAATGATAGCGAGTTCTTTCTCTGTAGTGGCTTAGTTCAAGTGAGCATCATTGAAGTCTGTGGCATAATAGTAGATTACTTGGAAAATTTTCTCGTTTACCTTGTGCGCCGTCGCAAATAAACCCCGTCACACATAAGTTGAAAGGAAAAGACCAATGCGGAGCCACGACGATAGGGGCTGAGATCAGCTTATCCTTAAACACTGAAAATGCATGCAAACAACTGCGAATCAAACTCAAATGGGATCCGCGGACGAAGGTTGAAATGATGGTTTTGCGATACGGGGAAATCCTTTATGAAGCGCACATGCAAATCGGTATGCTACTAAAAGCTTCTAATCCCTTTTCGCGTGAGGTGGAGGTAACTTTTCAATTGCTTCAATCACCGCTCTGTCTACCTCTATCCCTCTTCTTTGAAATCCGATGCCGTACAATACCCTCTTGTACCATAAAATGGCACTTTTCCCGATTGAGCACAGTTAGTCTCTCGCACCTTCTTATCTGATCCTCGAGTTTTCAAGCAGGTTAGCCGAAAGAATGGCCAAATGCGAAAAATGCGTCCATGAAGATCTCGATTGTCTTTTCAACCATGTCGAGGAGAATATGGCCATCATACATTTGTTGAAGTGTCAGGCGCGTACGGCCGAAGAGCGTTCGCACAGTCGCGGGTATTTCCATAGGACAGTGAATGTCATCTTCTCCGATCTTGGGGCCCCCTTAGCAATTTGATTGTAGCGGAATATCCATCCGAGAGAAAGCAATATTATTCATGCGGCTAATCGATCCGACTTATCCCGATCTAAACGGCGGTGGAAATGATCTTTTAGTGGCTTTGTTGAGTTTCGATAATCCAATACACAAATCCTCCCACGCGATCAGCTGTTCTTGAAGGCGTTAAGATGTTATTTTTCGATTGATGTGGTTGTGAACCTCCATAACCGATTTTCTTAGTGGACTTACCCGTCTTGTCCCGAAATAGGATCAATCCACCAGTCTCAGCCATTTTAGCTTCTTTACGGATACACACACACTTACCTGCACACACACACACCGCACACCTCTTTAGTCATCGGATTAAGCCTCCTCTGGCTTCCGCTGAAGGTTGTGTCCATCTTCTGATAAATACGATGCATGCACATAGAAGAGCGAATCCCTTTTAAATGTTCCTTCTAGAGACCATCGCAGAAGTGCATGTTTGTGATCTCTGGGACCCTCGATAACTTCTCTTCCTGGATTGAACGAATCTTTGAGATGATCCTTTGGTAGGGTAGATGCTACTCCAAGGTATGCATACTTCAAGTGGCTAGGTAGAGGTTTTTGTTCCATCTTAGGTGGTTGTTCAACCGATGGAACTGGAGTTTTAACTCCTTCCCCTAGAGATTCGAAGTATTTCCTTCTATTGTGTCCAAAAGAGTCCATCCATTTAACATATTCTTCTGCCTCTTCTCTCAGGTTCTCAGACTCATTCTCCACTAGGCTAGCCTCCAAAGGGTCAGTGAGACCACTTTGGCTAGACACTATAGCCTCTACTATTTCTGCCATGAAGCAGTATCACTTTACGCGGATCTCTCCAGCGCTTTGCTTCAAACACGTTGAACTTGACTTCATCTTCACTCTGATTTCGGTTCTCCTCTACGGGCGTCAATCATCGCTCTGCTGGTTGCAAGAAACGGTCGACTGAATTATAGGTATTTCTTTATCTTCTTCCATATCTAATACAATACAAATCCGAGGGAAGATAACCTGCCGACTTTACTAAGACATCTTCTATTACCCCTCTTGGATGCTTCAAAAGATCTATCGTATTTGAAGTGTGGTTGTAGTCGGGCGAACCTCCCCAATCTAGCGTTTGAAAATGGATAATGGCATGAGATTAATGCTGGCACCCAAATCACATAGGGCCCTCTCAAAGATAGCATTTCCAATAGTGCACGGGATAGTGGCGCAGGTGTGAGCTTTATGGCGACTTTCTACGAAGTATCTTCACGTTCTTGATTAAGTTAAGCGTTTGAGAAATCAACCAATCTTCTCTTCACGGGGCGGAATGTCTTTCATAAATTTCACATAAGCGGGCATTTCCTCTAGGGCATCGACAAACGGGATATTGATGTGTAGCTTTTGAACACGTCCATGAATTTAGTGAAGCGCTTGTCCATTATGTTTCTTTAGGCCGTTATTAGATGCAAAGGCTGCGGTGGCCTTTGCTTGATGAAGTTTTACGTTGATTGTTTCTCATTAAGCTGTTCCTTATCTGCATCATCATTCTGACTGGGCTGGATGACTTTCTCAGTCTCTACTTCCTCTATAGCGGAATTGCCCTTGGTGCTCAATTCTTTACCACTTCTCGGCATAAGCGCTTTGACATGTTCATTCGGAGTCTTCCGGGTTTACTTATGAAGTTGCTTGGTAAGGCGCCAGGTTGCCTTTACGTCATCCAGATTTGCCATTTGACCCATTTTAATACCTCAAATTTCTTAGTTGTCTTTGCTTGATTGTTCAAGCTGGGTTGCTGTTGCATGTCGCTGGTCTCATTCATGAGCGAGTGGGAGGTTAACATACGTGCAAAAGCTTGTTCTAAATCCACATTTTTCTCGGGAGGTGGTTCACTAGCTGGGATTCGATGGCATCTTGTTACGATTATTCTATCATCCATACCGCGCCAGTTGTTATTTGTTTTGATTCTGATTATTGTACCGCCAGCGCGACTTTGATTCGATAATTGTTTCCCCATATTGTCGCTTCTTCTTTGTGACTAACTACGATTGAACCTCGACCATCTTTGGGCGCATCTTTGTTTGGGTTCTGAATTGACACTACATTAACTGTCTTTGTCTCTGAGGTCAACTCCCATGGGTTGATCTGTATGGCATTCGCACTTCCTTCTTTGTCTATTGCTTGTTTGATCGGTTGTGCCACATGATTAACGGGTTGTTGAGAACCTCATTATCCGTTCCACCTGGCGATCATAGTTTAACCTTCTCTCTAGGCCTTGATTTGTATTGGTTGCGGCATCTTCTAAGATTTCATAAACGGTCGATGGTTTCTTCATGGGGATCCTCCGGTAGGCGTCAATCATTGTTCTAGTTGCATTCCTCAAACCATTATAAAAAGTGTGAACCTGCATCCATCTAGTCAGTCGGTGGTGTGGGCATTTTCTCAATAGTTCGTGGAATCTATCCCACGCCTCTGTCAAGTTCTCCCCTTCTAGCTGTCCAAACGTATTGATCTCTTGCACAAGTTGCACAATTTTTGAAGGTGGGAAAAACTTAGTTAGAAATTTCTGCACTAAATCGTTCCAAGAAGTAATGGAATACGGTGGGTGACATTGCTTGATGGCAGCTCTATCACCTAGGGAGAGTGGGAATAATCTCTCAGCACAGTACTTCTTGATGACACTATACTTGATCGTATCCACGAGCTTCAAGGAAGTTGGTCAAATGCATATTCGGGTTTTTCATGGGGTAGTCCATGAAACAAGATGTCTAATCACCGTAATCATTAAAACCCCGGTTCGAGTTGTTTACCGAATGGGTGGTCGTCGATAGCATACGAGCGTGGGAGGGCTAAATTCCTCTAACATGAATGGATCATCTGGGTATAAATGGCTTTGGGTCTGCGTGGGTCCTTCCATTGTGTTCCCATTCGGCCTCTCGTGGTTCAAAATTACTCAATGCCAAGATTACTCTTGATGTTTTCCGCAATCACTAGATTTCCTAATCTTAATTCGACCTCTGTTCTCGGCGTAATCTGTGTAAAGTTCTTTCGGCTCGAGTCAACCGAGATATTGGTCAACTTTGGTCTCGTTGTTGCGTAACTGCGAAATCTAAATTGCAATCACACACGAACCAACAATACCAAATTACCAGCACTTGTAAAAACAAATAAAAACAAAAAATTTCAGAGTAATATCTAATTGCTTTATTCTCTATATCAATCTAAACCTGTCCCCGGCAACGGCGCCAAAAACTTGATAGGCCGAAAACGTGGTGTGTAAAATATACACCTATGTGCGCAAGTGCACGCGTCGCCCCAAGTAATATAGTGTACCAATGGTACGGATATCGATCCACGGGGACAGGTGTGTTGAATACAAAGATTTGCTTTTTAGATATTATCGAATAAGCGTGTTAATGAAAAGACGTCAAGTGTGAATTTCAACTAAACTATTGTTCTTAATGAATCCTTTGTGTATTGAAGACTGAGAGATTTATGTCTCCCCCTGTCACCTTCGATGAATTATTTCTTAAAGATGTTATTATTCAATGTATCTATAATTTGTTAATGGCGAGGTGATCTTACTTACGAGATATCCTCTCTTGAGGTATATCCGCCTATCTCGTGAATAGAATTGAGTATATCTCTATCCCAACTTAGTATTCCGAAACGCTTAAATGTTCTACCCTCAAATGCCACCTTTAGGATCGGAATATCTCTATTTAGAATCAACATTGAAGGAATTGCTCTACTAGGATCACGGATAACCTCATCTCTCGAATCTCGGATTTCCGGTATGGATTATGCTAATGTTGGCGGACATCACCATATAATTGAATTATAGATATAGACGGATGCAAGCAATTTTATAAACAAATGAATAACATAAGTGCGATCTTTAATCACTGAAAATGTGACGGGGTTGACAACATTCCTCAGATATAAATCTAGAACATCTTGACTAATGAAATACTAATATTCTTAATATATAAAACATCGATTCTATTGTAAAAGCGAAGAAACAATACAAATCACGGGCTCTTCTTCCATATGATGTGTTGACTCGATTCCATTGCCTTACACCAGTCCGTCGTTTCCGATACCCCCAAATTCGTGCCTCCATTTGCTTTTAATCGCGAGAAAGCGAGAACTGCTTGCCCGACAGCGCGGCGTTGAGGCGTGTGACGTTACCGGCTTGTTGACACCTGATGGATTGACAGCGTCGCGGCGTTGGGACGTCGCGGCGTCGAGACATCTTCATGCAATGCCTCCTTACTGCTCCCGAAATTGCTTCCATCAGTGCCTTTACGCTCGATGCACTGCGTCAACGCCGATCACCAACTCGGTATCCGGCTGCCAGAAAAACTATGAAATTAAATATAAAATAAGAGTGAAAATGAAAGACCGACGCGGGTATAATATGAGTGTTGTAGGTACTCATCATTCCAGCAAGCCGATACTCTCCCCTTACCTTACCGAGACAAAATGAAGCAAAAAAAATTGTTCTGCAACATAAAAAGTCGCCTGCCTCATCCCTCAACACCAACCCAACTTTCACAACATGAAACTATAAAAACATTGTTGTTGTTAGATTATTATATTGTTAGATTTATTTTGTATTTTCTTAGGATTGTAATTTGTATTTTCCCAGGGTTGTATAGTCTAGCCTATATAAGGTCTCATCTTGTAATTGTAATTTACAGTTTATAATATACAAATATTCAAGTATTTCTACTAGATCGAATAAGTAGTTCTCTTATTTTTTTTCCTCGCTTCTCATGGTCTGTGCATTACAACTTTTCACCGTGATAGCTTCTTTTTCCTAAGAAAACACCATTGGTTTTTGCCACTCGTACAACTTGTTTTTTTCCTAAGTAAAACCATGAAGTTGATCCTTGTTTCCTCCCTTCTCGCAAGTCTAAAACTCCGGTTGGCTGGTGTCACCAAAGCGTAGAACTTGCTGAGACGATCACACCTAGTGCGCGCAGGTCGCCGAAAGCACCACGCGCCCGCTGCTCCTCGCTCCCATGCCCGCCGCTCTCCGACCGCCGCCCACCGATCGGCACGCACGCGTCGTTGACTTTGCCATGCGTCGTGGCCGTTGACTTTCGCTACGCTATCCCGCTGACTTTTCCACGCTGCCTCGCTGATTGTTGACTTTGCCACAAAAATTTGACCAGGTGCATTTTAACTTATTTTCGTGGTTCTGGTTCCATTTTCGCTTATCCGCTTTTCGATTCGGAATTTCGCGCCGTGATGATTTCTCGTCCGATTCATGTTATTTTTATTATAATTTGCCTCCAATGGTCTCAAGTCATACGTGAGGTTATCTCAAAGGCCGTGGCTATGGCTTTATGTCTCTCAGACCGCCTTATTCCAACAAGTGGACAAAGAAACTAATTTCGCCATGCCATCTGATTGAGGATTGGGAAAGTGCTAATCATCAAATCATCACTTGTCTCGTAATACATCTATTCCATCCATTGTTGATGAGTTCGCAACCTTGATATCACTAAAGAAGTTTGGGACTTACTTGTTACTCAAAGAGGCCGGACCGAGTGGTGCTCACAACTTCAAGCCCACACGCAAATCCTTTATCGGGACACAGGAATCAGTGAGCTGATCACCTGTGATATCATAGCCACTAAAATCTATTCGGGTCAATTAATCGCATTGAATCCGGCCTCTTCCCACTCATCGACACCAAATCGGGTTTATGTTCACCGTGAACAAGGACTACTGTTTCAGTTTTTAATGGGCTCGATGAGTTTGAATCAAACTAAGTCATTCTCCATCAAGATCCTTTACCAATAGTCCTGGCCAAGCTATTCATAAGTCACTGATAATGAGACCTGCCTTTGGGATCGTAACCCATTTCTATCCGTATCATGGTTCTGCTTACCCACCATGTTCCGTAGGATCATACCTTGTTTTTCCCCATCGCCCACCCACCCATGCTCTGTGCTGGGCAAGGGAATAATGTCGACGACATAACAAGAAGTCTCTCTTATATGCTTCTATAAGAACAAAGATCATTCCTGAAACCTATTACAGCCGTTAACGATATTCTTCGTAACACTCACCGTCACCTGGGCCGAATTATCACCATGGACTCCCATTCCAAGTTTTGGTCCTACCTCATCCCTCTCTTATAGAAAATCTGCGAAGATATGGTTAATCGTGTCTATCTTCCATCTCCAATGCATCCAACATTGCTCTTCTACGATATTGTGTACTTCTCCTACATGGCCGATTCCGTCTCATCAAGAATCATATGACTTCTTCTCCCTTCGATGTTGTACTCACACACTTCTACTTTTCCTCCCTACCATACACCAAAGGTTCTCTTATATGTCTCTCATCTTGGTAAATAAGTCTCTGCTAATTCAAATTTTGTCCTGCTTCAATGTTTACTCGATTTCCAAACTCACTCATAATCTTCTTTCGTTACAACCATCAACTCTTGGTTTTTCTCTAACATTTTCCTCTCATGGCTGCAGCAGGATTCTCGTATCGGGATGGATCGCTGGGACCTCTCGTAAGGTCTGAAGGTTGTTTGAGCTCATCTTTCATTTACGCCCTTCCCTGCCTCTCCTCGCTTCCCACCGTCTCGTGATGTAGCACCTTTCTCTCGCTTTACGCCATTCCCGCCTCGGGTCGCATCTATCTCAAGGTTAAACAACTAGTTTCTAGGTTGTTAGGTTCAATTTCAAATAATATTTTTTTGATTGTATGCCTTGTCAATTTGGCAACAAACCTGTTTACCATTTAATAAATGTTGTTTCTCATGCCTTTTCCTTGATCTTATTCATTCCGATGTACTTGGCCTATCCCATTTCTACTTCAGGTGGGTCACGCATTCTTTGTTATTTTTGTGGGATGATTTTTCCGATATACTTGATTTATCTCTTCAAAAATTCATGCCTAACTTTATCAAATATATTGTGACTTTAATTCTCAAATGATTGAAACACGCTTTCTAAACTTATCAAAGTTTTCAGATATGATAATGCCCAACAATATAAGCTCATGAATTTACCTTTATTCTACATCAATTTGGTATTGTTCCTCATTCCTTCAGGCGCATACACTTTGCAAAGAAATGGTATCGAAAGCAATACCTCATTGCTATTCTTGATGTTGTTCAGGTTACTTGCTATTGTCGCTTTCTACTCCCTTCCTCAATCTTTAGTCGCCTTACTATCGTTTACAATTCATCAATCGATGTCCTTCTCCCATTATTTAGAATCAAACTCCTCTTATGATCCTCGTATGTTTGGTTCTTCCCTACGACTTACTTCTGTAGTCTTCTGATGTGTCCGCTTTGTCTCTTCTTCAAGATCATGAAAGAAACAAACTTCGCCCCGCTCTCGCTTTTGTGTTGTTTTCGGTATGGAATCATAAAGGTTATAGGTGTTATGATCCCATTAGCAAACGCCTCGTGTTTCTGGCATGTGGGTCTTTGGGAACACAAAATGTTTTACCAACTACCTCATGTTCCTCAAGCTTCCCTTATTCCCCCATCGATCCTCTCCCTAACCTTTTCCTAATGAAGTCTCCCACCTCTCAGATTCGAGTCTCCCTTCTATTACTCGATATTCCTTCTCATGCATATGATGAGCTTCCCGCACCAATCATCGACGTGCCTACTGATACTGCCCCAACTATGGATCCTACTAGTCCTTCTGACTCTCATGCACTTCGTTGTTCCCATCGGGTAACTACTCTTCCTTCTCACCTTCCTGACTTTCATTACTTCGCTCTTACCTCTAGGGAATCTCAGACTTTCATGAGACTCCTCTTCAACCCTTTATGGCAGCAAGCTATGAAAGAAGAGTTGGATGCATTGCATAAGACTGGAACATGGGATCTAGTTGATCTCCCCTCTAGAAAATCTGTTGTCGGTTGTAAATGGGTTTATAAGATCAAGACTCGATCGGATGGCACTGTTGATCACTACAAGGCTCGTCTTATTGCCAGGGGTTTTACTCAGGAGTATGGGATTGATTATGAGGAGACTTTTTCTCCTGTGGCTCGACTTTCTTCTGTCATGACTCTTATTATCGTTTCTTCGGCTTGCAAATGGCCACTCTTTCAGATGGATGTCAAAAATGATTTTATTAATGGTGAACTCTTAGAGGAAGTTCATATGAAGCTTCCTCTTGGTTACTCTCACCCTCCGGGGTTCCCTCACAAAGTATTTCGACTACGGCGGACACTTTATGGTCTTAAACAAGCTCCTCAAGCATGGTTTGCAAAGTTCAATTTTACTATCTCTCAAAGATGGTTTTTCAAAGTACCCTTTAATACAAATTTTCCGAGATGAACCGGGTTACAGATTATTATTCTCCTCAGATGTCGATGATATGATTATTACAGGTGTGATGATATGCAAGGTATTTAGGATCTAAAGCACTTTCTTGGTCGTTAATTTGAAATGAAAGATCTCAACCCTCTTAATTACTTTCTTGGTCTAGAAGTTTCTTCTTCTACAGATGGTTATTATCTTACTCAGGCCAAGCATACTTCTGATCTGATTTCTCGAACCAGTATCACTGATAGTAAGATAATCGACACACCTATTGAGTATAATTGTTGCCTCAATTCTCATGATGGTGAATAACTATCTGATGCTACTCTCTACAAACAGCCTTGTCGAGTCCGATCTTATCCTTAATCGCTACTCCCGCCCCGACATTTCCTAGTGCGCCCATGTAGTCAAGTTTATCACTGCCCCTAGATCTCCTCTTTATGCTGCTGTTCTCAGGATTCTTCGATATCTGAAAGGCGTCATATTTGATGGTCTTCGTTTTTCTTCCCATTTTTCATTAACTCTTCAGGCATATTCAAATGCAGATTGGGCAGGTGATCCCAATGATCGTTGATCTACTACAAGATATTGTTTTCTTCTGGGTGATTCTCTTATCTCTTAGAGAAGCAAGAAACAAACAGTCATTGCTCGTTCCAGCACTGAAACAAAATATAGAGCACTTGCAGCTACTATAGCTAAACTTATTTGGTTACGTTGGTTACTACAGGATTTTGATGTTGACTGTTCCACTGCAACTAAACTTCAATGTGATAATCGAAGTGTTATTCAAATTGCTCATAATGATGTCTTCCATGAACATACTAAACATATTAAGATTGATTGTCACTTCATCTGGCCATCACGCCTTCGTGGCAAGATCCACTTCACCGCTTCCTCTCGTGATCGGGCTTAGCTAATATCTTCACCAAACCACTTCTCCGTGAACTTTTCAAGTTTTAGGCTTCCAAACTCATAATGGTTTCTCTTAAAAACCAAATGAGTTTTGGGGGGATGTTAGATTATTGTATTGTTAGATTTATTTTGTATTTTCCTTTAGATTGTAATTTGTATTTTCCTAGGGTTGTATAGCCTGTACCTATAAAGCCTCCTTTGTACTTGTAATTTACAGCTTATAATATATAAAGACCTGAGTCTTTCTTCAGTTGCATCTACTACAATTTTTAACATACCTGAATCTAGGAAACCACACCCCCCCCCCCTTCCTATGTCTCTCACCTATTTTAAAAGTGAACGACTCACCACTCTGAGCCATATCATACCCATTCACACAACACTTCAAGCCTTGCTCTAGTTGTACAATTAGCAAAACTATGCTTAGAATTCGAGACCTGATTATTGCATTCCCTTCATATACTCCACAAAGTCATATTACCAAAATTCAACTCATCAGCAACACTCAACATTTTAAACACCAGCTCCCTAAAACCCTCCATATCATTAGAACAATCCTTAATAAGACTATGAACACCTACACAGCTCCAACACTGCCTTGAAAATTGACAAGAAATAAAAACATGCCAAGTATTCTCCAAATCTCGACTGCAAACATGACAACTTCTCGTAACCCTAGATTGAACTTATTTATCTTGTTATTGGAGGTTGGGAAAATTTGCAAATGGAAAGAAAAACAAAAATAGAGCTAAAATGGATATATATATATATATATATATATATATATATATATATATATATATATATATATATATATATATATATATATATATATATATATATATATATATATATAAACCAATTTTATTTATTTTAATTATTCATATAAAAAATTAAATAATCTGCATTATTTAAATATTATATTAGAATTTCTTGTATTTTTCTATTAAATAACCATTTATCATAATATTAATTTCCTCTATATTCTTTTTTATTTCTTAGTATTTTATTATAATCAAATACAACTGTTAATAAGACCTAGCTCAAATGATTAAGAAGTTTGAATTTATATAAAAAATCAGTCTGAATTTTCAAGTCCCAATGGAAAAGAAATTGAGCACAAAACATAATAATATAATATAATATGTGTTGTAAATAGATGTAAAAAAAACTTAAATTGTCATATTTCACACGATAAAAATGAAAGTTGCTCAAAATATCTTGTATTCAAGAGACTTGTTTTCAAGTGATGAGGGTCTCTTTCAAAACAAAATATTCTTAAATTATTATAATTTATTTATTTATTTAATTGTTGTCATGTTAACCTCCTATTTATTGCATTGATTAGATGAAATGAATTGAAAATATCAAATTCATAAATCCGAAAAGTTTTTTTTCTTCTTCTAAACCAATCAAAATAATTGTTATTGAAATTCTTTTGTTGAAGTGATTATGAAAGCATTGTGATGGGGTAATTTTTTTATTTTAGTGGAGTACTCCCTTTCAACGATTATGTCAAAGTAGTCTATGCGCTAGCTAAAGCCATGGCTCCCCCATTTAGGCTACGGGCAATAATGTGAATTCCATTCGTTCTATCCGATTTTTCAATGGAGTTGTCAATAAAATTCTAATCAATCCCATCCCCCTCCCTCTCTTTTGTTTTTCTAAAAATTTGGTTTTTCTCCCTTTATATTTAGGGTATAGAGGTATTTTTATAATTTGGTAATATCCAAGGTTATTATAAATACCCTCATATATAACCTTATTTTGAATATAGTGAAAGTTTGAGCTATCGTTCTCATGGATATAACTATACTGTTGAACCAAATAAAATTTGTGTGTTTTCTTCGTTTTTCCTTACTCCGATTTAATCATCATTGTTGCACAAATCACAACAACTTGTACCAGAGACAAGTTACGATGATTTCAATCTTCCTTGCGAACATAGTGAAGTTCGATGGATCCGAAACCCCCATTGCGCAGTGAGGGCATGATGTGCTCGTGCGCGCCAGAAGCTCGGGCGCTGGAAAGTGGAAAACAACCCGAAGGAATGAATGTCACGGATTTAAAGGATTTGGAAACAAGGGTTGCATCAACTATCAGGATGTGCTTGACCGATGAGGTGATGTACCATGTCATAGATGAGAAATCTCCGACATCAATTTGGTTGATATTGGAGAGTCAGTACACGTCAAAGTCATTAATGAACAAACTACTTCTTAAGAGGAAGTTGTATTGTCTTAAGATGGAAAAGGGGTTAGCACTAGATCAACGCATAAACACGTTTAATCGGGTCATTAGTGATCTAAATCGAGTTGATGTGAAGTTCAAAGAGGAAGACATGACATTGATTTTATGGAATTCTCTACCCTAGTCTTACGATAATCTGGTTACTACTCTTATGGCGGGGGAAGAAATCGAAGAATTGGAGGAGATCACAAGTGCCCTACTAGCCTTTAATCAAAGGAGGAAAGCCAGCGATGGGAGTTCATATGGGGAAGGACTTGTGGCCAAGGGTAATTAGGAGCATAGGAGAAACAAGTCTTGGAGTGAGTCGAGTAGAAATAAATCTTGATCTAAATCGAGGAGAATGAAAGATGTTCAGTGTTATAGGTGCGGGAAAAAAGGGGCACATAAAATGAGAATGTCCATAATGGAAGAAATGGAACACACAAAACAAAGAGGGTTCATCAAAATCTGTTAATGTAGTAGAAGAAGGAGACTCGGAGAGCGATGATGGTGATATGCTTTCAGTTTCATCCAGTCTAGATCATCTGACGGATTCTTGGATTATGGATTCGACATGTTCTTATTATACGATGCCCAATAAAGACTAGTTTGACACTTACATGTTAGTAAATTATGGTTCTATTCTGATGGGTAATGATGTTTCATGCAGGGTTGTCGAAATAGGGAATATCATAGCCAAGATGTTTGATGGTGTCATTAGAACATTATGTGATGTTAGACATGTTCCTAATCTGAGGAAGAATCTAATTTCATTAGGGATGCTAGACGTTAATGGTTTTAATTACAAATCCGCAAATGGAATAATGAAGGTGAGCAAAGGTGTCTTGACAGCAATGAGGGGGTAGAAGTTGGCAGGGAATATCTACAAACTAATGGGTACCATATGTAACACCTCGAATTATACCCTAGTCATTTTCAAAGATTAAGGTATTTCAGAGGTATAATTTGAATTTTCAAATTTAAATGCAAAACGTGAAATCCGAGAAACCGAATTTGTACAAGATACATGGCACCTGAATTTGTCAAATTGGGACACAAAAGTCATAAGATGTAAGATGTGAGGACTACATAGAAACAACATTACTGTGGAGCAATAGGAAAAGAGTTGAAGGACCAAAGTGCAATAAAATGAAACTTAAGTCAAATTAATGCATTTTTAGTGGCCAAACAAGCCCTTTATGAATTAGACCAAATAAGACCAATTTTATCTCTACATTTTGGGCATTTTGGCTAGGGTACGTGAATAAGAGAGAGGAAGAGAAGAAGTAGGGGAAGAAGAAGAAGAAGAAGAAGAAGAAGAAGAAAAGGTATGGATCACTATGTTTTTTTTATTTTGAGTATGGAAATTATGTATGGAACTAGGATTTTGTATGGAAACCATGTTTTTGTATGGATTCATGACTTTGAGTATGGAAACTTTGAGTATGGAAGTGTTTGTGGCGATATTAGTGGTTCCATTTGTGGTTAGGCTAGAATCCATCTTAACCCTGGGACTGGTTAAAGTCACCGGTACCCTATTTTCAGACAAGATGAGTTAAATCTTCCCTTGGGTATGGATTCTTGGTGTAAGATGTATGGATACCATTTCATGCTAGGGAAGTTAACTTAACTTACAAGGATTTGAGTTGGGGTTTGGAAAACCTAGTTAATCTATATCTTTGGTTTCGTGAGCAGAACACACTCGGGGATGCTCACAGAGAATATATGAATATCCTTTATTTCCTCGCTGGATTTGAAAAGAAAAAGGCGGGAAATCACCACCGGTAGCTTTAGGGTCCTTCGCACGTGTGCGAAGGGACCCCACGCAGCTGTGAAGGTCTACGCCGTGGCCGAGAAGGATGAATGGCCTACTCGAGCCTGCTAAGGCAGCCTCGGGCTTCTCGTCGCAACGTAGCAAGCAGTTACGCCGCGCGAAGCCACGCTCACAACATGAAAATTGTCAGTGGTATGAAAGGGTCCTTATTAGACAAATGAGGACCCTATAATTGTATGAAAGGGTCCATTCATATTTGTAGGGTAAAGGAAAAATTTTACCGTACCTCGCCCCCGAGGAGGAGCGAATGTGGGAAAACTTAATGCCCTTATGATAAGATAGTAAGTTCCTGAACACATATAATTATAGGAATACCTAAGACCAGATATTGAATGACACGGTGACTTCCGCATGGGCAGACATCGCCTGATTAGTGCTTCAAGACTTCGCTAGTTGCCACGACACTCTCGTTATGTAAGTACACATTCCGATCGCTGTTTCCAGACTCGCTAAGGTTAATGGCACTATGTTACGTAAGGCACATCTCCGATCGTCTCAAGACTTCGCTTTGTGCTACTAAGACTCTCAGATCAGATCACCTTCGGTACTTATTGTGTTGTGTCCTACTCATTTCTTATTATCGTCTAGGTAGTCAAACAATTATAAGGATAAGAACCCAATGACGAATAAGAATAAAGAAATGTACATCGTTTGATGAGGCATCACGGTACATCTGTACAAGCATAAGCTCTGTAGTATCTAAAGGTACATCAATATAAGCATAAGCTCTGTAACTCCTACGTGAGATCTGAATAAGTATAAAACTGCTATAAGTACAAGTATATGTATAAGTTTGTTATATGAATTCATGATAAACTCGACATCTCGCATCAGATATTCAAGTATTAAGGTATGCTTGTCAGACAAGAGACAATGCATGTGCACATATAAGTCATATGTTTCCCACTAAGCGTAGTTTAACACGGGTTTTTAACCGCAGGTACGTAGGAGGGACGTCCGCAATCTTCCGCACACCGCTTGGGCCAAGACACTAAGTAGTGAAAGACATCACTATAGGTTCCGCGCTCTGAATATGTGTAAATGTAAATGTACAATTTTTGTATATGTATATGTAAATGGACTCGTGGATCGTATATATGGACATCAAAACACCACTACGGTGGTAGTTTTATTTTTTGTATCTTTGGATATGATATTTTGATTCAATTATAAGACTTGGGCCCACCAACGTCTAAAATCGTGTAAAGAGTCCTAGATAGTCTGTCTCGCACCCTCTCGTCCGCCTGTAAGGGGTAATCGTGGCTACGACACCATATTTGTAGGCGGGAGCTACAATAGTGTGCCATAAATCAAACACACACCAGGGTATTATGTTGTGGCATACGGGTGAGTATGTGATGACAGCTTCATAAGAGAAAACTATTGAAGGGTATCAAAACATGCAAGCCTTAGTTCTGCAAATATTGTGTTTTTGGGAAATAAAATAAGGTGCAGTTCATGATAGCCACACACAAGACAAAGGGGATTCTTGATTATGTTCATATGGACATTTGGGAGCCAGTACAAACAGCATCTTTGGGAGGCAGTGTATATTTTGTGCATTTTATTAATGATTACCCACGAAAAGTTTGGGTGTATTTCATGCGGCACAAATCAAAATCTTTGCCAAGTTTAAGTTATGGAAAGCTGAAACGGAAAACAATACAGGAAGGAAGATCAAATGCCTCTGGTCAGACAATGGTACATAGCACACAGATTCAAGATTCTCATAATTGTGCGAGGAGCATGGACTTAAGAGGTTCTTCACAATTCGGAAGACACTATAATAGAATGGTGTGGTAGAGATGATGAATAGATCTATAGCTAAAAGATCTCAGTGTATCATATTTATAAGGCTAGAGAAGAAGTTTTGGGCGGAGGCAATGAGCATGGCATGCTACTTAATCAACAGGTCACCAAGGGCAGCATTAGATGGGAAAGTTTCCAAGGAGGTATGGACAGGTAATGAGGTAGACTACTCGAGGTTGAGAGTGTTCGGATATCTAACCTATGCACATATTGTTGAAGAGGAGATATCAAAGCTTGATGCAAAGTCTAGGCAATGCATATTTCTAGGAAATCAGAAAGGGGTTGAAGGCTTCAAGCTGTGGGATCCGAAGGCAAACAAAGTGGTGATCAATAGAGATGTAAGTTTTGATGAGAAAGTCATGTTGCAAAAAACTCGGAAAGAAGAGAAACATGCTCCGAAAAATCATGACAGTGATGAGTGTGTGGTATAGGTAGAGCTAGAGACAGGGAGAGCTAGTGCTCAAAATGCTAAGGATTGTACTTAGAATGCAGGGAGAGCTACTACAAAATATCAGCAGCCTTATAGTATAGCCACAGGTTGAGACAAGCGCATTAAAAAGTCGCCTACCATGTATGGTTTTGAGGATTTGCTTTATGCACTATCTTGTCACGCTTCGACCCTATCTCGAATCTGACAGGATCCGAACCGGTCGGACGCGCAGACCAAATACCAGACTCTTTACCTGATTTTTTTTTTTTTTTTTTAAAGCTAACCTGCACTCGTGGGTTGGGCGGGCCTACATCCTATAAATAACAATGTAACTCAAAATATTATATACATATAATCGAGTCCCATTTACAAATACAAAAACTTTACTTTTACATTACAAATCGAGCACGGAACCTACATGTAGTGAACCCTTACAAGTGTGTTTGGCCCAACAGATAGATGTTTACCGATGTCTTCCTGACTGCATCGGATTGAACCCATATGTTTTACGCTGGGAAATATTTCTTATACGTAAACACATGCATATACACACCGGCAATAAGTGTATAAACTACAACAAATATCGAAATTGCATGCATTCATATCACGGACTTATGTTTATTCAGGACTCCCGTAGGAGTTACAATCATTCTTATACTACTGCTTACCTCCCATTCGAGGTACCCGTAGGTGGTCGAATTACTGAATCGCGATAAACGATATTGCGTGAACTTCTATTCTTATACGGACTTATCTTTGTGCGAAGGTACCGTAGGTACAATAAGTCGGAACTAATCATAATCGTATCACATACGGTCGATCAGACGATACGTATACATATCGTAATGACATTAGTCCGTGAAAGTGTGTACAGATCGAACATATACATATACTTATTTTATTTGATACGAGAGTACCCGAAAGCCACATCGACTTATACTGCTTATCGATACTCCGAGTACTGTGAGGTACTACTGACTTATAATTTATTTACGTAACCGGTAATTTCGCTTTACGATACGTAGAGTACCCATGGGTACTACGTAACTTATACTTATGTTATCGAGACAAGAGCACCCTTTAGGTACCATGAACTTAATCGAATACAGAGTACCCGTAGGTACCATGTAACTTACTGGGATACTGCATTAACTTAATCAAATACAGGGAGTACCAAGAGGTACTACGGTAACTTAATCGGGAGGCGCATAACTTATTCGGGGATACATGAGCACCCGTAGGTACTACGTAATCCTAATCGTATACAGGACCGAACTTATTCGATTGTTGTGAGGGCAATTGTAGGTACTACTTTAACTAGATCAGAGACAGGACTTATTCGATACATGAGTACTGTGAGGGTACTACAGACTTATCTAAATACAAGAGTACCCTAGGTACTACTTCGAATCCTATCGATCAGACTTATTCAAATACATAAGTACTCGTAGGTACTACAGGACTTATTCAGATACAGGACTTATCAGATACAAGAGTACCCTTAGGTACTACAGAACTTGATGAAATACGAGAGTACCCGTAGGGTACATGTAACTTAATCGTAAATGGGAGTGAATCTGTAGGGTACTACGTATTTACCAGTACAAGAGTACCGTGAGGTACCATGATCTTAATCGGGAGACAGGAGTTAATCAGAGACAGGAGTACCCATAGGTACTATAGAACTAAACCAGAGACAGAACAGAACTTAATTAAATACATGAGTACCCGTAGGCACCATGTAACATTTTCAGATGGCAGAGTACCGTAGGTACTACGTAGTTTAATCGAGATGATCTGTAGGTACTACGTAACTTATTCGTATATCGTGGACTTGTCAAATACAGATCTGAGGTACTACGTAACTTATCGTATTACGTGAGTACCAGAGGGTTTCGGCTGTGACGACCGACACGTCAGATTCTTTACTCTATTCTTTATTCGTCTTATCTATATATGTCCGTCTGACTACCTGCACTAATTATAAGAATGAGTAGGATCGCACAATGGGCACCGAAGGTACTATATTAAAGACCGGGTGCCATAGCACCGCCAGGAGTACCGGGCACGTAACAGAGTGCCTTAGCACTAATCGTGATTGCGAGTGTCAGAAAGCACTAATCGTGAGTACCGGTGGTACTAATCAGGAGTGCCAGAGCACTAATCAGGACGTCCACTCATTCATTCTTTCGGGTCTAGTAGTCATATGATCATATATCTTTCTATAACTTATAAGCCATCTTTAATCACATTCTCAAGATCATGACATATTGTTTTTCATGTTCATGTTCATGTTTCATTGCTTTTTGTGCTCATATAATATCTGTGTTTCATGCCTATTCCATATGGCATTTCTGGATACTTGTACTATATGGTGTCTATCCACACATCATTCATGTATTCTAGTCCTCTATGAATATATTTTTAGGAATTGAATCAATCCAATCGGATCATCCAAACTTCAAGTTATGGCATTTTCTATGCCAAACTGCTAGCCTGGCTTACCGATTTTACCGAGGATAGTTTGAATTATTAATTTTTCCAGTGCCTTGTTTCCATATTTGACACTGGTTTTTTGTGCTCCTTTAAATCTAAGGTGCTAAGGGTTCATTTCCAATTGGAATCACCCAAATCGGAGCACCGGAACTCAACTTACGTTCGAATCAACCCGGACTACTCTATGTTCAAAGCTGGAACCAGAATTTGGTTTGCACATGGTCCCACTTTGAGTGAATTTTTAGACCACTTAGGATCAGAATTTGGCAATGCCTATTCTTTTAAGTTTTGTTCTCCTTTGGAAGTCTATTTTACGAGCCACTTGAATCACCAAATCGAATAAGAAATGAGGAAGTTATGGTCAAAATACAAAACTGGTCGCAATAGGAAAACCGTAATCAAGTTGTACTGGTATAAGCCTGGGTCAGGTCGGCACAACTTTGGCCAAAATGACCAGAACACAGCGTTGTACCGGTACAAGTTCAAATTGTACTGGTACAAGTCTCCAGTGCCCAAAATGTGTGTTTTTCTCCCCATTTTTCCATACTTTGAACCCCAATCAACTATACCTCATAAACACTTCAAACACACATCAAAACCATTTCTATTCACCTTGGAATCTCTTTTCTATTCACTCTCCTTCAATACTTATCTTAGTTCAAAGACTTATCATGAATTACTCTCAAAACCCATTCCCAATATGGGTTACAACTCATACACAAATCAAACTCAAGGATTTGTTAGGATTTATTCTAAACCCAATCTAATTACTCTTAATTAACTACTTAATCTATCCTCAATGAGGATTTCATGAGCTTTGTTACATGGGTTTTACCCACCTTACTTTAAGCATCATTTTTCTAAATGAAACTCCTAGCAAAACCCCATGTTTGGGGACAAACGACAACCAACCAAGCATGGCAATTCATACAATCTCTAGGAATCCATAGCCAAAGTTAGTTTCCATACCTTTCGCTTGATCTCGCTTGAATCTTCCTTCTTTCCTCTTCTTCTTCCTTCTTCTCCCCTTTCTTCTTTCTCACTGTTCTCCCAATTTGAGACCAAATTGTCTTTAAATTCCATGTTTTTCTTTAGGCCTTATTTGGCCATCAAAAAACCCATTTTGTTAGTTTCAATAATTGCCTTTAAGTCTTTCAACTCTTAACTATTTGAATTTCAACCCTTTATTGTACTCTCGTCTCAAATCTTCTAGGAATTACCCCACAATTCCTATTATTTATACTTTGGCCTCAAATCTTGTCAATTTATGACTTTTAAGTCCCTTGGACAATTTTATACTCATTCCTGTTTTATAAATCTCCGGGTCTCTGCTCTCGTTTGCCGTATTTAACTCGCGAATGGGCCAAATTATTACAAAATATCTAAACATGTCGAAACGATCAGGTATATTTCGGGGTGTTACACTAATCACTAGTAGTGGGGATCCTACTAACTTCTAAGAGGCAGTACATAGCCAAGAGAAAGGTAGATTGATGGGTGCTATGGAGGAGGACATGCACTCTCTGCATAAGAACCAAACATGGGAGTTGGTGGAATTGCTGAAAGGAAAGAGGGCTATAGGGTGCAAGTGGGTGTACAAGAAGAAAGAAGTGGTTTCAAAAAAGAATGGTGAAAAGTTCAAGGCTCGCCTAGTAGCAAAGGGTTACTCACAAAAGCATGGGGTTGACTATGATGAGATATTTTCCTATGGTCGAACATACCTCTATCAGATGTTGTCGAAGTTTCATAACAGATTTTGATATGGAGTTGGAGTAGATGGATGTAAAGACAACTTTCCTTCATGGTGAGTTGGAGAAGATTGTCTACATGGTACAGCCAAAAGGGTTCACTCAACATGGACAAGAACACTTGGTATGTAAATTGAAGAAATCATTATATGGGTTGAAGTAGCCTCCAAGGCAATGGTACAAGAGATTCAACTCCTACATGATCAGAATTGGCTATAAAAGATGTGAGTATAACTGTTGTGTTTATGTGCTGAGTCATGATAATGGTCCATCTATTTTTCTGTTGCTTTATGTGGTTGATATGTTGAATTTTGCAAAGAGAATGAGTGAGGTCAACAAATTGAAGATTTTGTTGAGTAGAGAATTTGACATGAAGGATTTGGGTGCGATCAAGAAGATTATCGGATGTAGATCTCGTAGGAGATGTAGCTCTGTGAGGAGATTATGGTCATTCTCAAAGTGGCTATGTTGGGAAGGTGTTAGAGAGGTTCAGTATGAAGAATGCAAAACCAATAAGTACACATTTGGCGAATCGTTTTAGATTATTGATTCGTATGCCAGTAGGTATCCCGGATTCAACAATATTTATAAACCTAATTCTCCAATTAGTAGCAAGGCTACTTCAAGATAGTGGCTTTTAGGGCTTAACACAAAGCGACGTCAAGACAAATGACTTACAAAGGAGGTTCAATTTGGTGAATTCAATTTGGATTTTGGGGTTTTGTAAAAACAGTGGGTTGAATTGTTTGGAAGCTGAAAATGAAATAAGTAAAAATGTAAAATATAATTCCTTGCAGTGTTAGGTCACTGGGGTTGGAGTCTCAGTAATCGAGGTTCTCTGTGGTCCTTTCTCAAGGCTGGGGAGGATGACCTATAGTCATCTCCGAACCTGCCATTTCATTTAACTATAAAATCGACCCTAAATAAATATCTTTGAAAAATTGGTATTTGCTTCCCATTGATGGTATCGGATAGTGAATAACATCACCTTGACTCACTTTCCAACAGCTAATAAATAATAACTAATGAATATCATTGTATCTAACCTAAATGAACCCTATAAGCTTACCAAGTACTAAACATTTAAAGTGAACCGAAGGGATCAAACCTAAAATTTGGAGAAAATAAAAACATCCTTGCATCGCCTTTCAATAACCCATAGATGATAACTAACGGATGTCAATGGATCTAGCAATAAGCATCCAATGAACCCAAAAGCTTATCAAATACTGATCATTCAAAGCAACCCAAAGGGATTAAAGCCGACGTTTGAATGAAACCATAAATGGTAGAAAATACCTCCGTTAAAACATGGAAAACCCTTAGTTTGCCTTAGATCCCCTGCCAGTAGCCTTCCACTTCAAGGAGAAAGAGGTTCTAGCCACTCATCCTCCAAGTTGTCATCCTCGGAGGGTGTTTGGCTAGTGAGAAAGGGAGAGAAAGTGAGGGAAAATGAAGAAAAATGAAAAGAAGCGGGAACTACTGAAAGGTTCCCGCCTAATTTTATTAATGAGCAAAAAGAGAGGTCCTCTTACAGTCTATACAAATGGCTTATATAATGCCCAAGACAAGCAAAATTACAAAAATACATGAACTACCACTATTACATAGAGGGTAAAATGGGAAGCAAACCAAAAAGTGACTAAAGAGTCAAAAAGGTCAAAAGCGTAGGAAAGGTGAACAATGGTAGGAGGCAATTTCACAACCTGCAAAAAATTTTCGTAGCCCTGCTTTCTACTTCTTCTCTTCTTCTGATTTCTGCTTCTCTTTTTTTCTGGTTTCTGACCTACAGCTCTGAGTTCAACTCGGATTTGCTTGGATTTGCTATGATAGAGCTGACTCGAAAACTTTGGCATGATTAGCTTTCCAAAACTACAAAATTTGCCACAAAATGAGATTAGTAGCCTTGCTAGGTCATTAACATGCCAATTAGGTTAATTAAACTGATTAGTACACAAAAAATGCTCAAAACCTGCAATAAGCAGGGTTCAAAATAGCACTATTTGGGCATTAATCAATTATCTACTTCACAGTGCCCAAAGACGGATGATGATGTACAGGACATGTCAAAGGTCCCATATGCAAGTAAAAAGGAGATGTCATGTATCTTATGGTTTGTTCAAGACCGCATTTGACACATCAAGCATTACATACGCAAGTTTCTATTTGGGTTCGTGATCATTGCATTAAGATGCAATCAAGTGGATCTTTATATACTATGGGGACTACAACCAAGCGACGCATTCAAGTAGGCGCAGAGCCGATCCTTCAATTGTGGGATACGTGGATGCAGATTATGCAAGAGATTTGGATGACAAGAGGTCCACCACTAGTTATGTGTTTACTCTTGGTGGAGGACCTATTTGATGGAAGTCTACGATACAGTCCCTAACTGTATTATCTACCATTGAGTTAGAGTATATGACAGTAGTTAAGGCTGTAAAGGAAGCATTGTGGCTTGCATGATTGGTCAAGGAGTTAGGTATTTAGCAAGGTGGAGTTCAGTTGCATTTTGACAGTCAAAGTATCACCTTTTTGGCAAATATTAAGTGTATCATGTAAGGACCAAACACATAAATGTGAGATTTCACAAGATCGGGGAGTTGGTCTCTTATTGTGTGTTATTGCTTGAGAAGATTCATAATTTAAAACGCAGAAGAAACATGTTGATTAAAGCTTATTACCACATGTTCAATCACTACTGACTGGACATCTCAAGACGCCGGATGGGGAGATCCCACCTATTGCTCAATGTGGAGTTTTTAAGCCATGATTGGTTTTCTTCAAAGATGTGGATATTCTCGCTGTTATGGAGATTGTGCCAAGGCAGACTCCATTTTAAGGTTAGAAGTGGTCAGAACGCCAGTTAGAAATAAAGATAAGATAAGCGCATTGAGCAAAGCCAAGCGGAGCGAAGACATTTGCCCTTCATGCATATCCTCTGTCAGCACGAAATAACAAATTGCATATCAGAGTGGTATATTTAGGATATAGGTGTGTTTTTGGAATTTGGTCATATCCAGTGTTATTATAAATACTCTCCTACGTAACCCTATTTCGAATATAATGAAAGTTGAGCTGTCGTTCATGTGGATGTAGACACACTACCGAACTACGTAAAATCTGTATATTTTTTTCGTTTTTCCCTACTTTGATTTTATCACCATTGTTGCACGAATCATAACATAGTTCAATCTAATTTCATTAAAATTGCATTTAGTAATGTCACTACCCAAAGTATTTTTTAATACGACTTTTTTTCTTAAATTTTTTTATGACAATTAGTTATTTGTTTCGGAATACAAATTAAACACTTTTCTTTTTACATTTGCTTCGAAATATAGTATAGGGTAGAACCAGTCATGAGATTAAAGTGCGTATTGCGAGGATGAAGAAGCTTTGATGTAGTTAGGGTTGTGGTCCACGAGATCAAAGGTGACCTCCAAATGCTTCAAAGATGCCGACAAAAGGAAGACTAATTCGCAGACGAGGACTTGTCAGCTTCGAGACACAGGGAGGGAATGAAGAAGAACAGGAAAGATGAAGAAGCAGTCATAGTCATGGTGGGTTCTTTGGATTTTTTTTTTCCATTCATAACTTTTATACCTGATATGCAATTTTTTTTTGCCAGTGATATCCATTTTTCATCCTTTCTCTCATATTATTCTCAATTTGATGACCCGATACATACTTTTTTAATTTTTTATTTATAATAGTGAGTCAAAAGTTCAAAACTTATTTTTTCTTAAATTTGAATTTAAATAAATAAATAGAATAATGTTTAAAGATGATTTTAAATAAAAATAGAAGTGAAGTTTGGTATCTTTTTAATAAAATGATTTTTTTTATTAGAAAAAATATAAAATAATGTAAGTCATCGGATTTGAATTAGATTTGAACTGTTCAAACCTTTATATTTGCTCAATCCCAATCAAAATAGTTGTGAAGAGAAGAAATTTAACACAAATTAAATATGAAAGTGGTAGTACATATCTAAATACAATGGAATTGGAAATTTGAATAAGGTGAATGGGACAGATTTGGGCAACCACAAACGTGCCGCTTACTGTATACATAAAATATTTTCCATGGAAGAAGATCTATAGCATTAGCAATCAGCTACGTAAGCACCTCGTCCATTGGAATTCCTATTTCTTTTCTTTACTTCACTTTGTTATTTAAAGAAAAGAAAACATAAAATATTCTCCATGGAAGAAGATCGATAGCATTAGCAATCAGCTACGTAAGCACCTCGTCCATTGGAATTCCTATTTCATTTCTTTACTTCACTTTGTTATTTAAAGAAAAGAAAAAAGAAAGAAAATGAGTTCTTAACATGACTCACAAAAGGGAATGGGCATACTCCACGCTTCAGGCTCTAAGACTATTTTTTATTCTCAAACAGAAAAACGTTAAAAAATTCAACAAACCCCGACTCAAAGAATAAACGAGCAAGACGGTCATATACCAAAATCCTTAAAACTACGTTTGCTCTCAAAAAATTCAAATAACATTTTGTTAAAAGAAAAATTATAAGTAAAAATAGACGAAAATAAAAATTAAATTAACCCACAACAAATAATTTTAAAATATAAGTTTTTAGGTAATTTTATTTATATTTAATTTTTTAAAAGATTTATTATATAATAAACATAATAAAATCATTTTATTTAGTTTTTCTCCTTCTTTATATCTTCCTGAAAAATAAACAACTTACAAGAATAAAATGATGAAAAAAGAAAAGAAAGAAAGTTTAAACACGTAATTTATTATATTGTAACAAAGTTTATAAAGGCATGAGGAGGAGGGAGAGGTTAAAAGGGGAGGGGTTAAAAGAAAGAAAAGAAAAGAAATGAGGTCATGGCCCCAAACCTTTTTAATATTAGAAAGAGAAAAATAAAAAATTTTATATATTCTAAAAAGGAACTTGATTGAGGTCAGCTTCTGGCGTCATGATTGCACAAGCCACAGCTGCTTCCATCCACCCATCACCGCAAGCCGCCAAGCCTTTGTCTGCAATCAGGGAGCTTTTACTCATTATTTTTTCTAATAATTATTTTGATCATGACAATTTTTAAGTTGGGCATTGTTAGAAATAACAGAACGGGAAATAATTTAATACTTAACATTATTAAATTATATTTGGAACTAATTTTAGGAAAATTATTTTGGATGGACCAGATTGTAATGGATGGAAAATAAATATGTATGAGGTGGATTAGGTTTTTGACGGAGGAGGAAAATGTCAAATTTGTTAGGTTGGAGTGCAATATGAAAATGAATAAATGCTAGAGTAAGAAACAAGCAGCCCCCCAACCCTTACCTAATCCTTGGGTCTTTCGTAATCTAGACCTGACATGTAACAACAATGACACAAGTAGTGGTTCTTTCTTAAACTCCCTATTTATTTATTTTTTTATATCATTTCCAATTATTGGAATCTTTTTTATTTATTTTATTTATGTCATTTCCAATTATCGAAATTGGCTCAAGGCCTTAAACTTGGTTTGAGACGGTGATGGAACTCGAAAGACATAAATATAACCTTAATAATTTGGGACTAAGGAGAATACTCAAACGCTTAATGCATTTTATCATAAGGAGATAAATGTTAGCCCAAAAGCCTATAAATTTTTATGACAAGCTTCGTGCTAATAGTGACAAAAGTGCACAATCACACATCCCCACTACTACATATTCTAATAATGAGTTAGTAGGCCACACATGTAAAAAGACATGTAATATAAAATAGCCTCAACAAATATAAAAGTTTGATCTTCCCCATTATGAATCCAAAAAGAAAGAAACTTTAATTTGAAAACCAACTTTCAATTACAAAAATTGTATAACTTTCGGGAAATATAAGGATTTGAAATTTTTTAAGAAAATTGTTAATTATATCATCTTAAAAATGTCATCCTTTATGTGTAAAGCCCGTGAGCATCGACCCTTACATTAATCATGAGAGAGCCAGCTTTCTGTCCCCACTAAAAATTCATCAACACTCCATCATTTTGCAACAACCCTCTTTCATTTATTGCCTAACTTATACTACTTTAACATGCCCTTAAAATCAAACCCTAGCTCTCCATGTATATATATATATATATAAGAATTATTATATATTTTGTATTAAAATATATTAATAAATAGGGGTGAGGTTGCTTGTATGATTGTCCTACGCACATCTCTAATTATATATGGTTACCCGTTTGCTTCATTTTCTCGAGAAGCATCACCATCCTTCAATATGATTCTCCCTTGATCTCTAATGTCCCCATGGCCTAATAATGACTTAATGAATTTCTTGAACTTCACAATTTAAAAGATAAGCTTTATAAATTAATCGATGATTTATTTTCATTACATTTTAATTTCTAGGTAATAAACTGTTTTTATGAGATTCAAACTTAGGACTCCCCTTTCCTATGTCATATACATGTTTGAAACTATAAGTGTTTTACTACTTAAGTTAGACATGATGGGCTAAATTAATTGTTTGTTAATATTATTTTAAAAAATAATACTATAGGAAATATTATGAATAATTGAATATTGGAATACATAATTAAGACTAAGATATAAAATATGAGGAAATTTGATTTTTAATTGGATTACACCTTTTATAATACTAAAAAAATGTTATGATTAGGTGTTATAATATGAACCTACAGGACATTAGTTTAACCTATAATTTAAAATATTTTATTTGGTAAGTTTATTAAGACCATGTCTGGATTCATATGCTTTTATCTCGATATGGTTAATTTTATTAAAAAGAAAAGTTAAGTTTTGATTAAAATTCATTTATATTGAAAATTACTTCATATTTGATAAATTTTGATTATATTAATTATATTTTAAAAAGTATTAGCTAGAACTAATACAAAAAATATTCTTCAAAAATCGATCGTAGTGGAGTCCTTTAGTTAGAGTTGGTAAAAGGGTCATCCTAATCCATTTCATACAAGCTCATTCGGGATGCAAGCCAAAACAAGTTTTGCTAATCTAACTTATTTATTCTACTATTAATTGTACCATAATGGCCATGTTAAAACGAGTTAAACGGCCAAAACTTTAAAAATACTAAAAAAAATTAATTTTATAAATTATTTTTCACATAAAATAAATAATATATAATATATAATAATAATTAATATATAAAATGATTGAGTCTAAACAATATATTAATAGTAAAAAAACTTAAATAAATAAAAAATGTTTGAACATTGTTATAACAAAAGTATCAAACTAATTAGTTAAATAGTATTAAAACGATAAAGTAACAACTGAATAACATATTTGAAAAAACAACTTCAAAGTATCAAATGGAATCTCATATACTCATATGCTTCTAATCTTCATCTTCATTATCGTTATATCCAATAATAACACGTGATTCCAAATTAGAAATATGTACATTCCTCATTGCATTTCGAGTTATAATTATCTATCAATTATTAATTTAGAATGTTAATACCATAAGTGTTATTTCATGCTTGAGAAAAAAACAATTTCAAAAATAAGGATCTCAATCCCATAATAATGAAACATCCTCATTTGTTTGAAAATCTATCACTAGAAGATATTATAAAGAAATTAATGTATAATTTTGTTAATTAATTTTAAAATAACATTATTTGTTATTAACAAAAGTTTAAATAATAAAATTATTTAAAATATACCGAGAATTTAGTTATTAAATTGGGTAATTTATAAACTAGTATAACTTCATTTTATAAAAAAACATATATGATTGAATAAAATTTAAAAGATAAATAAAAAAATTGAAATTGTAAATATTTAAAATAGGATTAATGAGATAAATAAAAATATATTCAATATGAAAATTGTAATTTATTTAATTCAAATGCATCCTGTAAATTTTCATTCGAGATTTTTTAAATATTAAATTATCATATAAATTATATTAAAAATATATATTTAGAAAATAAAAATAAAATAGTTAAAACAATAAAATTTAATATATTAATTATATATTATAATAATAATTACTTTTAAAACCCCTATGCTACAAAATATATAATTAAATATCAATGAGAATTAACTCTAAAATTTTAATTATTGTTCAAGCATTTAAAAAATAAATAAAATTTGGAGCCTAATCTGGCTAACCCGCCAAATCCACACGGAGCCATGATCCAAAACGGATTAAACCAAATCAAATTGGCCTAATTTTATTTAAGTGTAAATTTACATAATTCAACCCTTAAAAATTTAAATTAGAATGGTATCTATCGAAACATACGTATTAGGCCACTATTTTAATATCTTGTGGAAAAGAGCCGTTGAAATTAATGACGATTAAGAAATCTTACACTGTTGACGGGGCATGACATAATCTTTAGTATATTACTCTACGTTTGTACCCCTCATTTCACGTGGGACCAATTATTATTTTATTAAGATACTACCTCTGTCAAATAATTGAAACTATTTATGAAATGATAATATTTGATGGGTTGATTTGATTTCAAATAGAAATATAATAATTTATGTTTTTGATTTAAAAAATTTAGAGGCCACGTTTGGTCTGGAATTTTTAAAACTATTTTTTTTTCTGAAAAATAAGAATAACACAAAAAATCTGTGTTAGTTTTTTCTTTATTTGAAAAACAAAATACTAAAATTGAGAACAATAATGATTTTGGAAAAATACTAAAAATATGTTTTTATACTTTAAAAAAACAATTTAAAAAAAATAAATTTCAAAAATATGAACAAAATGTGCTTACCATGAAGTATGTTTGCCATACATTTTTAAATTTGTTCTTATTTTAAAAATAAGAAAAACATAAAAGATATGTTTGATTTTCTATATAAAAAAACAAAAAACAGTAAATTAAAATAATAAGAATAATTTTTAGAGAATACCTAAATAATATTCCCTATTTTTTCAAAATTATGCTTAAAAATAGTTTTAAAAAATAAAAACCAAATTGAGAATAAAATTTCAAACCACGAAATACATCATCATTGGATTTTTTGAAAACAAAACGATCAAAACAATAATCATCTTAGATTTGATCTTGATAGTAATTTCATTTTGATACAAAATTGAAAGAACATTCGTTCACAATTGATACCTATGACTATGAGTCTATAATATGACCACCGAATTTTCCCCACCTTCCAAACACCACACCTTTCACAGCCACAGAATCATCAGAAATGAGAAAACTGACGCCGCTGACGTCATGGGAGGGGATGTCACTCTTCCAGTTGTTCATTACGTGCTTAACAAACGTAAATCACATGACGCCAGTCGCCGGCTTAGTAATCAATCATAGACATTTACGGAAAAGCCCATGGACTATATAGACACATTAAATAAAAGTATCTTTGAAGACCGAACAGAAGGATATTATCGTCTTCTTAGCATCAACGCGGCACCAGCCTATAAATAGAGGAAAGAAATGAGAAAGATCAACACGTTCCTCTCGTTTGTTCGTTCCGGTGGTTTGCAGAGGAAGAAAACGTACGACTCTTCTGAAATTTTCTCGATGGAAAATGTGGAGGGCGATGAGAGGATTAAGGGGAAAGGGGAGGATGAGGAAGAAGAGAAGAAGATTGAGCAGTTTTTCGCCCTGATCAGAAGCTTCCGGGAGGCTCGTGACAGGCGAAGGGGCGAGTTGAATGAGATGGAGGAGAAGAGGAGGAAGAAAGGAAGATCCCGAGGATGAGCAGTCCAGTTGGGTGCCGGCTTTTCGGCCGGAGGATTTTAATGAAGAGATTGAATTCAGAAGGCCGCCGTTAATCTTCCCCTGTAGACGCCGGGAAGACAAGAAGGTGAAAGACCAGGAAAACGATGGCGATGTCAACCTGAATCTCTCCCTCTAGATTGTATAGAAAAAAAAAAAAAAAAAAAGAAGAGTATATAGAATAAATGTTTTGGTAATATTTATTTGAATGCGAATTTCAGATTTTATTTGTTTGGTTGATCGGATTTCCGCCATTTCAATATGATTAAGATCAAACATCTGGTAAAATTTTGAAAATGTGAACAGGGTTTAGGTTTGAAAGCAATTGGCTGTTGTTCAGGTTAATTCTCTGTTGGTTTCCGAAAATGATGTTTTGAAATAGAGAAGGGGGACATCATCGCAAGCATTACTTGGTTGAAACTTTCTCGCTTAATAATGCAGAAATAGCTTGTTTGGTTGTTGAGAAACCTGTAGGCCCAAGATATTTTTCGAGAAAAGAGCAGTGACACTATTTTTTTTTCAAAGCCCCCCATTTTTATTCTGTTGATCCTTGTGACTTGATCCATAAAACACCAAAATATTTCATTCTATAACATCAATTTCTCCATCTTGGATATTGGAATTGGTAAAGCTAGTTTGATCATTAACCAAATGGATCAAAATTTCAAATTTTACAGACGGGATTTCTGAGCAGACCCAAAATTGAGGCAATGGTAATGGGTATTGATAAAATTAGGCAGACTTCTCTCCTGGCTGAGTTGCCTTTTTTCATTAAGTTTTTTCTCTGAATAGGTTGCTTGGAAACAGAAGAAATTTTGTTGTGGAACTCATTTTGGTGAGTTTTTCCTAGCAGAGAAGTAGGTGGGTGACTGCCATAAATTATCTCTAGATGCAGACAACCACTTCAAAGCCGTGGGCTGATTAACCAAGGCTCTTTCCCATCTTGGTGTCCTTTTAGCTCCTACCGATATGTCTTTGCCCACTTTGTTTAACCCAAAGAAGGACATCTAGATCAATACATTTCCTCTGCATTAAGGGCCTTTTTGGTTACATTTTTTAAAATTGTTTTTTTTCTTTCTAGAAAACAAGGAAATTAGCAACACACAATTTGGTTCTTAGTTTTTTTTTTTTTTGAAAAACATAGAAAACGCAGAAAATACTCAATTTCAATAACAAGAGCCAGTTTCGAAGCAGCCACAAAATGGTATTTTATGTAATTCTTTGTTTAGTTAACATTTTGAGAATATTTTTTGAAATAGTGTTCTCCTAAAAACATATATATATATATATATATATATATATATATATATATATATATATATATATATATATATATATATATATTTTATGTTTCAGGAAAGAAAAATTCTGAACCAATGGTTTTTCTTTATTTTTGAGAGCATCAAAGCGATTTTATGATCAGAATTTTCAGAACAGTTTTTTAGTTTTCATATAGAAAACAAGGAGAAAACACGAAGAAACGAGCTTTTCGTTATTATACGAGAAAATCGGCTTTTAGAGCCTTGAGGAGAACAAAAGAAAAACACCAAGAGCAGTCTCCCTTTTGCTAATCGTGTTCTGCCATTTTTTTCTTTTTTTGTTACGGAGAATAAAAAGCGTGCTTAAGCATCGCCGAGGCAATGCAGTGCTTTCAAAGTGAAATTACGGTTTCAACAGAATGAAATAATGCTAGTCTTTTTACTTGGTAATGCAAGGCTATTATTAATTTGAGCTTTGAGGTTAGTTTAGTTGATCGAACTTTTAGGTTTGTTAACAATGATCATTGGTCGAGATTGGCGGCGGACTGAATAGCTTGCTCGATCTTGATCCTGTGATCGTTAATTAAGTCTGAAGTACCTCACAGAGGCTGCTGAGATGACTTACCCGACCGATTAACAAGATCCATTGCCCTCATAACTAAGCTGTGTAGTGGGCCTTCTGCAATTGAGTCAATTGGGCTGAGGAGTCTGGATTAGCCACTTGAGTAAAGGTGTGATCGAACATTATGGCAGGAGACCCAGAACCACATATTTTTTTCCTTAAGGAAAATTGGGAAAACAATAAGTGGGGGGGAACATAAGGATCATGAAGGCATAGTGAGATGATGAGAACAATGGGTTCCATCCCCATTCAGTGGAGGGCAATACAGGCCCACGTAATTTTCTCATCACACAAATAGGGTGCCGTACAGATTTTTGAAGCAAGTCCAGAATATATTCTTACACCATCATTCGAATTAAATTGTGGCCTGGAAGCCATAGATCTGCACCGACATATTCATAATCTGTGCAATTTTATTCCTTGCTTTAAGGAGATTTCTTTCACTAGAAAAACTGTTGCAGTTCATCAGCAATCAGAAGAAAGCTGGACAATTCGCTTTCTAATGTGAAGCCCATGCGCACACTTTCCAGTAAAGGGACTCTTTCAAGGCCCTTTGTCACATGTACCATATTCCCTAGACATAAACATATATGGTGTAGCAAGCTAGTCCATAGATTACAAGCTCCTGAAAATAGGGTAAATAGTGTTGATTAACCTGCAACAATCAATGATGAAAAAGAAAGGGAACGCCGGATTTATGTAGTTGGGCAGGCTACTTACATCCACGAAAAAAACGGCTCAATATTTCACTATCGTATCAAAATTTTCAAAATATCCCTATACCAACATGAGTCACGTGTTACCAAAAACAATGAATACAACTTTTTCAGAAATTAACCTATAAAAGCTCCAAAAATTACGTAAATTTCAATTAACTTTTTTCTCTTTAAGAAGTTGTTTCCCGGAAATGTTAAAGAATTTCCGACATAGTCTTGTGCATGTAATATAAGATCATTTATATTGTGTCATTGCTATGTCATTGTAAAGAGTTTTTTTTTTTTTAAATATAAAGAGTCTATTGTGTAATATAAGGAGTCTTTAGTGTTCTCATATTTCTTTTTTATTTTATGATTTCGTAATTTGGCTAAGAGGGTTGTATTTTAATATTGTAGAAGATAGAGTTATATATTTAGATGCTTCTATCCTGGGTTTGAAATCAGTAATTCTTAGGTGTTTTCCGTTGTTAGGATATGTTGCGTCAAAAACCTAGGATCCCTAGAAATGTTATGTTACTTTATCAAAAAACCTAATATGCTGGATTGAGGAAGGAGCTAGCTATGCATTTAGAGTAGGTCCTAGAATCTATTTTTAAATGAATTGAATTGATAAAAGTTGATCTTGACCAGTGTTATTACGGTGATTTGATTAAAAGATTTCGAATCATTAATTTTCAATCACATTATGATAAAAATACCTTAATTATTTTCTTATAAAAATAATAATTTCTTTTGTAAGACATATGTAAATACAAAGGAATTAAACTGTATTTTTATCTATAATAAAGTATTTTTTAAGAAAAAAAATATGGGAATGACTAGATTTGTAAATTTTAAATTATTTAATATCTTTAAATAAAAATATTTCTTATTATTAGTGGATATATACTTAAAAAAAGTCAATTAAATATTTTTTTTGTTCTATATATTAAAATTTAAATTGATGAAATTTTAAAAATTCTTCTTAAGTTTGATGTGTGAATTTTGGATTGTCGTATATCATTTTGAGACCATCCATTTTGGTTACAAGTTTGATTCCTTTGGTTGTATTAAATATGATAAATGCCTATTAAATCCAACATTATAAAAGTAAAAATTTTGCGATTCAAATTTCACATGATATGCACAAATATGAGAAAAACATAAAATGATGTTAAACACAAATGTAGCTAAAATAAAAAGTAAATTAGTTTTATGTAATCATAATATTCTCTAAAAATTATTAAATAATTCTTTAGAATTTACTAAGACGCCTAATTTAACAACAAATTGATCTCTTATAAACGATTCATAATTATAGAGATAACTATTTCATTTTTGAATTGGAATTGGAAATGTTTTTCTACTATGTGCTTAGCTTGACAATCTTCGTTGAATCATATTATATTATTATTGTCTTTATCCTATTGTTTTTAAAGGGAAATAGTTATTGTATTAAAGTAGGTTGAAAATATTACTTAAAAAATTATTGATTTGAGATAGTTTTGCTATCATAAGTCTTATATTCACATGTTTGACTTGGGATATAACAACTCACTTTCAATCATGTAAATATTTTTCATAATTTTAAAACATTTTTATAAGGTTAAGTTACGGATGGGTATATATATATTATTTTATTTTATTTTTTTTCAGAATTTCAGGCCATGGACCTATCTAGTTTTGTGTTCTTTGAGCCCTATCTAGTTCTGCTCTCTATATTCTATAAAATTGAGAGACAAATAGATTAGATATCTCTTTTGGGATTAATTTGAGCATATTTTGGTAATTGGTAACTTTTTAGTTATATTATAACTGTCCGACTCATATGCACTATAAATCGTTAGACCAGATGTGTGAAATTTCTAATTCAATTGCTGTGAAATTTCTAGTTCAATTGCAGCTTAAAATCTTGGGCCCTTTGTGCTAAAAAATAATATGGTGGGCCCTTATGGTCCATTTTACAACATCCTGGGCCTATTCCTATTTTGAAATTTATAAGGTAATTATAAAAAGAATTCAGGGTGGGTAAACGGTAAAACAGTGCTCTCTGCTTTTAAAATTAATGGGATTTTCTATTCTGAAGGTCTCCCATTGCATATCCACTTCGATAGTGGTGTCGATTATTTAAAAAATGGAGGAACAGAAGGCCTGATAATCCTTCTTTCTTCAGGGCAAAGGTCCAATGAATGGCTCTGTTTCAATCTCATACATGACAAGCCCCATGTGCAGGTGATTATAGTCAACTAGTATGCCTTGTCTCTCCTTTTATTGTATAGGGCAGAAGGTCCAAAGAGATGAATCCAAGCTCTGTTCTCATGGAGTTACTTCTTCACTGAATCAAGAACCAAGACAGAGATTTTGAAATCATTAGACAGTGACATGACATGAGGCTTCAGTGAGAGAGGTGGAGAATGAATCCCACCAACCAAGTCAATGGGAATGAATCCCCCCATGTTTTCTATTCATCTGCATGCTGGCTGAGAGATTTCTGGCCTCTGCTTTTCTTGGAGAACTATCCAGAAAAAGGCTCACTTTTTACATTCCCCTTTGGTTCTACAGCGTCAGGATTGATGGGGGAGTGGAAAAACAGAGCTCTTTGTCCCAGCTCAAATAGTTTAGATAATGTTTTGTTTGGTCTTGTCTTTTTGTCTATTTTTTCTGGGAATTGTCATTTTTCTGCGAAAAAATCTAAGAAAACCAGAGAAGTGGATATACAATCTTCAATAGCTTAGTTTTCTTGTAAAGAAACAGAGAAAACAGGGGAGTACAAGAAGAGAGCAGTGTTATTGAAAAAAAGGACCAGACAATTCTATGCTAGCAAAGTTCCCTCTTTGCTAAAGGAGAGAGTTTATACAAATTCCAGCCAATGGTCCAAGGCAACAGAGAAAAGAACTAGTGCAACAAGCAAGGAAATATTATCTTGAACTTAGTACAGACTATGGAGATAGATTTGCTACACTAGCTAATTCTTCTCATTTGTTTGATGAATGTGGACTCTTTCCCAAGTTGGATGCCCTTGCTTCTCCTGGACTGCTTTTTCCACCCCCCACTTGATCTAGGACTATGCTCCCTCTTAGTTCGGTTATACGGGGCTGTATGCTTCCAAATAGGTGAGGACTCTGAAAGCTCTTGGATCTTTGTTGGTGTTGCAGCTGAGCTTGTGATCTTAGGGCTGCACATATGCCCACTCTCACTGCGGCTTCGGGTAATTATTTCATCCAAAATCTCACCACCCTCTGCCAGAGTAGCTCCAGCTCCCAGCTCTCCCTCCTGCTTGAAACAAATCAATCAATACTAATCCAAATTTGTGGTAAAAAGTCAGTTTAGGATATTTGATGAAGAACACACCATTGCAAGATTGAATGGTAATGCTGGTGCCTCTTCATACTCAGCTGCATCCAAATCTTGAAGGTGTGCCCCTTTGAAAAACTTGGGCAGAAAGTATTGTCTCACAGGAACCAAAAGCATAATCATCAAAGGGAACAACACCCCTGCAATTGGAACCCATGTGATCCCAAAACAGATGAGCAAGTATGTTGTTTGGAAAATTGTAAATATTGCAATTGTCTTGAAAGGCACAGTTTCCACAAAGGTGGCATGATACTCCTCTAGAACTCTGCAGAAGAAAAAAAAAAGTTAATTTCTTAGACATGGAGAAGAAAGTAGGAAAATTGAAAGATGTGAAAGAAAGGGTACTTGTATCTTCTGCTTGGTGCGGTGAAGAGCAATAAGATCCTTTCCCAAAACTGGTTACCGGGTAAACTTTCAATGGCCATGAAGGCGAAGTAGCCCCAAAGTACTGAAGTTGGGATCATTTTGAGGATGGGCATGGCTGCAACACATCCACCAACTGCTGCAGCTTGAAGCAAGTTACTCAGGCGCTGTTCTTTCACCTCCACAGGCAGTAGGTCATCAATCTCCTTCTCGACATCAAATACTGTCTCATCAACTGGTGCATCAATTGCTCCCATGCTTGAAGCCAATTGAATTGTTGATTCTTTTAACTCCTTTAGTCCCTGCTCAATTGAATTCATGCGGTCAAGTTGTTTATTATTAGTCACATTCTGGAGCCTATAAAGCCTATAAATCTTTTGAACACAAATCTGTACTCCATGGAAATCTTACTTGAGCTGAGGGCTCCTGGTAGATCAATGGGGTCTGCATTTGCTGATAAGCTTCTTGCATATTTCCATACAACTGACTCAAGCTTGAGTTCTTACTCATGCTTTTGCGTGCCGTTGCAACAAGACGGTTACGAAGCAACTGCAAAATGGGAAAGATATTAGTCCAAGAAAACACTTTTTTTTTTCACGTGTCTAAAGAGAAGAGCTGATAAATTTACCAACCAGGCTTTAGAGTAGAATACCTGATGTTTAAGAGTAGCTAGACTCTTTGTATGCATTGGAGATTGTGGGATGACACCATTTGATGGAGGGATTCCGAGGAGACCACACATAATGGTCTGCCATCAAGAAACAGCAATTCAAACATGTAACAAGAAAAAAGAAACAATAGGGGTCCCAAGTGAAAAACATAGTAAAAACTGTCATACCAAGAACCCTAGAAGGAGTAAGTCATAATGGAAAGAAGGTGGCTTTCTCAAATTGAATTCTTTCTGCTGAGCAAGTTGAGATGCTACACTATGGTCAAAATAGTAAAGCACTGCGATCATCGTGGCTGGAATGAAAGCTCCAACTATGTAAAGAACCGGCACATCTAGCATGTCCTGCCAGTTTGAATTACAAATCATCAGTTTTGAAGGTCTAATGAGACAGATACTAGGAGCTTGGATTACTGGAAGACTTTATAAACATGCCTTAATGACAGTCCAATTCTCATATGCACCAGGTGACCATGGATTTGGGCTTAAAAGGCGACGGGGAATTCCTTTTGGAACACTTCCAGCAGGTATGTAGGAAGCTGCTGTCCAGATTAGAACCATGAGGGGCACACCATAGTCTGCTATAAAGCTTCGAAGCCAACCTGGAAAAACCAAGCTTAGAAACTACAAATGTATTCTCAGAAAATCTAAAGTTGCCAATTCATTAGCAACAAGATCTGTGAGATAATCATAACCTAGTTCAGTTCAGTTCCAGATCATCAGAAACACTTTAAAAACATAGACTGACCAGTCCCATATCTCCATGACCTTGCTTTTCGGCTTTTAATGCCAGAGCATACAAATGAGCAAACCAAAGCAAACATCCCATTTGCAAATCTCCATGAAGGTATGAACTCTGTTAACTTGGGATTTTCTTGTTTTGGTATGCGAAACTCATCCACAACTCCCTAGAAAAAACTCACAAAACAAGTGAGAAAACAGGACAAATGGAATGGAACAGAAATGAAGATGATCAAAATATTTCTTACCTTAATAGCTTGCTGCATGAAGAGCATAGCAATGAGCAGGCCAAACAATTCTCCAGCCACACGGGTAAACCTATTGATAATGGAGCAAGTCTTTAAGATAGCCAGTAAGAAATTGGCAAGATTGCAGTCCATACACATACCCTGAAAAGCATCAAATGTTTCAGATAAGTACTTCTATGCTATAAACAGGAAAATGAAGTCCAAAGGAAGAATTTGAAGCAATATTGTGGAGGATAAATCAAGAACATTAAACCAAGTATATAATTATCATGAAAATTCGAGAAAACAGATCACCATCCAGTCCATGCTAGAAATAGCTTCCGGCCCAAATCTGGTCTCTCCTTCGCAAAATTGAACATGAATGTGTACATGATGACAGTAGGCTCTGCAACTCCTAAGATCAGCAAAGGTTGTCCTCCAATGATGGAGTGTATTATCCCACAAATTGCTGTGGATGCCAACGTCTGAACTGCGGTCAGAACTCCTTCTGCATGATCAAGGTGAAGAATATTATCACTTGCCAATCACTTTTATGCTAGGAAGAAGGTTTATCGGAATTTGAGGCATTACTCAAGAGATCTAATTTAACAGTTTGCTTTGAATACCAGTATCTCTCTCAAGTTGTTCACCAAATGAAATGACTGGGATAGCAGAAGCAAAGAATATGTATGTGGTAGGGGGCCAAAATCCTGAAAAACAATTAATATCATACCATGAGTTCAATAGAGAGCCAGCAACATAAGAATTGAACAACATACACAACATGATTACAGAATGTGACTAGCAAAGATAAAATGAATATATACCGGAAGCCTGCCCTGACTCCACCTGCCCAATCTTGCTTGTAGCACATCAATCTTCCTCGAAGATCATTCTTTATTCCTCTGAAAGGTACAAAACTCTCCTCCATGGTTCTCGATACTTAGAACTCAGGGACTAAGTACTCTTCCTTCCCAAAAAAGAAATACAACACTGAAAAGGGTGAGGAATAATACCCTTTAAGGATCCCTTGGGCTTTCACAATTATGACTGCTATCGATATCCCTATCAATTACATGACTTGGGCATCACTGATTCTGCTTTAAAAGGCTCAAAATGGGGAACTTGACAAAAGGAAGAGATCAATAAAGATGGTAGATATACAGAAAGGTCAAACCAGACACCAGATTTGAAAATGTTCCAAACTTCAATACCTGAAACAGATTACATAATTTAATGCATCAGCTTGGAGTTCAAATTCTGCAGAGCTGAGCAGTTGATGAATGAATCAAAAGCACTCAAAAAAATGCTCACTGCAATCAATGTGTGTGCAGAGGAAGGGATAACTACAAATTTATAAGCTTCAAAAGTGTTGAGAAAAGTAGGAACTGTAGATTTTGACAAAGAGAGCAATGTGGCTCAAAAGGGAACAAAAGCGAACTCCCCATATGACTCTTTTCTCTGACAAAGGATACATACATAGTGTATTTTACAGTGTCTGGTTTGCATAAAAGCTATCACTTAGAGAAAAAAGAGCCAGTATGAAACAAACTGGTGAAGACTGAAGAGTAAGCCCAAGTTGCTAACTCTACTCATACGTTTTATTATCTTACTATTATTATATCAAACATGAATGAAGCTCTACCCTTAAATCATATCTTATGTTCTTCTCTCCTTTCAGCATCAAGATGACTTATGAACTTTGACAAAAGTAGAACATGAAAAATAAATAAATAAGAACTTTTAGCCTACCATAAAATCTCCATGAAAACAACATTGTTCCCATAAGCCAATTTGATTAAGCACTAATTCCTAGCCTGATTGAACAGGAAAAACCAACTTAAGTGACCTGCTGCTCTAAATATCAATAGCATGAATAATTCATCTGTATTATACCATGAGTAGAACAGATTCTCTTAAATGGGTTCTTACAGTGAATGAAAATTTGTCTTTAAATTCATGTAATCTAAATATTTTCTTAATACAACATATGCTTCATAGCGTAAGAACAATATCGCTCAAGGACTTCAGGAATACTATGTTTTCTTAATGGGGTGATGTCAAAAACATGGATTTTTTGTTTGTTCCTTTTTTTGTTTTTTTAACGTTAGTAGGAAATCTTGTTAGATTCACAGTGTTGGCCCCAACCCCTATCATCAACAGCTGAGATGGCTTCAAGTGACTGGATTGGCCAACATCTATAGTATCTAACGAGAAAACGATTGCAACGCATAGCCCGAATTAGCTACTTGCCAATGGAGTTTGGAACTTTTTCCAGGCACAACCATAAATGTTATGGGAGAATCAGTCATGAATATGACCACAAATTTAATCCAAAGTCAGCAAGAACTACACCAATTTCAATCCATATAACCTAACAAGATTCCCCCACATGCCATGTTCTGAGAAATGACTCCATTGACACTCTTTTCTTTCCTGTTTCTTTAAAATAACTAAGTCAACTTAACAAGTTCATGCATCCTCCATCTGCAAGATCAGCAAGGGGAGAGGGTGAATAAGCTGGGGGCTCCTGGGGCTCCCTTGCTTGAATGCGTTCTCAACTCCGTCTATTCAAGACTAACCATACCTGTTCCATCCAGTGGATTCAATTTCAGATTTGGAGCCATATCAAGTAAAAGTTCTGTAATAGTCTGCCCATCTTCAAATTGGACTAAAAACTAAGGAGTGATGTCAAAGTCATTCTGCATATTATATTCTCTCCCCCATATGCCTTGAACAGCTCATTTTAGCCTCCTTTAAAACCACTTCTGTACCACTCTCTTGAAGTAGGTTTTCTTCATTGAACGATCTCAGTCCCCTTGTTATAGGCAACATAACAACATTATTGCTGCTATTCCCACAAGATGAACTACGAGTAGACAAGACCGATTCTACCCGTCGATAAATTTGCTGATCTGTTCCCCACAAGGATATCTCCACCTAATTCTTTCAAAATGCAGTAATTATGTTAGATAACCTGCTTTTCAAACCTGCAATGTTAGTGGAAAAAATGGAGTATATGATGAAGTTTTCTTTGAGACCTGTGATACTTTTTATTATATTAACCTCCCTGGATGACCAAAAGTCATAAAAAGGAGATGAATATGATACAAATCTGATATCAAATGCAAAAGCATATAGTACATTCACATAATTGTTTAATGCCCATATTATCAGTTTACAGAATCAAATATACCCCTTGCCTGGTTTGGCCTGCCTTGGCTTGGCTCTACCTCACTCAGGAATGCTGCCATATTCCTCAATTTTTAGCTGTGATAAGGAATCAACAAGAGGAATCTTGTTAATTTTTCTTATCTTTCTTCTTTCTTCTTTATTTGATATATAGAGATTTAAAAAAAAAACTTTCACTTTGCAGGTCACCATCATCATTGTATTCATCATAGCTATAATTCCTACTACCATCAGTGATGATATTAACAAAGACGGCCAAAGAGAAAGCTATGAAGGAGAACAAAAGAGAAAACAGGGAACCCAACAAAATTAATTTCTATCAACTCCACCAAAGGGGTGATTATTAAAGAGGGATCACTTTCAGATTCAAAGGAATCCACCAATATCCACTTTTGTGTTGCCTTAATCTATTAGGTAGTGTTATGATGAATGACACAATAAAGAAATACGAAATAAAGGAAAAACATAAGATTTATATGGAAACCTTTGCGGGAAAAACTACAGGTATAAGAGAAAGCTTCACTATCAATTTGAGAGAGATTACAAAGTATAGCGGAATATGGAATAAACCCTAGTATATTAATTTGATGAAAATCTTTTAGTTCAGAAGGTCGTATCAGCGGCCCAGCCTTCTTCTGACAACGTATCGTAATTTTTACCGACTTTTATTTTGAAAAAAGTTGCGCATAAACCTTCAGGTCGAACATAAGTTTAAAACTAAATCCGAGTCACAAATCAACAGACAGGTTGGCGCAAAAGACCCTGAAGGATGAACTCAAGGCTCAAAAGTATCGGACTGAAATCAACCCTGAAATAGATTAAAATGAATGACAATAATTCCTTCCACCCAAAATTTACAATAATGACAACCAAAAGAAAACCCCAAAACCCCTTAATGACCAGAGATACGATTTTCAAAGAAGATAGAAAACAAGACTTTTCGAGAAAAATTGGTGTTTGTACGGCAGAGAAAGCGCACTAGCCTCTAAAGAATCATTGGCAGTGGGTTCTAAGGCTGTTCAGTGATATGCTACTGATAAAACCCTCTCGAGATCACAAATTAGGTACTTGTCATGTAGCTTCACATCATATGTATCATTGAGTTTTGATGAGTTAGGCAGTGTTGGACATTCTAAAGATGAAGCACTATTGGATCAACAAAAATGGCAACTGCAGAAACACAATTCAGATGCATTGTGCTGGCCACAGTATCTGTTCTGCTTCTACATCACATTCGATGAGTTTTTAGAGTTTCCGTAAAATAGACAATGATTTAAGAGGAGGGGTCATTTCTACCATAGAAACAAAGTAGTATGATAACATTCAGTTTTGATATTTATACATTCTAAGCGGTTATTTCCCTTCATTCAACCTCAGTGTAATACCCATACCCATAATAAAAAAATAAAAAAAAAAGGAAAAGGGAAATAAGAAGGGCTGTTTTGCAATTTCTTAAAATTGGAAAAGACTCTTAACTAATATAAGAATATTTTGCTAAAAAATGGATTTTCCTACACAATTCTAACATTCTTTTATCAATTTTTTCTCTCTCAAGGAGATGAGAGATAAACTAGGGTTTCTAAAAAAGAGGTTTCAAGCTTCTAGAAACATCAACCTTAAGTAAATTTTTTTTTCGTTTTAATTATTAGTAAGATTCACAGGATTTTAAAATGTTTAGATTTGAAGCCTAGAGCTTTAAAAACTGAAAATATAAAACCCTATAAATGATTAAAATACATATAATCAAAGAAACTTGATTAGGGTTTGATATTTGATGTATTTGGACAAATTTTCACTCTTAAAAACTTAAAGTTACCTAAATTTTCAAGTATGAAACCCTAAAAATATAAGAAATACATATTATTGAGAAATTTGTTTAGGAATTGATATTTAATATATTTTGGTAATTTTTGAACTAAAAAACTTGGGATTTGAAACCTAAAGTTCACTCAATTTATGAAGTCGAAATTGCATACCCTTCTAGCCCTTGAATTATTGGCTTCGAACATCATTAAATTTTTATATATATCGACATCTAAGTGACAAGAGGCCTCCACAATTAATAGTACCTATTAATTATTCTGCCTTTTGTCGATTTCAAACATTCAAACCTTTAAATTTTGGAACTATTCAGCACTTCAAAGAACTCCAATCCATTAAGAACATACATTCAAAAAAGACGCAGGAAAAGTTAACATGGACAAGGATTCCCCCTCCAATATGAGGAGTTCTCCTTTTTCTTCTTTCTTTCCTTTGGTTTTTAATTTTTAGTTTTAATTTATTACTGTGTTGCATTCAAATGATTTTGTCCGGCACAAGACTTTATTCTTATTTCTTACTCTTGGGAACTTATCAGATGTTGAGAAGTTGGCCTTGTAAAAACAAAATCCAAGTGTAAATAAAGGCAGATGCATCATTCTACCATTGACTAAGTGGTAGGCCCTTCATGGTGGGGGATGGTGCTTCACTGCTTTGGGTGGATTACTCACCCTAACATATTTGGAAGACTATTTTTTTTTCCTTTACTCATATGTAAAATGTTGGATTTTTGCTATACAAGCAAGTCCAAGTCGTTTAAAACACAAAATGGATTCACATATGAACTTGGGCCCCAGGTGTGGGCGAATGGTAATCACAGTATACAGGGTTTATGCTACATAGCTAGATAAAGATATCCTGACCACAGATATGAATCTGAATTAGTTTTAAAGAATAGCGGGGAGAAAAGAAATGCTTTCTTGGCCAGATGACGTCGCCTTGTAACAATCAGCATCGATTATAGTTTGGAAGATTCAGTTCTTGTGTGCATAATTACACAAATTCACAAGGTACGATCATTAGTTATATTAGTTTAGTAATTAAATTGAATATTCTAAATCACATGATGATTCTTGCTTCGCTAATTATTCCTCTGATTGGTATCAGGCCTTCGTGTGATTGGAATTTTCTAATTTAGTCTAGCATATTCCATAATTTTTAATTATTGATTAGCAATATGAGCACCTGGGTTTTCTATATTTGTTGATTCGCATGTTTGCATGTTTAATATGTTTTTGTTTATGGATAATTCATGCTGAATAGTATTAAATGGATTTGCCCATGATCGTGGTAAGGGAGTTTTCTTTGTATTTTCATCAGGTTTTGTAACAGAGGCTAATCATATGATTATGTTTCCTTCTTGATTTATTTTCTCCATCATCTAGAATTCTTGTACACCCTTTTATTAGGGTATATGATTATTTTTATAAAATTTTGAGACTAATGAAACGGCGAAGAAGAAGAAAAGACAGCGGAGAACAACTGTACACGCGAGATTGTTCAGTTCTTTGTGGAGGGTTTATAACATCAAATGACAAGCGACCACCATGGTTAGAAGAAGCGCGAGAAGGGCAGCTCAGGATAGAATTTCAAACTGACCACCTGCCGGACGCCCCAGCGGCGGTTGTAGCGTGGGCTTCACGTGTTTCCACTGGCTACGTGAGAGCTGTGGAGAGGGTTTTGGCGCGGGGCCACTGCGGCCTTTACTCTGGGAGCGTCGCGCTTCTATGGGTGGCTCCGTTCGGGTGGCGACACCGTATAATGTCTTTGGCTAGGGTTTCATGTTGTGTGTTTAGAGTTTGGGTTAAGCTGAGTCTGCTGTTTTGGGCTTTCAAGCGAATGCAGATGAACCCCGAATGGACCAGTTTGGGCCAAGGCCCAGACGGGATTATGCGATAGACTCCAGTGTTATTGGGCTTGTGTATTTTTTTCTTTTATTTTCTTAGGAAAACCCATGGATTAGGGCTTTTATATTTATTCATATATATATATTTTTATTCATGGATGATTAAATTATATTTGGTAACATGCTTTAGATTGTGATAACATGACATATAGACAGAGTGGTGCCATATTATCTTGCATCAACCCGATATACATATGCACCAGTGAATTTTGATTTTTTTAAAATCTAGATAAATAATTATGAAAATCCTTTAATTTTTTGTGGGTCGAATAATAAAATGGTCATGTGAAGCTGTCGGATAATCATAGTTGGTTTATTGGATTGAATACAATATTAAATCTTAATTAGATTGGCCAGGTCCACCCGCAGTCGACTCTTAGGAATAAGAAAATTTTAAAATTAAACAAGGATTCAAAACTCTTTGATAATTTTGATAACCTCCCAACGAGGCTCTAATAATATTATTTGGGTCATATGAACAATGAATTGAAATGATATATTACAGAGTTACATCTAAGAAGATTGAGATGTAAGTAGTCGTTAAGTGACCCCCATTTTTTTTTGAGCTGACTTAGTTGGATACTATTGTTTATGATCAAAGTTTGAATTCAGTTATATAAATGTCTTGCCACGTCGTGGCGTTTATTGAAACTAAGGTATTGTTTACAATAAACAAACAAATATATTTTTGTTTTGGATTTATAAATATATGTTTTATTGTATGAATATCCCAGATTAATATTAGTGTGTTTGATATTTACAAATTTTTGGAAGAAGTAATATCTTTGGTATCTGAGAAGCTGGTTTGGATAAAAAAACCATTGATAAAATAACTTTGAAGATTGGAAAACAAACATACATCATTATGGATTATGAGAAAATCAAGTTTGTCTGGATACCCACCCCAAACGCTTTTGATATCAGGAAAATTAGTGCTAATGATGTAACAAGCGAGAACATACGACTTGGGAATCTGAGCACTTCACTTAGATTGTTATATTCTTGCAGTGTTGTGATCATTTAGGCGTGACCAACACCTCTCTGATAGTGGAGTAGAAATCTTCTGGGCTCTCGGGGATGTTTGCTAAAGTACTACTTTTGAAGGCATTGCTTCTATCTGTTGATTTGATTAACACACGTATGGTGGTGGGCGTGTGAAGGATCGTGTTTAGCAATGATTTCACATATCGATCGGCGAGGTGATGGGAAAAACTGAGAGATGAGAATGATCTCATCATAATCCTTGCTAAACATTTCAGCAGTTCAAAGTCAATTACAATATGCATAAGATGGATCGACACAGTTGATTAATCGTAGAGCTTGAAGTGAGCAGTCTCTCGAAAAACCGACATTATCAATTTTATGGAGGGTTCTGTTAAACCTAAAGGAAAACCTAAGGGTGGAAACATGTAAACCCCCACATGTCTAAATATCAATAATCGTCTAATTAGTTTTGTTCTGATACAATGTTCCCTTTTTACCTCTGAATCAAAGTATAAGAGCTGATAAAATATGAAAATGGTTACATAAATCATAGAAATAAAGGTTTTTGAGTTAAAATAACATTAAAGAAGGAAAATGAATGCAGACGTCGAGAAAAACCTTAGAGTAGTCCTATAAGCAATTTGAGGAGATGTAGTGGCAAAGCTACAGTTTTGAAGAAAAACCAAAATACCCGATGAGCAGTAAATCGGGGCTGCTATGTTTAAAACCCTTTTTCACTCAATTTCTCTCATTTTTCTTTGACTTCACACTCACCCCCACACTTTATGGAAACCCTGAGATGTTGGAGAGAGCGAAAGAAGAGCTGGCTGGGGATTGAGGATAAATTCAAGATCAAGGGAAGCTAAAGATCTCCTCTGAGCTAAAGTTTGAGGTAGGGGTTTTCTCCCATTCACTTACATTGAGGCTAGGTTATTATGTATATATATACCTCTTATATATATATCGTTTTTAGGGTTATAAATACCTATTTATGGGTGTTAAAACTATTCTCACATGCGTGAGAATGAGGGGTTTTATTCTTAAGCAGGTTAAATAAGGAATTGATTTCTAAATGCTAGGTTTGTGTGAGTGGTGAAATAACAGTTTGATCTCTTGTATTTTCTAATATATTTCTTGAATTGTTTATGATGGTTTGTGGATTCTTAGAATTTTTCCGGTAAATTGGAGATGTATGGAATTATTGGTTATGAGATTAGAATTGGTTTGGCCAATAAGTTGCGGTATGGTGATTGAGGTCGGTGGGGAGATTCAACTGCTCTATTATGGAAGTCGAGACATATTGTGGGGATTGAAATATATGATCAGAGTTTGCTTATATATAGTTTAGAGGATTCTTATATAATATGGGGATTCTAATATGGTATGGGGATTTTTATATAACATGGGGATTCTAATGAGTATGGGGACTCTTATATGAAAGTATGGGGATTCTTAGATATTTTAGGGGATTCTTATATAGTATGGGGAGATTCTTATATAGTTCAGGGATTCTTATATGATATGGAGGATTGTATATAGTATGGGGATTCTTATATAACATCAGGAACTCTTATATATGGTATGGGGGATTCCCATATAATATGGGGGATTCTGGTATGGTGATTGGTTATGGGATTGATTGTTGGTAGGATAAATTTCTGGTATGTGATTGAAAATAAGAAGGAGGTAAGTCCCTTGTAAGGATGCTCGAAATATTCTTAGAGGTTCTAGTAGGATGTGAGAAATACTACTATAAGAGCGAGAGGTTCCTTGTAGGATGCTCATTTTATCTCGAGGTTAACAACAAGGATGTTTGAAACATATCTTATGTAGGAGTGCTGAAGAGGTTCCTTCTTGGGATGCTCACAAATATTCTTAAGAGGTTCACAGTAAGGATGTAGAAATACACTGGGAAGGTAGAGAGAGGTTCGCTGAGATGCTGCAATTATTATCGAGAGGGATTCAGAAGTGAGGATGCTTGAGAAACAAAGAACTTTGAGGAGGTGGAGTTCTGCCAGCTAAGAGTATGCTACTTTCCTTGTAAGGTTGCTTGATGTTGTTGATTCGTGCCACGGTAGGGTGAGCGGATAAAGCAAGGTATATCTAAATAGTTCCTCCTATTTACTTGAGTAGTCAAGCTACTGCGGCATAGCGGTCCCAGAGATTACGAGCAACGGGGATGGGTTTTTCTTCGTACAAATGATTTGAGTGAAATCAAAAGCGGTGAATTAAATTTAGTTTTTTTTGGGGTTTGGTTAAAACGGAGATGGATGTGGTTTCAAACTGAAAATAAAATGAAGAAAATAAGAAAAAGAACTCCTTGAGCCGAGTGGGCCCAGGGTTTAAGATCCTAGGCTAAGCGAGAGGTCCGGGTTAATTTCACTGGCGTTGCTTGACGCCCTGGCCTGTAGTCCGTGGCATAGCCGGATCTGGCTTCATGAGCCTCACCGCTTGAGCAACTCTTATTTGGTCGACCACGGTGGCATGGGTTGTGGCCCCTTTTACTGTTTTAAAACCCTAACATTTAATATGCATCTCGGAAGGCTGTTAAAGACCATCTAAGGAATCGAATTGCACTCTCTCACTTGTACACTTTGGATCTAAAAAGCATGGAAATTATTGGCCAAATTAATGACATTGATGCTATTCGACTATCGGTTTGAAATCTAACCCTTTAACCTACCTCGGTGGCTCGTAAAGGGCAACTAATGAATAATAGTATCATCTAAAGCTAAGTACAACAAACCTAAGAAGCTTGCCAGGTATTGGCCGAGAAAGTAAATCAAGCTAAAGCACAAAGTTGAAGATTTGGAACCAAAATGACAAAACCCTGCTTTGCCTTGAAGCGGGGGGAACCACCGACAACCTAAAGATCCTCACCCCTGACAGCCTTTTGCTTCCAAGAAGGAAGTGGTTTTGGCACGCTCATCCTCCAAGTTGTCATCTGGAGGTGTTTGGCAACGAAAGGGAGAGAAAGAGGAGAAAACTGAAAAGAAAATGAAAATTTGCGCAAGATGTTTTCTAAAAGATTAAGTTAGGGTTCTGAAACTTATAAAGGTGGCTTATATAGCCAACTGAATGTGTGAAAATCTGAAAGCTAGCACATTTTGGCTAAATTAGAGGACAAGGGAGTAATACACCAAAATGAAGTCGGTTGGCATTAATTGCAAGCATGACAGGCGTTGGATTTAGCCTAATGTACTCAAAAAATTTAACTAGTTAAATGATCACGAGATAAAGCGAAATCCATGGATTTTAAACTAGGCGGTGGCAATTTCGCTAGCTAAGCGATTTCGCTAACAAGCGAATTCTTGTGAGAACAGTGAAATATAGTAGTTTCATTGCAGGAGCTCTAGTGACATTTATTGGCTGGCGAAATTCACAGAGATACTTGAGAATTGTTGGTATCCTGATAATTTTCGCTAACTGTGAAAGAGTCGGAGTTTCTCCTAGCATTCTTTATTCCATTGGCCCTTTATTTCCCTCTTCCCTTCTCTTCATTTTCTTCTGCTTCATTTTCTTCTATTTTCTTCTCTTCTTTCCTTCTAGTCTACGATCTATGATGTTGAGTTTGACTTTAATTCTTCATATTTGGATCGACCATGATGTTGCGTGATCTTTCATAGCGCAAAATTTATTAAATCGATAAATTAGAATAATATAGGGACCTTAATATGTAAATTGGGTTAATTATGATTAGTACACAAAAGCGCTCAAAACCTATTAAAAATAGGGTTCAAAATAGCACTTTTAGCGTATCCTTTCTGACTACGCATTCTTTAGTCGGCGCTGATGAAGAAAGAAAAGAAAAGAGAGCATCTGAAAAGATAACAAAATTATACACAGGTTGTAGTTCAAAAAGTTTGCGAAGAAATGTGCACCCAGACCACTAAGTAAGAATCATCGAAGTCGTGTCAACTAACTATCATGAAGAATAAATACCATACAAGGTAATTATCAAAGAGTCTCGAAATCTCGATTGAATCATTAGAAACTTATTTGAAATCCCAAGTGTTTATTTGATTGGCTCTCAATGATAAAGCCTTCATTTGCACTCTCCCTGACCTAGCTACTACCCTGACCCTGGCATTTATCGCTAAATAGATCGGGACCCACCTCTTATTCCACAATTCTTTTTGTGTTGTAGGGTGCAATGCTAAAAACGACTTCATCCAGAAATTAAAGGTGTGCAGATTATAGATGACTCTGACGATTAAGGTTTAGGCGTGACGAAAGGATCCGTCGACCCTGAGCTCTGCAGGCTTCACCGGACTTGAATGACGAATTAAGCACCTACAACTTGCTAAGCTCCACCCCATCCCACCCCATATATGAAATCTAGTGGCGACTCCCAGCCCGAGTGAAGGTTTAGGGCCTTGGGCTTTAAAGGCTCGCCATATACCCCTCGAATTTGTGCTTTCGGGTTTTGAGCAAAGCATTGCAATTTTTATTCTTTTTCTTTTCTTTTCTTTTTCTTTTTTCATTTCTTTTCTTTTCTTCTTTTTCTTTTCCACGGGGGTCCTTAACCTATTAAAGGCGATTGATGAAACCTAGGGTGGATTATACCGAATTAAGGGAGGTGCACAGTTTTAAGCTATCGTACGAAATCTAATGTGCTTTGTGTGGTTAGCTAAAGGTGGAAGAAAAGGTCGAAATCAATAAGAATTCAACTAATCATTCACTCAACTAAGCATGGAACGATCTAACATCAATAGAATTGAATGACTTGATTTTTCAAACCACAGGTTAAGCGAAACCCACAAAAAGTTTGGTTACAAAAGCGGGTCAAATTTTGAAAAGTAAAGTATTTTATACCAACTTTTATAGAAGGGGACCCGACAAGCCACTAAACATCACAAAATGAGCTTGAACAAAATGATAACAAACATAAAAATACAAAATCCACTTCTATGCTTCACCCTTTCTCCCCGACGAGCATCTAGGTGTCAGAATGGGGCTCGGAATGGAAAATTAGAAGGAAGTGTTACATATGATAAAGATGTGATCATTGCTGGATAGGAGCCTCACAAGCTTTCCATCGACACCTTATTCTTTCCGGATTCGGGCTTTCAAATAAACAAGTTATGAGAAGAAAAGAAAAAAAGTGACCAATTGGACCATTTTTAAGAATTACACTTTCATAATAATCTCCAAAAGGTTCTTTCTAGCCATATTTGGATTACCACTCTCAAGCTCCATGATGAAACCTTTGCAAAACGGAGTTCGGATGAAAAAGTTATGAGCGAAACAAAATTGGAGGTAGAAAGTGAAACACTGTAAAATTTTTATTAGTAGCGAAATTTTCATTAGTATGAAAATTTAAGCTAGCTAGAAAAATTACAGTTTGCCAGCTAAACTTGCGAAAGATCGCTATCTCTAATGACGAAATTTTGATTTTTGATTTTTTGATTTTTTTTTTTTTTGAAAAACCAAATAAAATAATTAATAATTAAAAATAAAAATAAACATAATAAAATAATAAAAATAAAAATAAAAACATTTTTTTTTTCAAAATATTATATATATATATATATATATATATATATATATATATATATATATATATATATATATATATACTCTCTTCTATATATATATTTATATATATATATATTTTATATATATATATATATATATATATATATATATATATATATATATATATATATATATATATATATATACTATATATATATCTTCTACCTACTGCTATATATATAAAATATAAAATAAAATAAAAAATAAAACAAAAGGAAATAAACATGTATTTAGTCTTGTAGTGGAAGCACATTTATTTATTTAAATTTTTAACAAAACATGGAATTTATTTAGGCATTACGCAGCGGGAATTTTATATATATTAAAGCTACTCATGATTTTAGCAAGCTGGCGAAATTTGGCTAGCTCAGCGAATTTTCATATATAGCAGAAAATTTCATTCGCTAAATTGTGAGAATTTAATATAATTGCGAAAAATCCCACCTTTGAATTTTCAATACATGCTTCCAAATTTGCACAAAAGCACAAAAATTAATGCAAGAAAAAATTAGAAGAGTAAAAATTAATCTAAAACATAAAAAGAAAAATTATAGAAATCAAAAGAAAATACGATAAAATAAAACTAAAAGCAAGAGACAATTAAAAACAAAAAGTGGTGGAGGAACTTGAAATCTTTTGATCGGTCTTTCCTTGAGCCACTTCACCGAACTTGACCCATTTTGTACCATCTCTTGTATAAATACATTTGCTTAATACCTTTGATGTAGTAGCAAACTTATGTACAGAGAGGCACTTCTAATCTCTTGAAAGTTAAATGGCATGCGTGATGGGTTAAGACTTACCTTTGGGAAGCGAGTCTTCTTGGTTTTGATTTTTACTGCCCGGTGTGGGCGTATGTACTTAGTAAGGCGAGGGGGTACTAGCGTTGGGTTGTTTTTAGGTTAGGCGTTGGCATTAGGATCAAATCTACTGGGGTTTTAAGATTGGTGATGACTCTGGGTCCTTCCAGCATTTCATGTCCTCTCTTCTCGGTCAATGGGAAGGTTGCTTCCCTTCTCCTCCCATGGGCGGATAATGGCCTGTAGCTGGGGTTCAAGGAATTTTCCTGGGGATTTCTTGTGGGCTGGCACCAGGCCCACGGCTCCTCTACCATGGTGCCACTTTGACACTCCTCCTCGGTGGACATTCTTTCTTGTTAATTAGGTCTTCAATGGAATCACTGCCAGTTGTCCATTTATGCTCAAAGTCATCTTTCAGCCCGTCATTTTCTTGTTCCGATTGTCTTACATTGACAGTTGAATGGGCATTAATCCTTATTCTCACTTCCCTTAGGGTCATCCTTATCCAGGGTAAGGTCGAAATGGCTTGTTCAGGGGAAATAAGCGTGGTGGTTGTTGTGGGCCCGAGGAATGGAGCATAATAAGGAGTTCGGAGGTGCATATTGTGGAGGTTTTGGTTCCGTGAGGAATTTGTGTGATTCCCCAGTATGGTTGTAAGTGCTATATATGGTGAACTCATCCATTGGTCTCAGTAGTCCCTCATGGACACATATTCACTTAGGTGCCTCTCCGTAGGTTGTTGCCTTGGCGGTATGGAAGGTCCACACATAGTCCCTCATTGTCTGGCATAGCTCTAGGGTTTACCCTCATTATATTAACTCTCCATAGAGTTCCATTTTTCTCTCGATCAATTTTCCACTTGAGAACTGGCGCTTGCCCTTATAGGTTTCAAATCCACTAGGAATGGATTCCTGCAGCAAATATGGCACACAAAAACTCTCCTGCAACACTTTTTTTTTTTTTTTAATGAAATAAGAAAATGACAATGAAATATAAAAGAAGTTCACCAGTACTTGTGATGAAGATCACAAGTGTTCCACAGCTTCTCACTTGCACTAGGGCACCATCCTGGCAGCGGGCGCCATTTTGATTACGTGGTAGATGGCGGAATAACAAAAATTGTGTCCGTGAGTTTCCTCCCTCACGCCGTAGTCAAACTCTTTGCGGCATAAGCAGTCTAGGGTCGAACGAGGATGGAATTTCTTCGTACAAATGATTTGGTGAAATCAAAAGGCTGGTGAATTAAATTTGGATTTTGGGGTTTGGTTAAAAAGCGGGAAGTGGATGGTTTGCAATGAGAAAATACATAAATGAAGAAAAATGAAAAGAACTCCTTGAAGCGATGGGCCCTTCCAGGTTGTAGATCCTAGGCTAGCGAGAGGTCACAGGTTAATTTCTCGCGTTATGACATGTAGCTTTATAGTCCATTAGCATATGGGATCTATGTTTAACTAGCAAACCTCACCCTTAAACAACTCTATTTGAGTCAACACAGGTAACATGCAGTTGTGGCCCCTTTTACTGTTTTAAAACCCTAACATTTAATATCATCTCAGAGGCTCGTAAAGACCATCTAAAGAATCACAGTACCTCTCTCACTTGTGCACTGGATCCTAAAGCATGGAGAGTATTGGCCAAATTAATGACATTCAATGCTATTCAACTATCAGTTTGAAATCCTAACCCTTTAACCTACCTCAGTGGCTGTAAGACCAACTTCATGAATCTTAGTATATCATTAAGCTATACACTAAACCACCAAAAGCTTGCAGTATTGGCGAAGAAAGTAAATCCAAAAAAGCTAAAAACACAGAGTTGAAGATTTGGGAACCAAAAAATGACAAAACTTTCTTGCATGAAACGGGGAACCACCCGACAACCTAAGATCCTACTTGTACTACTTTGAAGGAAGTGGTTTTAGCCGCTCATCCTCCAGTTGTCATCACGGAGGTGTTTGGCAACCAAGAAAGGAGAGAAAGAGGAGAAAGAAAACTGAAAGAAAATAGAAAATGTATAAGATATTTTACGAAAGATTAAGTTAAGATTTACAAAGCTTATAAGGTGGCTTATATAATAACCCAAATGTGAAAATACAAGAAAGCCTAACACATTTTGGCTAAATTCAAGGACAAGGAGTAATACACACCAAAAAATGAAGTCGGTTGGCATTAATTACAAAGCATGACAAGAGCGTGGATTTCGGCCAATGCTTTCAAGGAATTTATTTGAATTAGCGAAATCCACGAATAAGCGAAATACTGAATTTTAGCTAGGCGGTGGCAATTTTAATAGCTAGCGAAATTTAGCTAACTCACTTGAGGTGTTCTTGTGGTAGCGAAAATGCATAATTTAAGCTGGAATAGTGACATTTAAGCTGGCTATGTGAATTCACGAATGGCAGTGAGAGATTTCGTATCCTGATGGTACGTAGCCTAGCTGAAAGGTCGGAGTTTCTCTGCTGACTCTTTGTTCCATTGGCCCTTTGTTCCCTCTTCTCTTCCATTTTCTTCACCTTCACATTTTCTTCTATTTTCTTCTCTTCTTTCCTTCTAGTTTGATCTATGATGTTGAGTTTGTTTAATTCTTCATATTTGGATCGACTCAACAATGTTGGCATGATTAGCTCGCAAAAGCGCAAAATTTGCCATAAAATCGTCGGTGGAATAATAGGGACCTTAATATGAAATTGGGTTAATTACAACAATTTAGTACACAAGCGCTCAAAACCTAACCAAAAATAGGGTTCAAAGCCTGCTACTTTTTGGGCACTAATCGATTGTCTCGGGAGGTTCAATAACAAGGATGCTTGAGAAACAAAGAGAACTTGAGGAAGTTGAGGTTCTTGTGTAGTATGCTACTTTTCCTTTTAAGGATGCTCGATGTTTTCTCTGAGGTTCCAGTAGGATGCTTGAGAAAGAAAGAGAATTTGGGATGAGGTGGGGTTACTATGAAGTATGCTACTTGCTAAAGAGCAACTTGAGGGGTAGAGGTTACATTTAAGTATGCTGCCTGTTTAAGAGACAGGTTGGAATTGTTGAGAGTCAACTAAGTAATACTTATATTTAAGCGATGCGTGTTCATGTATTTAATTACCTATTTTACAAACCTGAGATCTATTTGCAATGTCATTGTTTATGCAGTGTACATCTATGATATGTTATAGAAAATGAGACCGTGTTTTCATACTTCTAAACCTTATTAGAGTTTGGGAGGATTTTCCCTGAGAAAACATTGCTCACCCCCCTACTGACATTCCTTTTCAGATTTTACCTTTGAGGAGGTGGTAGGAGTTGAGGAACCCGCGCATTGGGAGGCCCCGCCTGAAGGAAATTTAGATTCTGAGGTCCCTCAGGTGAAGGAACTCAGCTGAGGCCAAGGTAGAAGAAGAAGAAGGCCAGATTTTAGCCTATTTTCTGATTTTTTTTTGTAAATTTTTAAAGGTCGAATATCAGAGTTTGAAGACTCAAAAAAAAAAAAAAAAGGATAATGACCGAGTTTGGGTGGATTACAAAGCAGAATGAAAGAGCGGTGATACAGTTGCAGTGGGGCGCATTGAAGAAGCCTTCGAAGGCAAATTAACTCAAATCGCCGGACGGGAAAGGTTTCTTGGAAGCGAGTGCCAAGGCCGCAAAAAGCCAGGTATGGGTGATTTACTTGTTATTGAGGCTTGTTTAGTGGAGAATTTTAATGATAGATGGATCATTGATTCGGGAGCCACTTAATCATGTTTGTCACTCTTTGCGATGGTTCTCAAACATAGCGCGTCACAGTGAAGAAGGACAAAGATACTTGAAACTTGGGAGCAGAGGAGCTAATCTCTATAAAGACCATGGGTGGTTGTTTATTTTGAGAATAATAGGACTTTATGTTTAGAAGATTGTTTATTTGCTCGGTGCTGAGAGGAATTTTGGTTCTCAGGTTGTTAGTTGCTGCGGTTTGACGGTGTGGTTTAATTCACCGGTTTCAATAAGAAGTAAATCTTCTTTTATTTATTCGATGATCTTATGAATAATCTTTATTTTTTAAGTCCCTTGTCCTATGATATAAATGCCATTGAAATTGTTGAAAATGAACATAATCACCTTGCAAAGAAAAGGAAAGTATCAAATGAAACTTACCTTTGGCATTTGCGATTAGGTCATATTAATCCTAATAGGATACATGGTTTGGTGAAAAGTGGGATTTTAAATTCCCTAGCATTTGAAGCTATACGATGTGTGAACCTGTTTGGAAGGTAAAATGACGAAGGCCCTTCAAAGCGAAAGGATATGTATGACAAACTGTTGGAATTGGTGCATACTGATGTATGAGGACCAAGTACGTGTTTAAAACCCAGTGGGTATAGTATTTTGTCTTAACACTGAGATGACTACTCGAGATATGGTTTTGTTTACCTATTACCAAAAAAAGTAAAACTTTTGATAAATTTAGAAGAATATAAGGCTGAGGTAGAAAGCAATTAGGTGTCACGTATCAAACAACCGATATGGCAGGCGGTGAATACATCTTGGCATGAGTTTAAGTTTTACTTAACTTTCAAGAGGGAATGAATCTCTGGCTGGTAGCCCACTGGAACACCTGACAAAATGGGTTGCGAGAAGAATAGAACTCTCCTAGACATGGTAAGATGATGCTTAGTTATTCATCTCTGTTTCGTTTGGGGATATGCCTTAGGCGCTACATACTTATTGAACTTGATTCCTTAGTTGAACTCTAAGACACCCATGAATTGTGGAATGGCGCGGCTTTAGTTTAAACCATATTCGTATCTGGGGTGCTCCGGCGCATGTATTGAGAAAGGAACCACATAAGTTGGAATCTCGTATTGAAGTATGTTTGTTTATTGGATACTAAGGAGCGAGGTGGACTTTTATAGTTCCTCAGAAAGAAAGTTATATTGAGCACTAATGCAAAATTCTTAGGGAAGAATGTAAACAATTTCAAACCCAGTAAGGTAATTCTTGAGGCTTATTTCGACTCAAGAATCGCCTAAAACCACCTGAATTTGGACTGTTATGCCATTGTTTCCGGTCACGTGTTAATGAGGAGGAAAATGAAAATATACTTGAAGGTGAACAAGCGCGAGTGGAACCTGATAGTAGAGCAAGCAGGTAGATATATAAGTGGAACCCGAGCATTGAATGAAATTCAAAATGATAAAGAGGATATCTTCTTGCAGAACCCGCGACAGCAGTGGAGCTTAGGCGTAGTGGGAGGAAACGACCAGCGCAAACCGTGAGATATCTCTTGTTGGGCGAATCGTACGAGCTATACCATTGATAGCGAAGAGGATCCGTAAATTACAAAAGAAGCAGCGGAGGATGTTGATGCACGAGAGTGGCTCAAGCATGATGCGTAAGATGGAGTCTATATTCTAACTCAGTCTGATTGTAGAAGGCACCCGAAGGGAACAAAACCTATAGAGGGTGTAGTGGATGAGAAAAAGACGACCAGATGGGAAGGTAGAAACCTTCAAAGCTAGATTGGTGGCAAAAGGTTATACCCAAAAAGAGGGGATAGATTATGAAGAAACCTTTTCACCAATAGCCATGCTTAAATCCATCCAGATTCTTTTAGCTGTAGTTGTAAGTCTAGATTACGAGATTTGGCAGATGGATGTCAAAACAACAATTTTAAATGGCAGTTTAGAAGAGGACATCTACATCGGCAACGAGGAAGGGTTCATGGCTAGAGAAGCGAACACATGGCATGTAAGTTGAAAGGTCCATTTATGGACTAAAGCGTATCAAACATGGAACATTAGGTTTGATCAAGCGCAACTTTATACACGATTTTGAGAAAAGTCAGATGAACCTTGTGTTTACAAAGGATCCAAGGTATAAAGTAGTTTTTCTAATCCCTTTCGTATATGACATTTTACTATTAGGAAATGACATAGGGGTGTTATGAAGTGTAAAATGATGGCTGCAAAGCAATTTGATATGAAGAATTTGGGAGGAAATAACTGTCTTGGAGATCGCCTAGTAGGAAAAATAAGGTCTGGCATTATCTCAAGCTTTATATATAGATAAAATTCTAACTAGGTTCAGTATGGAAAATTCCAAGAAGGGAACTTTACCCTTCAGGCATGGAGTTCATCTTTCTAAGGAGCAATCACCAAAAACTCTTGAGCAGAAAGAACGTATGAGTAGGATACCTTTGTGACGGTGGGTAGTCTCATGTATGCCGTATTATGTACCGGGCGGATATGCGCTCTGTGAGTGAGATAGTTAGTCGGTATCAATCCGATCCAGGGAAGAACATTGTATTTCCGTGAAGCATATTCTCAAATATCTAAGAACAAGTTATATGCTAGTATATTCTAGTGGAATTAAGAGTAGTGGTTATCTAGGACTCGGCCCGGATTTCCAAGGGATATTCGGATTGAGAAAATCCATGGATGTGTGTTTACACACTAAATGGTGGAATAATATATCTGATGGTTACTAAAATAACATTAGAGGAAAATTTAGCGAGACCCATTTACAAAGACACTGCACAATTGAGTTTCGAGAAACATGTAGATTATACGATTGTTAAGAGTCTACCGGACTTGTTTTAAGGCACAGTGAGTTATTGTGTTTTTTGAAGCAAGACGGATGTGTTATTATATTTTAAGTTTGATTTTAATACAATATGAGGTATTCTTCATATTATTGTGCACCTTGATATTTTTCAAGTATAAGATGGGATAATTGTAGAGTACTATGATCATATGAATACGTTCATGAAGACATGATCACTGGGTTCTCTTAATTAATGAATAAGATCACAGTCATTAAACAAAGTTGGCGCTTTATTTAGTACTGTCTTTTATGAAATAATGCATCTTGATTATTATAAATTATTGGTGCAAATTATACTTGCCCCATTGATAAGGATCAAAGTGAGATTTATTTAAAGTTAAATTACGTAAGGAAATAAATCTCCAAGCTATATTTGAATTGTGTTCTTCTCTCGATCTGAGTTTATTATAGATAGGTATTTAAATGATTAGTGTTCTTTGAGTTGTCAATAAGTGAGGTCTATTTGAGCGACCTGATATCTTGATGATTTGGGAGCAAGATTATTAATTATAGAGTATTTATGAAATAAACAATATGAAATTTGTATGAAATATCATTTTAATATGTTTCAGTACTGGGTTGTTATGAAGTCATTGGCCAGTGCATTTTATCTATTAGAGAAACTGATAAATTAAGATAATAAATAATTGATTGATCGATAGAAAATCTTATCAATTAATTATTGATATTTTACAAAGGAGAAAATAATATTAATATTTAATATTATTAATCTCGGAGTTCAATTCTGGGCTTTTAGTGGAATAGCACCAGATTAGATAATTGCTTGGCAATTATCAGGAGCCTTGATTAATAATAGCCGTAGGATCCCCAAACTAGCTCAGGATAGATGGTGGAGCATATTGATATCATGATTTAAGAAGAGCCGGGGACTTGTTTTTACGCTGATGGGAGATTGTTAGTTTTCTTTATCCTGACAAGTCGAGTTGTTTAAAACACAAAATGGGTTCAGTATGGACTTGTTTTTTTTCAGGTGTGGAGATTTGAATGGTTATTAAATGTATAGGGTTTGTACTCTATAAATAGAGAAAGATAATACAACCCTATATATGAATCTGAATTAGTTTTAGAGAATAGCCATAGAAAAAGAAATCATTTCTTAGTTATTCAAGCGCCCACACGCTGCTCCATCACCTCGAGGATAGTTTGGAAGATCTGCTCTTGTGTGCATAGTTCTCTACAAATTCACAAGGTACGATCTGGCTGGTTATATTAGTTTAGTGATTAAATTGAATATTCTAAATCACATGATGATTCTTTCTTCCGCTGATTATTCCTACATAAAACACTCTGTGAATAGACTTTTTGAATCATTGCTTTAGAATATATCATGAAAAATATGTAACATTATTCAATTTCCTTCAAAAAAATTGTATAGTAACATCACTTAGATAAAAGTAGGCATACCATTACTGGTTTTTTACACTGGCCTTGTTCATAATGAAGCCAGCCAGAGTTGGCCAAACTTTAGCCGAGGTGTAGAATAGCATCTAGATAGAATACTAGCCATGGATGCATTCTTGCAAATGCTGTAATCAGGTTGGCCATACGTTGGTCTTCCATCGTAATTGTTTGGACTTTGGAGGCCTTCCATTCAACAAGAAGCCATAAATTGAGCTTCAAAACCTGTAGAACAATATCAGAGAACCAACTAAATGAGAATTCCATTCAATAACATCAATCCAAAGCTTGATGGCCTTACCATATTTTTTATACTTGGCAAAGAGATTGTACTTGATTGTATAAGTACCATGGTTTTTGAACCAGCTACTCGATAGGCCTAGGGCTGCGACCCGTTTATTTGGTCTACCCGGGCTCGAGATGAAGGCCTAAGCCCACGAATCTATCCATTCAAAACTGGTAGGCACTACCTGGGCGGGAGATTTGGAGCTCGTGCATGAAAGTAGGAATTATCATCGAGCGAGAGGGAGGCCTCGGGGCTCGTGCAGAGTTCAAGAGTCCCCAATGACCATCTTTGCGCATGGCAAGTTCGCTATGAATGAATGGATAAAGGCGGGAAATACGTAAAATGTATTTATCCACGAATTTTCTAGTTTCCAAATCCCTTACTTCTCGGAAGATTAATCCCTGATAAGGAAGAATTAGTTTTGATAAAGAAAGAGAGATTTTGTCCCTAAGAAAAATAGATTATTTCAAAAGAACAAGGGGGAGGAATTCGTGAACCACTCTCTATAAATCAAGAGGATCCCCACTATGAGGAAGGTATGCAATCCCAAATGTACTTCTTCCTTCTTCTTTCTCTCATAAGTATTTTGTTGACAATCATCGGAGAGCGGTAGGCGCATATAAAGTCGCGGATTGCCCTTTTTGCAGGTTTACATTGCACGAGTACACAGGAGTCGGACAAACTAGGTAACAACAATTGGCACTGTCTTTGGGAACCAAATAAAAAGTCTCGCTTACAGGCTGCAAGAGCTTGGCTTCAACAACTATCAAGTAGCCCTTCACCACCTGGAGCTTTGTCGATCCCCCATTGTACGTCTAATTCGCGGGCAGCCATGATGACGAGCATTTCCAATGAATTATCGCCGGAGAAGATCAATTCCTCCATTAGCGTCCGGGACATGGAAAGCGAAAAGAAAAACGAGATAAATAAGGAGATTGCAAGGTCAGGCGGTACTTCTGACGTGAAATGACGATTGCTGGCTAAGTGAAAAAGTTGTGATCTTGAAAAGCGCGGAATGGCGGCATTGATGCATATCGATAAGCCTACGATAAAGGGAAGGGCCCATTGCTCACGATAGCAACTGATACAGTGGGCGATGAGATGTCCTCGAGGTAACTCCTATCGCCATCTGTAATAGGAAAAGAATACTCGGGGAAAGCAAAGACCGAGATCATGTAAGAGGCCTTCGCCTCCACCTTGATGACACTATTAGTGGTGCATCCGCAGGCGAGGAGAGGCCGTAGAAGGCGTGCACGCGCTCCGGAGTCAAGCCCAGGGAACCCACTTAGGTGTTGTCCTCAGGCACGTTGCCACTAGTGTTACCCGCGCATCCTGCCTTTAGCTGCTTTACCAATGTTTTACATGTTGCCAGCTGACCACTGGTCGGAGACCAGGTGACATGCTCTTCACCCACAAGACCCAACACGTCCCTTGACTCACGAGCCGCTGTGGGTTTATCATTCTAGCTTTCACCATGTTCGATGGCTCGGCTAACCCCTACGACCATATGCTCCATTATAATCAGGCGATGACACTAAACACTGGTAATGATTGGTTGTTATGTAAAGTATTCCCGACCCGGTTGCGGTCATTGTGCAGCAGTTTCCTGAGAGCTCTCGCTGTAATAAATTCGTTCAGCGAACTATGTGCGATGTTCACATATCACAATATCTACGCTGATACTACGAGGAAGAGAAACATCTGACTCCTTACAATGTTCTATAAACGGGAGGAAAGTCGATTTGAGACTTCCGCAGGAGGTTGAGCGAGCCATCCCGACATATAGAGTCCTATAGCATGGACGTAATCCCCCAAAACATTAGGAGAAGCTTTGGGTCATCTACTCCTTTATTACAATCACTATCTTTAGACTCACCAGCGATAATGGACGAATCATATAGACGGACTATGGAGTACTCAATCTTTGGAGAACGATATAAAAATGCGAGCCGGGATAGTCATGATTAAAAGCAGGTGAATGGAGGAAATAAGGCTGGCATGGGAAAACGGACCTCCAAATCGAGAAGTTGAAGCAGAGATTGGAAGGCGATCCATGATCGATCACAAAAGAAAGGGAAGCCCCAGCGGTTTACCCCTTGGGCGTCTCGTGTGCAGGCTATTTCCCGTCATTAATGACTTGTGAAGTTTCAAATGAAGCACTTTCCGTCGGCAGATCCTCTAAATGAACAATCCTTACCAGTCAGGTTATCATAGGAGACCCAGTGGGCATGAGGCAGATGGAGTGCGGCTTTAAAATGTTTTATGGAAAGGCGGTGGGAGGGACACCTCCCGGGAGATGTAATCGGGGGAACCTAACCACGGGGTGGAAATTAGGAACAAGTCGAGACGGGGAATCTAATGAAGCATAATGACCCGACCGTCTGAACCTTCCATAAACTATATATTAAGGCTGTCGGCGGCCGGTATCGTCGGCGCCCAGCGGAAGCTCTTAAGGCACTTGCGATCCAAAGCTAAGGTGAATGTTATCCGTGCGAGAAAGGAAGACGCAGCCAAGCGGAATGATGTGCGCATCGCTCTCTATAAGCAGGAAGGACCGTTGCCGACGACTCACTATGTTCCTTTGGTACTCTACCCTCTGTGTGCGGTTTTGGTATGCACGGAAGTGCGTGATCCTGGCGGTGCGATAGATTTGTTGCAATTCACGGCATTGACGAGATGGAAACTCTTTTCGAAAGAATCTTGGACTGACGGATCCCTCTCGGTTTCAACGGTCGACTACCCGACACTAGGAATGTTGCTCTCACGTAGAAGAATGGGCTGATAACTTCCGATGGTTTCTAACCATCAATCGTGAAGGCCGGGACCTTACAATGCCATAATGGTGGGTGAAACGCACTCGATGAAATCTATCCCTTAAACCTACCACCGGCGGTCGATTCGTTTGACTAGCGTTAGCGAGGTTTACCTTTAGGCGGTCGAGTTGGCGCGTAGCGATGTATAAGTATCTACATGGGAGCGAAAGGGAGAAGAACCTAAGATCCTCTTCTTGAGAGAAAATTCGGACCCGTAGCAATCACGATTCTCTTCCTTCATCGGGCGGAAGAAAGGATCATTGTTTGTGGACCCCTTAAGAGAAAATAATCTTTGGAAGATTAGGAAGTTCACTTATGCTAGTTCGTATGCATTGTGAAAAAAAATAGATTCACGACTCGTGCTATTAAATAATAGATATTACTGAGCCACTTTCGGATATCTGAGGATAGCTTAGGTGTTGGCACTATTATAAAGCTAAATATCATCCCATTGGCTAAACCGATTAAGACGGAAGGTGAGGGCTTTCATCCAGATTGCGCTCTAGACGGTGGACAACTTATTAAAGTAGTGATTCATCAAGAGTGAAGTACCAGTGAGTTGTGTCTGGGACAGTTGATGAAATGATGTGTGTACTGCTTTCAATGAAGCATGCTAAAAGGATGCTTCCCCTTATATAGTCTAGATTGTTGATGGCAGACACAAATCTTATCATTTTTGGGCACCTTCTCACAGATATATCTTATTCATACGCTAATTGGGAGAAAATGACATTATTACCTCTTACGGGTTATATTGCCTGTGTGATGTCTTGTGGCTTGAAGAATGTCGGGGCAACTTACCAAAGGTTGGTGACTAAGATATTCCAACATGCTGTTAAGGAAACATTACTTGAAACTATATGATGACATGCTAAGTAAAATCCAAAAGAAGGCTTACATTGCACTAAACATCTTACAAGAAGTCTTTGAGTTACAATGAAGGAATGGCATGACTCAGCCCTCTTAAATGTGTTCAAGTCAATGCGAGCAGATTAATGGGATTTATGAGTGACTGAAAACGGATTGGGAAATAAATCCCATTCAACTCAAAGTAATAATGGACTCTTGGACTCCTAGACTCCTCCCTCCAAAAAGGGGGTTTAGAAACGCCAGATCAGCCTAGCAACTCTGAAGCAGATTTTATTCACAGCTTAAGCATTGATTAAACCATTTTTCACCACCTTAAAGAGAGCCAAAGGGTCCGGCTAGAATGAGGAGTGTGATCAAGCCCTGTATAGCCGTCAAGCGATATCTTCAAGTTACCAATCTGACCCAGCCGAGGGTAAGGGATACACTCTATTTTACCTAGCGGTAGTGAAGTTTCAATAAGTGCGGCTTTGTTCAAAGAACTGGCAGCAGGGGGCGATATTCTTCGCCAAAGCGAGATTCTCAGCATAAGTATAAACTTCGATATACCCATCTGACAATGACACTGGCCCCATGTATAGCTAGAAAGATTTGCCCGCCCTTCCCGAGCACGCACCCACATCATCCTCTTGACCAATCTCCCTACCACTTGGCTGCTATACAAACCACGGCACTATCGGGGAGGATGGCGTTAGGCGTCGGAAGCTAAGTGAGTTCGATTGTTGTAAACGCAAGCTTTGGCGTGAAGGCCAGTATTGATATATTTTCTAGCATATTCACCCCAGTGGATGTGGTCAAGAAATCAATGGTTGAAATTTGGATCTTAATGGAATGGGAACCTCTGCGCTAATCAGGAGTTGAGGTCAAACGCATTCAAAGCGGCCCAGGAAAGGGTAGAAGGCGGGGGCCATACGATTAGACTTCCTCGTATCAATAATGAGGCTGGCAGTATGAAGCAATCTGCAGAGATGGTCACTCCAGTCATTCTCAATCGGAGAGCCCTCATGTTCGTAGCTCTCCATTGGACTAATGGATGGGTGTAGATCTAGCTTGGGACAGTGTGTGGCGGATGATGATTTTCAGCATATCTCAATCATCTTCTTTTAACGTCTTTATGTTTTTGATTGTTTACATTTGAATAAGCGTATTATAGCCTAATATACAGTTTGATTCTTTGTGAATTGCAGGTGAAGAGGAATTGGTTTTTTAATGATTGGAGTGAAAGAAGAAGGAGAAAAAGCGCCAAGCTGCATCTCTCAGTGTGACTTTGCTTTGTCTCATTGACGTCGCCAGTGTCGCGATCTTTGATGCGGAAGAAAAGTCGACAAGTGACCCAGCGTCAGCGGCGTCATCCGTTTGCCTCATTCGTCACTGATGGAATTTGTTGAGCTACCAGGCGATGCGGACTAAGCGCAGCGGAAGATATGACTCGGATCATTGGAAAAATGCTGCTGTTCTTTATTCCTTTACGATAAAGCTACAGGTGGAGTGAATTGATGTTTATTAAAGTCCGACATATTTCGTTTCTATCTAGGGTTTTTGTTGAACCATCTACAATTGAATGGATTAAGTTTTAACATATACTATTCAGTTATTCATGATTAGCATTAGATCTTCTCTATATCTATGATTTAAATACATGTTAATGTAAGCGACATTAGCATGATCAGGAGTAGGTATCAGGATCGAGATAAGGGACTCCGGGGGATGCGAATAGAGGCGACCCTCACGTTAAGTGGTAAATGAGATATCCTGGGTCACGGTAATGGCGGTGGGGTTTGAACATTTAAGTTTAGAATGTGGGTTGAAATTGAGATACTAAAATCTCTTGTGAATGGCGGGATGTGCCTTGGAGGGTGATCTCGTAGGCACGATCACCCTAATCAATGAAATCATTGTAGCTGGAGTAGTAATTCGATGGGTAAACAATCTTCGAAAAATTGGCAGGGGCAAGTCTAGTGCCACACATGAGTAATTCTCTGAGTGGAGTTAGGCTTTTATTTTAATCTGGGCGTTAGTTGGGATAAATTGAGTTTAAGTCAGGATATATTTTAAGAACAATTTCGGTAAATGTAACACCACTTCTCTGGCAGTTATCTCATGCTAGAGTGATATAATTTGATGCGAACGTGCACTTGCTTTATGGCGCCACCAATTTCCATCTTTGACTTTATCAAGTTTTTAGGCGTCGTTCTTGGGAATGATGTTAGTATTAAAGATCTGTTATATTACTCTGAATTTTCTTTTTATTTATTTCTTTATACAAGTGCTTATAAATTTACCAGGTCTTCGTTTTGTGTGTGATTCTCTGATTCAGTTCTTGTGAGTGTATCAAAACCAGTGATTAGGAACCCATGGTTTGATCCTGAACTAGAAAGAACCTTACTGCAGTTTACGAGAGAACCGAAGAAGCCACAAACATGAAATCTGAAGTAATGTAGAACAATGTAGAGGCGAGATCATGGCGAGAGCAAGGCGAGCCACGAGTTACAGTAAAGATAATAGTGGTGCAGGCGCTAAGTCGTTTATCTGACGGATAGTCCACATTCATATTTGCTAGAAGAGTTTGTACACTATAGTTGTTGATGACTATCAGAACCGCATTCAGAGCGACAACCGGTGAAGTCGACGACCTAAATAGCGAACATCCTTTGTTCCGCAGTTGCCAAATGAAAGAGTCTGAATATGCGCTTGACTGACTTCGCTGAAGTATGTGACACGGTCGAGTATAATGGGTGCGGTACACTCGGTGAGATTGTTCCCACTCTCACTAGGTGATAGAGGTAAGCAACTGGTTGACAAATCGCCACGATTCTATTACTTCATGGGACAGCTGATGCGAAGTTTTGACAAAGTTCTTCCCACCTGGGAAAATTGCACAATTGGTGCAAGAGATAAATACATTCGGACAACTAGAGGGAGAGAGTTTGGCAGAGGCATGGGATAGATTTCATGAATTGTTAAGGAGATGCCTAAATACGAGGCCGGACCCAGGATGGATGCAAGTCCGTACTTTCTATCAATAGTCGAGGAATGCTACACTAGAAGCAGTGTTGGTCCTCTCGGTAGGAGATCAACATTAATGAAGAGACTATACGGACCAAGCATATGAAATCTGGGGATGCTGCTTTACTAATACAATCAGTGGCTTTGAAGATAAGATTACACTAGTGAAGGATGTGGAGCGACGCGGATGCGGGTTCTGTGTCACGGCGCTCATATCACGTAACACTAAATAACTACTGGCGACAAAATACGGCGGGTATTCTGGGACGGAAAGCGCGGGTTATGTGAATTATGTGGGAGGACGGCTTTGTGATACCGAGGAATGTCGATCTGAGACAACAAATAATGAGCATGTCGGGTATGTGTTGAGTTCGATCGAGTCAGTCCACAGCGATGGAATTGGGTATCCAACAACTATCGGAGACAGGAGTAGGGGACAAGGGTGGAGTAGTAGTTAGAACAATTAGGGTTATGGATGGAGGAACAATCGACAACATGCCCACGACCCGAGTGAAGCCGAACCACCTCAGGAAAAGGTGGACTTGAGACAGGCCTTGTAAAATCTTTCGCCTCGCATACCTCCTTTATGAATGAGACAAGGCGAATATACAACACCTAGCCTGATTGAAAATCGAGCCGAGAAGCGATTAAGGAATTTAGAGGTGCAAATGGAGGTGAATGTGTCTATTGACAAAGGTATTGGGGTTCCTTACAGCAACTTCCGAGGAAGTGAACTTTGAGACGAAGGGAATGAACATGTAAACGTTCATGTTGAAGTGGTAGAGGGTGTAATCTGAGCTGACCCACAGTAGTAGGAGGTAGAGCGGGAAGTCATCCGGACAGTCCAGTAAGTAAGACAGGAAGGAAGCTGACCCCGAGAGAAAAAGTTTAGGAGAATAAACTTAGGCAAGAAGGATCATCCGATCCATAGTTGAACTTACTGGCTTTAATTTCCTTATCCCAGTATAAAGAAGAATAAACTAACCAATTCATAAACTTTATGGAGTATTTAGATGCACATCAACATGTTGCTAATAGCTGGAGCAATGCCTAGTTATGTCAAATTTATGAAGGACATCTTATCAAAGAAGAGAAGACTATCGAATTTTAAGACAGTTAATCTCACTAAAAGAATGTGAGGCCATGTTGAAAGGAAGGCGTAGTAAAGCTAAAGACCCGACGTTTCCTTATCCACCACACCATCGGGGAGCATGCGTCTTTGAGAGAGCTTTGTGTGACTTGGGAGCTGTATTAATCCTGTACCCTTATCGTATTTTAGGCCTTTGGGATTAGGTGGCTTCAGCGACCACAGTCACACTACAGTTAGTGACCGAGTCCTTAAGAAGAGCATCAGGGGTGATAGAAGACGTTCACAGTAAAGGTCGACAAATTCATCTTCGGCCAGTTTCATTCTTATTGAATGGAAGAAGATAAAGAAATACCCATAATCTTGCGGTGATCATTTCTCATATTTGGAAGGCGATGATTGGCGTGAGGGAGAGTTGAAGTGAGAGTGTAGGAAGATGAAGTTAAGTTTAATGGTGTGAAGGTATGAGACACCTACTGAGGCTAATCGTGTTATAGTAGCGGCCAGTGGAGGCATAGTGTCTAGCGAAGTGGTCTCTGGCGGTGCTGGAGCGTGGCTGGGCTGTTGACAGTTCAGTGCCACAGAGAGAGAAGAATATATGTGGATGGTTGTTTGAGTGTGGGAGATCATGTGTTTTTCAGCTGGCCTCAGCGTGGAGTGCCATGCGGTGAACAACCACGAGATGGAGCAAAGCACATGGCCCCAGGAGCCATGCTTATCTCGGGAATCATCCACCTTACCGGTGATTATTTAGCGTCCTAACAGCGATAGGAAGATAAAGTATTGAGGTACTCGAGAGATCACAAGGAATGAAGCAGGCTGGTCTGAGTGATTTAAAGGATCACCCACTTCTATGTGCATGCATCGAATTTTGCTCTAGAAGGATGGTCATAAGCCTTGATTGGAAGCCTGAGAAATGAATCCGACTATGTGAGGTAGTCGTAAGAAGTACTAAAGTGGCTAGATGTGGGGTTATTTATCCTATTTTAGCGATTACATGGGTAAAAATAGGTCCAGGATTGTGCCTAAAAATGGAGGAACAACAGTGATAAGAACAGAGAATAATACATTAATGCCTTCTAGAACAGTCACAGCCTAGAGGATTTGTATTGACTATTGAAAACTGAATAAAGCTACTCGAAAAGACCATTTTCCATTGTCGTTTCTAGATCAGATGTTGGATAGACTCAGCAGGACACAGATACTTTGTTTTTTGGATGGGTATTCCATTTCTGTCCAGTTGCTATAGCCCGAGAGATCAAGAGAAGGCGACATTCACATGCCCGTTGAATGCACGTTAGCATTGATGGATGCCTTCGAATTTGTGCAATGCACCAGGCACATTCCAATGTTGTATGATGGCCATATTCTCAAATATGGTTGAGACAATTGAGGTGTTCATGGATGATTTTTGTGATAGGGACTCCTTTGACAGTGCACGGAAAACTTGAGCGGTGTTGATTAGATGCGAGAAGCCAATCTTATTAACAATTGGGAGAAGTGTCATTTATGGTACAAGAGGCATAATCTTGCAAGAGGAGTAGGAATTAGACAAAGAAACTTAAATTGAAGCAATAGAGAAACGACCTCCACCCTCATCAATAAAAGGCATAAGAGCTTTTGGAAGCACGTGTAGTTCTATGACGATTTCTTAAAGACTTTTCTCGGATTATAGGCGGATTGTCAATTTTAAAGTGGTCGAGGACTGTTTAGGGTTGATGAGCGGTGTGTGCGAGCATTTTGGAGTCTTGAATAAATTAGTATCGCTCTATTGTAGTAGCACCAGATTGGGATCTCCCATTTGAGCTAATGTGCGATGCAAGTGACTATGTGATCGGAGCAGTGCTATGGCAGAAAAGAGAAAGAATACTTCAGGTTATCTACTATGCTAGCCGAACCTTGAATGATGCCAGTTAGACTATACTTTGCCCAGAAAGGAATTGTTGGCCATTATCTTTGCCTTTGACAAATTTAATTCTTTGATTGGCAATAAGGTAATAGTGCATACTAACCACTCATCCATTGATACCCCCAATGACTAAGGGCCTTGGCCAAGAGACTAATAAAGGTGGAATTTTTTTGATTTGCAAGAATTTGACTTAAGTTAAAGACAAGAAGGAAGCGGAAGGGCTTCTAGTCACAGGACCATGCATCCCGCGGTTAGAAGGCAAGAAGATAGAGTCCACATGTGAATGGTAATTTCCATATAGGCATGCTTAGCTATCGAAACCAAAAGTCGGTTCCACATGGTTTGCGAGCTATATGAATTATTGTAGTGGCCAAGGTAGTCCTCAGTTTTTAGCTACCGACTAGAAGAGGTTCCTCGCACATTTGAAACACTACTATAGGGAGGAACCCATTCTATACAGGCACTGTGCTGACTAAGTGATAAGGCGATGTGTACCAGAAGATGAAATGGTCAGTATTCTGAACCACGGCCACACTTTACCATGCGAGGGGCATTTCGGAGGCCAGAGAACAACAGCAAAGGTACTTCAATCAAGTTTCTATTGGCCTAGCTTATTCAAGGATGCTCACCAGTTCGTATCCACTTACGAAAAATACCAAAGAATAAGGAGCATTTCTAAAAATGATGAACCACCCATGAGCATAATTCCGAAAGTTGAGCTATTTGATTTGTGGGGGATGGATTTCATGGGCCCATTTCCTCCCTCATTTAGTAACTTGTACATCTTTCTTGTAGTAGATTACGTCTCTAAATGGGTAGAAGTAATATCTGACACGCACTAATGGCTAGTGTGGTAGCTAAGTTCATGCGACCACATATTTACCTCAGTTTAGCACTCCACGAGCACTGATCACAGATGGAGGTACTCATTTCTGCAATAAGATGGTTGACAAGGTCTTGCAAAAGTATGGAGTGCGACACCGCACATCACTCGCATACCATCCACAGGAAAATGGGCAAGCAAAGGTGTCGAATCAAGAGATCAAGTCCATTTTGGAGAGAAAACGATCGACACTCGAGGAAAGTTGGTCGAAGAAGATTGAGGATGCACTTTGGGCATGTCTGAAGACATCATTTAAAACACCATTGGGTATGTCACCATTAGAATAGTTAATGGGAAAGCATGCCGCACGCGGTGGAATTAGTCCGTAGAGCTGATGAGCAACTCGGATGCTGGCATGGACGATAAAATTAAGTAAGAAGAAGCGGATGCTCTGACAATGAATTGGATGAATTCCTTGATGAAATATCACGAGAATCTTTCGAATATATAAGGAAAATCACAGCCTAGCATGACAAACACCTCATGCGGAAAGTGTTCGAGCGGGTTAGAGGGGTCCTCTTATTCCATTCAAAGGCTCAAACTTTCTTCAGGAAGTAAAGTCACGGTGGTCGGGACCATTTACGGTGACCTAGGTCTTTCCACATGGAGGAGCGTAGATTATGTACCCTGAGAAAGGAACATTCAAAGTTGACACACAATGGTTAAAGCCATACTTCGGGGGCGAGATCCATGCGAATAAGCAAACCATTCCGCTAAGCGTACCAAAAGTATTGTCGTAGGGAGTTTGGTAGTCCGAGCAGAGACATTGAGATCCGAGTAGAGGCTAACGACGCATTAAACAAAGCGCTACTAAAGGAGGAGGCAACCAGCTTTTAAATCTTTTTAAAATAATCTAACTTTGCTTGTTTTTAGTTTTTAGTGTATTTTGCCAGTCTCTTTCCGTAATCGGGCGTTTATTTTGATTGTCTGTTTTCAGGACCCGATAGAGCAATGGAAGAGGGGAGATAGCTCGAGAAGATCATTTCAGAAGTGCGAAGGGGTCAGAATTTCATTTAGGGGGTTTTTCTCAACCTTAGTAAATTTTTGAAATTTTTTCAATTTGACCTTCTTTGTCACGTTGCGACGTTGGGTCTAACTGCTCGGCGTTGATCGGTCAAAATCGAGCCTACGTCACATCAGCGACGTTGGATCTCAGCGTCGCGGCGGTCAACCATCTATTTGACCACCTGGAGCGATGCGGCGTTGACACTGGCGTCACGACTTGATTGGCACCTCTTTACGGCGCGTCGCGGCGTTAGATTTATGGGCTCACGGCGCGTCGCGGCGTTGCCTCTCCCACTTTGAACGTCACGGCGATTGGTCGCATCCCTTGATGTTGGCTCATAAACCATTAGAGCGTCGCGGCGTTGAGCGGCATCACGACATTGTCATTTTTATGCATAACGACCTTGACCTTCTTCCTCACGCCCAAAAACCTAAGTTTGAGCTCCCACATCTGCTTTGTAGTACCCAGCACCGTCTCCATTTTGTCTGACCGGCCACTGGACCCTCCAGCCTGCCTTCTATAGAGCCTCGTCTCCCGAGTCAATGCTTTGGTTTGGTGCCCTAATCTAGGTCATTCACGGGTCCACACGAGTTGGTCCGTCAATTTAGACTGATAAATCTGCGCTGGGTCTTGTTAGGGTTAGGTAGGGCCCTTAGGCGTGTTTAGGGTCGTGTGATCTAATTGGTGAACTCATGAAACCCTTTGCCACTTGTGCACTAGGTGTTCTTCACTTGGCAGATTAGTCCCCTTGTCTCCAGTGGTTAAAGGGCTAAGAACCACATCTGGTTAGTCACTTACAGCCACCATTTAGCCGATATACTCACCAATGTCTAGGAGTAAGCTGTGAATGGCCATGACGAGGGCGAGCTAGTAAAGGCACACTTTCATTACCTATGACCATGACAAGTTTGTCGATGAAAGTCAGCAGAAATGCGACCTCATTTCCAAAAACCGGTCGTTCATTAAGGAAAAGGGGTTTCACCACCCCGAGGACTTCTTCCGCAAAATAATTGCGGATAAGGGATGGCGGGCACTATGTCAACCTCCTCGCCCAACTGCCACAAGTGTGGTACAAGAATTTTATGCCAATATCGCCTCCCATGTTTTGAAAAGGTTCGGATTGCGCGGGGTGTTAGTGGGCTCAGCGAGGGAATCTATCAGCGATATTACAACCTTGACCCGGATTCCTGCGAGGCCCTTTGATGGGCTGCATGCACGGCAGGTGCTGAGGTCATTAGGGTCATTGACCAGCGAGGCGGGGGTCAGCGGAAGCTTAATAGTGAAGGGCATGCGATTGCACTTCCCGGGCCAAACATTTGGCACCATCCACTAGATGGCATCCCACTTCAAGCATCTGACCGCGTCTCATTCGACGACGAATGTGTGTGAAGTGACAGTCAACGTGCCTACTTAATTATGCCATCATGGGACAACATCCCTTTTAATGTCGGGTAGGTTATAGAGGATGCCATCCTCTATAACCATGATGCAAAGATGAGCACCCTTTCTCATTTAAGACCTATACGAGCAAAGCCCGAGGAGTTCTTATAGAAACGATGAGGCGTGGATACACCGGAATTAAGGCCATTATGTCCAGCGCGACAAACGGTGTGCAGCCTCGAAGCGATGTATGACTCGAAATGAACCCCCTCGGATGAGGATGGAAGTTCCAGGCCTTAGGTTTAGTTGAGTGTTCGGTGGTCGGGGAAGCTGAGATGCGGTGCCCATATCAACTAGTAGGAGCACTAATGAATCCCACTTTCACGGGAACACTCGACATAAACTTACGGGCACTAGTTTTTCTTTCATAAGTAAGTATGTTAAGTGAGTTCAAAGGGTAACGTTTCTCGTCCTTCTATAATTGCAAACTATTCCCGAATAGGTGGGTTGAATTCAAGTTTGGGGATTATCGGGGCGAGTTACTCGCTAGGAATCATGTATCAGATGCACATAGGCTCATGGGAATGGCTATTGAAAACTTAGGAGGTTGAGTCACTTATCAGGCGGATCATGTTAATTTGAATTCACTTGAGTCAGTTTATCCTTGTGATCCTCTGAGGTCGAGTAAAGAGCGAAGACTTGTAAGACGGTCCAATTTGATCCTTCTTCTAGCAGCATGGGCATCCACTGTCCAGTGTCGAGTTTAGTATGTTGGGACTATTATGTATCGAGTTTGGAGTCGGTCTGCTTTCTTGGGGACGAGAAAGGAATGGTGTTTTGGGGGTGTGATGGAGTGCCTAGAAACCTCATAGCCAACCACATTTTGAATAGCGCATTATAATGATATCACAGTTTACGGATTCTTTGTAGTTGGGTGAAGAGAGATTGGTTTAACAATTATGGAGTGAAAGAAGAAACGAGGAGAACAGTCGCGGCGTTCAGAAAATCGTGATCATGTAAATGTTTGACGTCGTGATGTTTGCAGCATGTGCGTCTGGTCAACAAAGAAAAGTAAACAAGTGACCCAACGTCGCGATACCTCAACGTCGCTACGTCATCGCTATTTCTGCCTCAGAATGATAAAAAGCAATGGAGACCTAATTTCGAGGCATCGAAGAACATCTGTTAGGCGTGGAAAGCAGCGATAGCATTTCGGATCATTGAAAAGACCTTTACTTTTGTATTTCTTCTTTTCTGATAAACTGCTGATGATATATAGATTGATGTTTACATTCCGGTCCAACATGTTCTAGATTTCTATCTAGGGTTTTTATTAACTGCATGCCAGTTGAATGGATTAAGGTTTAAACATATATTATTCGAGTTTATTTATGATTCGCATTCATCTACTCTATATACGTGATTTAAATACATGGTGGCAATGTCAGCGACATTGGCATGATCCGGCTAGGTATCCGAGATCGAGAGATAATGACTCCCAAGGATCTGAATAGGGCGACCCTCGGTTCAATTGGGAAATAGAGATATCCTAATTCCGAGTATGGAGATTAGGGTTTGAACATTTAAGCGTTTCGGAGTATTGGGTCGAGGCAGAGATGCACCCAATCCTACTGGCGAGATAGGCGGATATAACTCGAGAGAGGGTATCTCGTAGGCACGATCACCCCGTCATCGAGAAGTTATTAATAGACTGAGTAGTAATTCTTATAGGTAATAATCCATCAAAAAATGGCGCGAGGGGAGACAAATCCCTAGTTTTTACCTTAGAGTAATTCTGAGTTAATTTAGCTTTTATTTTTAATCACACACGATTAGTTAAATAAATTTAGAGTTTAAGTCAGGATAATATTATAAGAACAATTCGTTAGTCACGCACTTATCCCAGGTGGATCGATGTTCGTACTTAGGTACCTTTATGTTACTTTATACAACATGTGCACTTGCGCACATGAAACACATTTGCAAATCGCAGCTTTCGGCTATCAAGTTTTTGGGCTTAATTGACAATGACTAGGGAGTTTTGTGGCTTGGAAGCGGCGTATCCCAGGGACTCGATGAAAGAATGAAATCCGTGGCGGCGATGGCTACGTCCATCTAATAAGCGCATTCCTCCCGATCTTGCCATCGGCATCGTCACATTGCAACGGATCGAATTAAGTCGAATAGATGAAGCAGTGCCCCCTGTAACTAACTCTATGTTATATTATTTGAGCTCGGGAGAAGCTGAGATAATGGCAAAACCCACTTGAGGTTCACGTCGAGCGATGGAATTTTCCTTGATAAGCAGGCTGGGGATTGTATAAGCGGTCTGGAAGGGTTGCATCTTAGTGTCTCCTGACTCAACAAGGGTGATATATAATAGCGAGGAACTTCAGAGGGTATCACGAAAACCAGCCAGAGTGGCTGAGGACTTTGGCTCGTAGGCCAGTACGAATTATTATTAGTGTCGACCATGAGGCTTGAGGCCTTTGTTACTTATGTCGAAGTCACGTGGCGTAGCAAACAAAGCCTCCCCATATCGGGATGCTGGCTCGAGACCTAGCATACCATTCCACAACCACTGGCCTTTTCTCAATATAGGAATCGATGAGTTGGACCGCTACTCTGACCCCTCTTAGAAAAAGTTGTTGTTGGTTGCCATCGATTACTTTAGCAAATGGATAGAAACTGAAGCCTTCACCTCCATCAAATACAAGGACGTCACCTAATTTGTGTGGAAGAATATAGTCTGCTGGTTCGGAATACCTCTGTCGATCATAACTGATAATGGACCTCGGTTTGACAATGAAATGCTCCTGAAACACGCAAATGAATAAAATCATAAACTTGTACTCAACCTCGATTTGCCCCCAGTGCAATGGCGGGGTGAAAGAATCCCAGCTTAGCTCTCTTGATAGCTTTGAAATAAGCGTCTTAAATTCAAACTAAGGGAAAATGGGTGGATGAGCTGCAAGAAGTCCTTTGGGCTTATAGAAACCTTGATAGTGAATGTGAATTAAATATCACCATTTTCCTCACCTATGGTATGGAAGGCTGTTATTCCCTACAGTAGGGTTACTTACGATTCGAACTAAGGGTTCACTGGGCGCTATGATGAAGGCATCTCTAAGGACCTAGATATGGCAATTAAAAGAGCTCCAAGAAGCAGCCACTATACGTATAACTGATTAGTGCCAATAACGCCATATTCTTCGAGAATTAATTCAAATCTGATGACGAGTCGAACTGAAGCTGCATATTGCAATCAAAGGCAATTCGGAACTAAAATGCGAAGGAGAAGAAGCGGCGGGGAATTTTGCGATGTTGAAAATTTGCAACTTCTTTAATTCCCGCGAGGTTGGCATGAGAGCACGACTCTGCTCTTTATCTTGTATGTGTTGACCAGCTTTTGATTATATTTTGTGGCTTCTTTTAAAATACCATTAATGTAATTTTATTTATTTCATACTTTTATGTAATTTCACTTGACTACGAGACACTATATAGCTCGGTCGGCTCATGTAGCAGTGGAAGTCATCAATAAAAATTGGCGCCAAAGCTTTGACTTTCTTTGCACAGTGCAATTTTCTTTCACTTTCTCTCCCTTTCGCATTTTCTCACATAAAGCACCTTTGAGGATAATGACTCAAGGGATGTTTGGCTAAACCCTCATCCTTGAAGATGAGGGCCATTGGGATTAAGGTTTGGTAATACATTGTCCCACATTGCAGCGCAGGCATCTATTATCATTTTATGTTTACGCATCTCATAGTTGGGTTTGAATCCACTGTGATGTACCACGAGTGGCTAGTACTTGGCAAACTTTCAAGGCTCAGTGGATACTTATTGCTAGATCCACTGATGCTCAATTAGTTACCATTTATTATCTCTATAGTTAGATCAGCGGATGGTTCTAACTTCTTTGAAACATTAATAGGGTAATAAATCTTTGTATACTAGGAAGGGAAGCTTTGATTTAGGTTTTTATAGCCAAACTGAATCGAAGGCTTGGGAAATGACTATAAGTCATCCTCCCCAACGAGGAGAAAGGACAGGGACATTACGAGTTACCTTGAACCCTAAGCCCGGTGGCACGAAACTTGAGAGTTCTTTTACACTTTATTTCTCTACAGTTACGGTTTTACAAGCCCATCGGCCTCCACTTTGTTTTTTGAAACCCCAAATCAGTGGAAACACCATTTTCAATCAGCGCTGACTCATTTGCTTGAAGAAAACCCATCACGAATTGAACCTAGACTACTATCTGCGGTAGCTTTGCTGCAGCATTAAGGCTCTAGGATATAAATTTTGTTGATTACAGGCACTCTTTTGCATGGGATGATAGCATCTTACAGAAAGATGAAAACTTATTCAATATGACATAAAAGCAGCGTGCATTAAATGAAAGACTGAGTCACGAAGGGTCGTTGGCTGCAGTTGACCCGATGTTGAAAATTCCGACCAAATTAGGAGGCCATGCGTGATCATAAGAGTGGGACGATGATCGCGTAAACGTAAATAAACTAGATTGAACTGCATTAGAATGTGGAATGTTATGCATCTTAAAGGTATTATCAATGAGGATTTTCTTTTAAAGGGGTTATCAATAAAATTTCCTTTAAAGTATTTTCTTTCAATCTTTGGACTATTACCCGATCAAGTGTTCTTTAAAGGCATTATTTCCTTTGAATTTTTTGAATAACCTCCATTTCTAAAGGCCCGACTTTTGGCTCTAAACTGTTGGCACTTTCAAAAGACCCGGACTTATGACTCTAGCTTTGTTGGCACTCTGAGACCCGGACTTGTGGCTCACAAGTGCTGCTTTGGCACTTTCAAATACAGGCACATGGCTATAAACATTTGCTCAAATAGTAAACTCGTGGCTCTTTGAAAGAATTAACTATCGATGTTCATAAGGATGAGAAATAATAAGGTTAAGTACATAAGAGTGCAGAAAGTCATATTTCATTAAAATGTACCCGATTAGGCGTGTGATGGCAATATGTCATGACAACGAGACGGGGCCTTATAGAAATTTCAAAAAGAAAGAAAAGAAAAATGAGATTTGAATCATCTATGGTGCCCAATGGAGGCTTGTTCTCCTCAAGTTCCTTGGCTACCTCGCTCAGTGCTCTCGACTATTGTGTCTTAGTAGTAGGATCGGGGGCACACAGGGCTCTAGAACTCGGGAGCGATAGATCGGAGGAGTCGGGCATACCATCTGGAACCTCTAGTTGGTCTCCATAAATGTTGTGTTTGAAAACACAACACCCGTAGCCGTAGGAAAAAATGACCTCCAAGGCTTTCTGGTAATCCTTCTCCATGGCCTCCTTATCTTTACTGGCTTAGGAGTGGAAAGAGGATACCTCGTCCTTGGCTACCTTAATCTCCAGTATAAGAGACTTCCGCTCAATCTCCAGGAGGGCGACCTCAGCCTTAGCCTTACACCTGGCCTCCTCCGCTACCACCTTGGCTTCCTACATAGCTAGCTAAAAGCATCACATGCCTAGCGAGTGCCCTCACTTGCCTTTGTACTTCTTTGCGATAGCGTAAGTCAAACGACGAGAGCTACTCCTTAGCCTTGTCTCTGCTTTTCTGCCTTGATCTTCTCAGTGCCCTCCTTGGCTTCCACATTCCCAATGTCTAGACCGGGACTTGGCCTTGCTCGAGGATTCTTGGGTCAAGGAAGCTTAGGTAGCGAGACTGGCATGAGGCTAGGCTTCCTCAGCGTCCTCTAGCCTAACCTAAAGCTCCTTATCTGCTGGTAGGCCATGTTTCGAGATAGTAGTGGCTGTTTAAAGGCGAACAGGAAATAGCGATACAAAACCCATGCTCGAACATTAGAATCGGGGCCATACCCGACTCTAAGCGATCTCATCGAGTTATGATTGTGGATATGCATCCGTGTTCGCAACACGCTAATAGGACCCTTATCCATGTAGTTAGGGAAGGGTTGGAGTACTCTCACTGCTGAGCCCACAAATCGGAGACGGTATGGGAGTAGAGGTTACTGCGTGTCTTGTGACCAGAGAATCCTCTTATCGAGAAAAGGTTGCATTTCTGCAGTAGACAGCGTTAAACCTCTTTGTTTGTGTGTCGCGGCGTCATCGTGAGCAAACCTCTCCAGTGGTTGTTATATGAGTGAGTATGGCTGATACAGAATTTGGCCTTGTCCTCAGAGACTCGAGAAGATGCGGGGTATGCCATGACAGAATGGTGGGCAGCCCCTTCCTTCTGGAAGAAGGCTGGTTTGACCTTCATTTGTCAGGGAGGCTCTCTGGCGGGAAATACAATCATGACACACAAGCCTCCTAGGAGACACCCCGGGCATCACCCTCCAAAGCCGGCAAGGCACCAGGAGCTCGTTCTAGAGAATCCACGAAATTCACTGTCGGGCTGATCTAAACCTTCTCTATAGGACGAATTGTTTAAGCGTTGCCATATGAACCTCGGACGGGGGTAGTCTCCCTTGAAGATTTGCGGCTCGTTTACTCCATGCTGACAAATCTTGGCGACTGAACATCTTAGCCTCTTTTCTTCAATTGACTTGCTAAGCCCCAGCTGGGGATAAGTCAGAATCCATGAGCCTCTCGATCCAGCGCCCGAAGCCAACCTTAATCTGTCTAGTCTTCTTTTTCTTCTTCTTCGCCGCCTGGGGGTAGGATGTGAATCTCGCTCGACTAAAGGTAGTTAGGCAGGCTTGGGATTTGGAGCGACTTTCTCTTGTGAAGAGCTCCCTTATATTAGCTTTAGAAGATCCACTAGGACGAAGTGTTCTCCCCTTACAAGCTTGGCGGGCAGTGGATGGGGAAGAACATGCACTATGTATGGGAAAGGATTGGAGCCCAGCTCCCGCAGATTCATCACAGATAGAAGGAGCTCATGGTTACACTCCTCATGATCTCAATGATCGGTTGATGGGGTCAGTCTTACACTTCTCCGCTGATTGGCTAGTAGGCCCCTCTGTGCCTGCCTACGAATCATTAAGAAAACGTAGGCATGTCAATAAAGAAGACCACCTAGACAGATATGAGCTACATCAAAACTAAAATAGACCTCGGTACAAGAGAGGCTGATTCATATCAAAAGGAAGCCTTGGAGAGCCAGGCCTCACGTGCCATAAGCCCCTAACCAAGACAACCCCTTTCGCCTCTGTTTTAGGGGATTTAAGAAGCCCGGTTACAAATTACGTAGGGGGTGTGGCCCAGAGCATAGGCAGGCGGACCAGATCGGAGTTAAAGTGTGAAACAAATCTCCACCCCGGCGAGATGTCATTATTAGAGATTTTAGCACCTTTACGGCTTTGTTAGAATCAAAAAACGACCCGGTGTCTGATGAAGGTGATCACAGTAAAGTGCAAAGCGCTTCACCCAGCGATGGGACCGAGCCGAGAAGCCTATTCATTTGGCTTGCTCTTGAGTGAAGTAGATAGTGTTATCTGCCTCCCCTACAGTTGAGGTAGCCACGTCGTCTGACACCTCCAGACTGATTTCGGTAAGAACCTGGTTGTACAACCTCAATTCCTCTGTAGACATAGCAGGAACTAGACTACTTGCAGTAGGCTTTTCCCCTGGAGTCCCCTTCCAACGCCCAACCTGACTGTTGGAAACCTCTTCTTAACCTTTTTCCATTCTACAAGCAAATAAAAAAAATGACAAGAGGGGGTTAGCTTGAGGCCCATTAAACAAAGATGGAAACGAAACCCTTAGAAGATAAAAGCTACCTTGAGGTTTACATCCACCGGTGACAAAACTAAGGCAGATAAAGACTTTCTTGAACCTAATAGGACACCCCAAAAAAACCGAACCAATCAAATTGCTCAAAAAGAAGGTTTGAGGCAGTACTCATTTGGAAAACCAAAAGTCGTTGAAGAGTCAAGAGTCTTCGATGACTCCTTTGAAAGAAAGTTCATGAAGCATAGAAAAATAATCGCGGGGGTGACAAAAGTTTGAGAAAACATAAAAGAAACTACATTGAAACCCCTACCCTTATTTGTAGGGGTAAGGCGTCAATAGGCGCATTAAATGCGCCATCAGAGCAAAATGCTCCGTATATATATTAGGGAGCGTGCGTTTCCCACATGCTTTAAACCCATGAGAGCATTGCCTCGGCGCATTCAAATCTCCACATTTTACATTTAACACCGCAATATTTTCCCTAATTGGAAAAGCACAAAATTCCAGCAGGGGAAAGGGGGGCATTGTAAGTACCATGGTTCTTGAACCCGCTACTCGATGGGCCTAGGGCTCGGCACCTTGTACTAGGTCCACGGCCGCGATGGGCGGCTGACCCACCTTCCATATTAAGGCTGGCTGGGGCACTACCTGGGCCAGAAATGCAGGCCTATCTATGAAGTTTGGGTATCCTCCCGACGGCCTCGGGGTGGCCTATCTAGAGTTCAAATCCCCAGACCATCCTCACTTACCAAAGTTAGCTGTGGATGAATGGGATAAGGAGGGAAATCATTAAAGGTATTTATGCAGAATTTCTGGTTTCCAAATCCACTACTTCTGGATTAATCTAACGACAGGGAAAATTAGTCTTTGATACGAAAAACTATAGATTTTGTTCCTAAGAAAGGAGATTCTCAGGAGAAAAAGGAGGATTCGTGAACCACTCTTTATAAATCAGAGGATCCCCATGATGAGGAAATTATGCGATCAGTATGCTAACTAAGCTGTGGCACCTCGTATTTTTCTTGACTTAATCATTGGAGAGGAGAAGTTGCCCATGGTAAAATTCTGGATGTCCACTTTGCGGTTTATTAAATATTGATGCGGAATGGATGGACATAGGTAACAACATATTGCATGTTACTCACACAATGGTTGCATCTATATACATTGATCTCATTTCTTCACGGATGACATGTAGTCTCTTTATTAGACTTTCGTAACTTTGTTATGGAGTTTAAGGCACCTGAATCCCATTAAAGTCATTGTTATTATGGGGATGCATGGTGTTATGGTATTCTAATGGCGGAGTTAGAGCTTCGTATCCTTTCCCTTTGATTTATGATTGTCTTGTATATAAATAAGTTATTTCTTAGTCGTAGAAATACATTTTCCTTCAATTATTATCTCACGAATTTACATGATATGAGCTTGAACAATTTGTTTGAAAAGGAAAAGTTTTGGAGAAAATTCTCAAAGAAGAACTATCTGCCATTCCTGACTCAATGAACTTCAGTGACTTGAAATTCGGGCGGCTTGCAGCCCGCTGCTGGTTTCGTCACTTGATATCAGTGACCAGGAAGGAGCTCGGTAATAGGTCCCACGCATACCACATAGGCTTCTCTATTGTTGTTCTTCTACTCATCTGTCTGTGAAGGTGTGTGAGGGCGCACTGTATACACTGAGACACACCTCCTTCTCTAGCATTTCGACTCTTAGATGATCCTTCCTGTGACACATGACACAGCACCTTTGTGTTAGAGAGAGGTGTCTGAAAACCTGAACTTTAAAACCTAATTAATTTGACAGGTTCTAAAAAACATTTCCTTACGATATAATCATAATATTCAATATATTACAAAACCTTACTATAATACTATTTAAGGCGTTCAAATATCACTTACATGTATTTACAAATCTTTTAGATTTATACCTAAAGTTTACTACAACACTTTGTGCTCGAGTATACGATTAATAGAAACACTACGGTGAGCACCTATCGTAAGATGGCCCTTGATGTTGATGTGGAATGTCACAATTCTCTGGCCACTCCTGCGAGGTACCACCATGGATGGCTTACCGTACTAGGCATAAGCTTATTAGGGGATCCTTCTTTTGTGATGACCACTATTGATCATCTTCTAATACTCTATGCAACTTGCTATGCATATATATATATCTTTCTTATACTCTTATACCTCTCATATATATATATATAATCATATAAACTTGTAAGTTACAATAATTCTGAACTTACCACAATTAAATAATTTAATTCATTATGATGTGCTATCTTGCTTCTATGCTTTATGTATCGAATTCCATATCATTTAGTCATAGTATTAATGACTATTCAGGTATTTTATATTTCCATTATATTTTACAAATTACTTCCTATGTTTATGATTCATGTTTCATTTATCAATATCGTTTTATCTCTTTTTACATGTTTCATGCCTGCAAATTCCAAAGAAAATGGATATAGGAAAGAAGCATATGTACAGAGGGTACTATCAACTATGCGAAGGCAGTGATCTCTATCTGTGTTTACTATATGACCCAAGCGGGGGTCCGTATCATCAACTGACGAGGGCCCGACTATATGCGCATGTTGCGGCAAGCGTATCCACAATAGGCATGTCCATGTCCATCTCTACCTAGTCATAAGCGGTGATAAATTTTATTACATTTTCGAGTACATATCCATATACATGAATAACTATTATTATCATGTATGTATGTTGAGGATATTCACTATTCATTATTCTCTATCTTCATAAAGTACTTTCACATATCTCTTGTCATCATATAGATATATTCTATAGCACCCTTTATATACATGACCTCCATATATTATCTTTTTCACATGGCTAGAATTCATGTCCTTTATTATTCCATTCTATTTAGCATTAAATCTATATAACTTTTAGGTCAATTTCTTTTATCTCATAGCTAAGTTATACTGACATTTTCATACAAAACCATCTCCCTAATCACAGGAGTATACAAAAGAGACATTTGGATGTCTCAAAATCCTATAGGAAAGAACATGAAAATCATTTCCCAAAACAGGGTCCGAATTCACTAATTTTCTAGGTACAATGAGTTCAAAATCTCAACATGATTCCTTCATGTACATTGTTCCTCTATGAATCTATTTTACTCAAAGGAATTATAAATAACCAATTGATCATCAGACTCGAGAGTTATGGCATTTTAATGTCAAACCAGTATCATTTGCCTAATTACACTAATGGCAAGTGCTGAAAACTGATTTCGAGAAAGGTGTAACTCCATAATTTGACATTGGTTCCTTCTACTCATTTGAAGCTATGGTGCTAGGGATTCTTCTCAAATTAAGATGTATCATTTGGAGGAGCCAACTTAGATATTTCCTAAACAATGAAGGCCACAGTCTTTCAAGGCAGAACAGTAGCCCCGATCTTTAGACTAAATTCAGGGTCCTTAAGTCCTGCATTAATACTTTAGGATCTTCTTGAAAAATGTGATCACAGGTCTTAGGTTTCGACTCAGGCTAGATTTCTAAATCGGGTACTCTAGGCCAGAGTTATGACCAAATAATTCACTTAGGGTTTTGAGGAGAATTTTGGCCCATCTCCCACAAGCCTTGACATTTCCTTTATGCTAAAACTCCTCAATTAAGGACCACAAACAAATAACAATTACCAACAACACAAGCACGATGAATTGATCTTTAAAGGAGTCTTTGTGTATTCTTATTACCCAAGCTCACTCTCTTTCCTTCTTCACTTCTACTGTATCATACTCTCTTCTTCCTTCTTCTTTCCTTCTTATGAATAAAGAATAGATCAAGGAAATGAGAAATCAAACTAGAAAATTTATGAAGCTTTATGTAACTTTCTCTTTAGCTCACTGTCTGATTGGCACACATAATCTATCTCTAAAATACAAGCTCCATCATCTTTTTCACAGAAACTCACTCTACAAACTCCATCTTTGATCGGCTAAATCTTTTCTTCTGACTCTTTATCATTCTTTTAAGCATCTATAATCATCTTCTTAAGAGCAAGCTGAGCTCTTAATTGAGCTAGTAAGCTCCAGCCAGTTTGTTATTCTCAGTCACTATGTTGAGTGACAAAGCCAGCGTCTTTACTGCAGGGCCTCGGCCGCCACATTGGTTTTCTCGAAGTGTTGGCGACTATGTGGTCGTAGTCTTTAAACAGCTTCTAACCACCTCCAGTTGCCTCAAATTCAGCTCCTTTCTGAGTCAATGGGTACTTGAGACTCTTGTGGTACTGTGTAAACTCTACTTTCCCCGTATAAGTAGTGTCACCATTTTTCAAAGCAAACACTACCTGATAACTAGGTCATGACTAGGATAGTCTGCTCATGTGGCTTCAAGCGCTTTAGATGCAATAGGACACAACTTTATAATACTTTGCATTAGCATACATCCCATACCCATCCTTGAGCTTATCATTATGCAATTATACTCTTTACGGGGGTGTTTGCATCTGACGATGGAGCTTGTCAGCCAATTGCTTTAATTGCTTCCAAGCTGGCTGGCACTTGTCATTCACTGAACTTCTATACTTCTGAGGCCGGTTTGGTGAGTGGAGATGCTATGACAGAAAAGTCGTTCACAAATCTTCTATAATATCCGGCTAACCCCCATAAAACTCCTATACGTCATTTAAGGTGGCTTCCGGGTTCCTGATAGCCGATCTTAATTTGGATCAACTTTAATTCCTTCAGCAAAGACAATGTGGCCTAGGAAGAAAACTTCCTTTAGCTAAAAATCACATTTACTCAGCTTGTCATATAACTGCTTTTCTCTCAAAGTTTGCAGAACTATCGAATGTTGTTCATGCTCTTCCTCATTCTTGGAATACACCAATATGTCATCAATAAGCACCTAGTGCAGTCTAGTAGAGATTGAAACACCTGTTCATCAAATCCATAAATTCCGTTGGTGCATTCGTCAACCTAAAAGGCATTACTAAAAACTCGTAATGACTATATCGGGTCCTGAATGTTGTCTTCGACGCATCAACATCTTTTACTCTCAGGCTTGGTGATACACAGATCATGAGTCTATCTTAGAAAATATACCTACTCCCCCTTATTGATCAAATAAATCTTCTATTCTGGCGCGTGTACTTGTTCTTCACTTTGTTGCGCTTTGTTGATGCATCTGCCAATCATGCACATTATGTGCACCTTTTTCTTCACAAATAAAACGAGGTTCACGAGGAGAAACATTAGATTACAATAAACCTATCCGACAGCTCCACATCATGCAAACTGCTCTTTTATTGGTCGAGAAGGAGCCGTCTTGTAAAGTGCCCTACTCGTCGGATATTCCTAGTACAATCTCTATGGACAGTCCACCTCTTCTCCAGTGGAATGTCGGGTAACTCTTCGAGTGCATCTAGAAATTCCCTTGCTGGAATCTTTTCCACATCTACTTGATCTCTCTGAAATTCGAGTATCGAAGCGAAAAATATCTTGTCTTTCAACCTAAATCTCACAGCCTGCATAGTTAAGATCACGTTGGGCATAAACTGGCTATAGATCTATTGCCTGTGCCATCACCTCAGGGTGAATTGAACATGTCGACACTCACATCTTCTTTCCATAATCTAGTATGGCTTTATTCTTAGTTGCTAGTCATACCAAATCAAATGGAATTCTGAAGCGAGCGATCGAGTCAGCTAAATTCTCTATCTGCGGATAACTGCTAGGGCAATTACGTGCACCCTATTACGATGACCACTGTACTTTGAAAAGTTGGTTATGCATATCATATGATGAAGCTAACATACCTCACATCACCTTATCGAACACATATTTCAATGCATACATATGAATGAGTAGATCCGAGATTACATTAATGCATGCGTTTCAATACCATAAAAGGAAAATATCACCAGCTAATAGCACAGGTGCCTCCTAGTCTGAGCCTTCATAACATGCTTCTGACACTAGCCCATTGAAAGTCATGGGACTGATCTACGGTCTCGACCTTTGTGCCTCCTCGTCCTTTATGTTGGCTATGGCCCCCTGGCCTCTACCTGCATCTGGGAGTCATACGGTGGTGCCGCGGATCTCCCTCTATTTGTGCTTTGAGGATTCCTATTGTCTAACTCTTTGGGACAATTTTCCATAAAATGTTGAGTCTTCCATAAAGCACCCTCATGTTAACAATCTGAAGCTTTAAATATCAGTGCGATGGCAATGAGGCACTCAGAATTTTCTCCTGGTCCCATTGAAGAACCTCTACCAGTATTAGGTGCTATACTAGGCCCTTGCCTTCTTCCTTTGGTAGTAGAGTTGTAAACTAATTCTGCTTGTGATTCTCTAACTCTCTTCCCTTAGGAGAAAGAAGGTCCCCTGGAAAACCTTTATTACGGAATCTTTCTCTTGCTTACCTCAAGTCACCACTTTCATTAAGCTTAATAATAGAAAATTCACATGTTGAAGAGATGTCACAGGTACTAAGTACCCCTTTATGGACTTATTCAATCCATCTTCAAATTGCCTACACAAAAATACTTGATTAGGAGCTAAACTCAGTTATATTGTTAGGATAAAGTGAACTCCTTCTCATGCTAAATACCGATAGGTTCCTTTGCTTCAAAGTTAGAAATTGCTTCCACTTGGTCTCCTTCTTATCTCTTAGCGTGCTTTGCCTTGAACTCTTGAATGAGAACTCCGAGGCATAGGATGCAGGTGTCGAGACTTTTGGCGTAATTTCCACCATTCCTATGCCTCACTCGGCAATAGTGAGACTGCACATGATACTCTCTGATAGGGAGAGCATCTAAACTCCTCCAATACTCTTTGTAGCTTTTCCAACCAGTATTCCTCCAATGCTTGTACCATGGAATTCCTCTATTCCATTTGTTCTTACCATGTCTATCGGAGCCTTAAGAGCAGTTAGTATGTCCAATACCCGAGCCATGTCTTGAGATATCCTCAGCAAGGCTTCCGTTGGCTTGGCTAGAGCATTGCTTTCACTTTTGACAGAGAAGGATCCGAAGCGGATAACCCTTGATCTCTTGGGCTAACACTCTTAGCCGCTTCTTCTACTAGATTGGGAGGGTGATCCATCCTATTCAGAAAACAAAGACATCCACATCAAACCAACACATTACTTTACATATGTATTTCTATCTTATACTCTATCTAGAGTCACCTAAACCTAGGCTCTGATACCCTGGCTGTGGCCTTTATTTACTTTTCCTACATGTAAGGAAAGGGTGTCATGAAAGCGTAGACTTTAGAAACGATTCTGAAACAATTCCTAAAACATTCCTTAAAATATAATCATATAATTTAATATAAATTACAAAACCATACTATCATACCCCCACTATTTGAGACGTTCAAAATATCACTTACATATTATTTACAAATCTTTTTCGTTGTACCCAAAAGTTTATATACAACATATTGCTTAGAGTAACACGTTAAATAGAAACACTGTAGGTGAGCACCTATCGCTAAGATGGCCCTTGATGTTGATGTGGAATGTCTTGTTCTCTAACCACCTCCTCGGTACCTACACAGATAAACACTCGTGCTAAGCATAAAGCTTAGTGAGGATCCTTACGCATTGATGACCACTAACCATGATCATCACATTCTAATACTCATGCAACTTGCTATGCATATATAAATATAACTTGTAAGTTACAATAATTCATGAACTTACCATAATTAAATAATTTAATTCATTATGTTAATCTTATGTGCTATGCTAACTTCCTGTGTTTTATCTATCGAATTCCATATCATTTGAGTCATGGTATTAATGACTATTCAGGTATTTTATATTTCCATTATATTTTACAAATTACTTCCTATGTTTATGATTCATGTTTCATTTATCAATATCGCTTTATCTCTTTTTGCATGTTTCATGCCTGCATATTCCAAAGAAAATTGATACGGAAAAGAACTGTATGTACCCGAGGGTATCATCACCGCACGAAAGACGTTGGATTCTATATGTGCTTTACTATACGACTCCAAACGCTCCCCATGTCATCAACCCAAACAAAATAACTATATTCAGATGTTGTAGCAATCGTATCCCTAATAGCATGCCCATCTATCCATCTACTTGGTCATAAGGTGCAATCGCTTTATTACGCCAAAGACATATCCCATACACAATAATAACTATTGCTATCATATACGATAAGAGGAGATTTACCTATCCATTATTCATCTTATAAAGAGTACTTTCACATATCTCTTGTCATATGAATAGAATCATGCTTTTTTATATAGCAACTATACATGTATTATCTTTTCTTCACATGGCTAGAATTCATGTCTTTTATTATTCCATTATATTTAGCATTAAATCATATAAATTTTAGGTCAATTTCTTTATCTCACTTAGCTAAGTTATATTGACTTATTTTCACACAAAACCATCTCCACTAATATTTTGGGAGTATATAAGATACATTTTGATGCCTCAAAATCCTCTAAGAAAGGACATGAAAATCATTTTCCATAACAAACCAACTTCACTTATTAAGCAATGAGTTCAAAATATCAACATGATTCCTGCACACATTATTCCTCTCTCTATGAATCTATTTTACTCAAAAATTGGAATCACTCCAATTGGATCTTCCAAACTCAAGTTATGGCATTTTAATGTCAAATTGGTCTGTTTGCCTAGTTTACACTGGTAACCGACTGTGAGACCTAATTTCAGGGGTCTTAACTTCATAATTGGACACTCATTCCTTCTAATCATTTGAAGCTACAGGTTATAGTCTTTCTCAAATTGGAATCATTCAATTTGGAGAACCAAAACTCAAGATATGTCCTAAACAATTGAGACTACTCTTTTTTCAAAACAAAACCAATAACTGGTCTTTAGACCCAAACTCAAGGGTCTTTAAGTCATATTAATACTTTAAGCTCTTCTTTGAAAAGGTGGTCGCAGGTCTTAGGTTTCCTCTCCAATTGGAATTTCTTAAATTGGGGTACTCTAGGCCAAGTTATGATCAAATAATTCACTTAGGGTTTTGGGGAAATTTTGACAACATCTCCCCTAAACCCCAACATTTCCTTTATACTAAAACTCCTCAATTGAGGACCACAAATCAAATAACAATTACCAACAACACAAACCACAATGAATTGATCTTTAAGGGAGTCCCGTACCTATTTCTTGGTCACCCCAAGCTCTAACTCTCCTTTCCTTCTTCACATCTCCCTTTCTTCTCCCTTCTATTCTTCCTTCTTCTTTCTTCTTACTTGGACAAGGCTAGATCAAGGAAATGAGAGAAATCAAACCATACTTCGCTCTCTCCTCCACACACCGCAAATGCCCTAGCCCCAAATAAGAAAATATCCAATCTCTGGAACATGTTTGAGCTTATCCTAATTGGCCTAAATCATTTTGCTATTCGTCCTTCCTTTCAATCTATTTGTACTTCAAATTATCATAATTCCTACACTAGCATATCCTTTCTGTTTTATGACCTTGAGTCCTTAATCCAAAAATTATCATTTACCTCGGACCTGGATTAATTCGCTTATCCTTTTTTCACTCTGAAAATTTAAATTCCCAAAAATACAAATTTTACTTTTCTTATACTACAAAACTGTAATAAACCTACTAGGGTCTAATTCAGGGTGTTACATTCCCAGCCACTTGCCTCCCTTGTTTGATGCCTGCTATAGTGTTTTTCAAAGGATTTTGTGTTCAACAACCATGTTTTTTTAGGGTTTCTTCCTATTTTCCTTGATTCCTTCGAGATCCAGTCACATTAAGAGGTGAATTGTGGTTTTTAGTACCAAAATACATTCAAAGTGCAGTGTTTTTCATGAAAGGTAATATTTTCCTTGCAATATCCTTTCTTTTTTTTCTTTTTTGGTATTTAGATTTTAAGACTTGTTTAGGTTATATATCCGCTTCTTATGACTAACAAGAAACCCCTGAGAAGTTAGTACACATTGCCATAATCCAAGACATGTATGCCAGAATTGTGGAAGTTGTAGAATAAAAATCGAAGATTATAGTCTGTTCCTTATCAGAAATCACTTAAGTCTGCATCTAATTATATCACTACATTGGTCGATTCAAGTAAAACCAACACATGTTTTATTTCCTCTTCCTTCACATGGATCATTGACTTTGAGCCATCACCACACAGACAGTCATTCTGTGCTTATTTACTGTGCTTCAATCCCACCCTTCTACCTCTATTGTTAACATCTTATGTCCTTAGGTTAGGAACAATTCATTTGACTCCTCTAATTACTTTAACCCCATGTTTTCTTAAGCTTACTACAATTCCTTTAATTTAATTTCTTGTGAGTAAACTCATTCGCATTAATTTAATTGCAATATTTCATTCTTTCTTGATTATTATTTTATTCAGGATCTTTAGACAAAGCGAATTATTGGTAAAGGACGTGAGTCTGGGGGTCTCTACATCCTTGAAATAGAGGTGCCAAAGTATGGTGTTTTTCCTAGAGTTGTTACCTCATTCGAATTACATCGTCTCCTAGGTTACCATTCTCTCTGCCAGTAGCTATATCCTCGCTCATTTTGTCCTTATTGAACTCGTGAGTCGTGGTCTATATGTTGCTCTTCATCGCATTTGAGTCCTAGAGTCAATAAACGAACTTCCATTCCTTTTGAGTTAGTTCATTCCAATGTTTAGGGTCCTTGTCCAATTATGTCTCCCACTGGGTTTAAGTATTTCGTTACTTTTGTTGATGATTTCTCAGATCACTGCTTTATCTGAAGAAAGTCGTTTCGAGTTTTTGCTTTTTTTCTCATTTTAGTTTCTTTGTGCTGAAATTCAAACTCAACTTCATGTCTCTATTCGGGGCATGAGAGTGATAACATCAAGGTGAATATTTGTCTAACATTTTCGTTTCTTCATGACAATATGGGATTTTCCATCAAACCTTCTTATACGATACATCTCCTCGAATGAGATAGGTGAGAGAAAAAGAATACATCTTCTTAAACCGCCGGACTCTTTTTGTTCCATGCATGTTCCTAAACACTTTGGGTTGATGTAGTCTCACGTCTCTGCCTGTTTCTTGATTAATAGGATGTCATCATCAGTTCTAAATTACTATCTTACCACCTGTTGTTTCAACACCATTGTTCTCATTGATCCTGTAAGGTATTTAGATACACATGCTTTGTTCGAGATGTCTGTCCTCAAGTCTCTAAACTTGATCCGAAGTCCTTAAAGTGTATCTTTGTGGGATATTCTCGTGTTCAAAAAAAATATAAGTGTTATTGTCCCACTCTTCGACGTTACTTCAGGTACTAATGTCGATTCTTTCGGTGACTACCCCGCTTTCTTTCCATCTACTATTAGCTACTGTGGAGGAGGATGATGATGATTTATTGGTGTATACTAGCTGCCTTACCGTGACTTACTACTCCGCTTCTCGCCTTTACTACTTCCAGCCCCTATTCCTATTAAACCTCCCACACTCAAGTATACTCTCATGCCAAAACCCTTCAGTCTTAAGTCCAACTCTAGTTGCTCCATCATCAGATCCAATCCAAAATGATGATCTTTTGATTACTCTCCCGTGAAATATATAAACGATAGTGTGCTCACCCAGAATATTCTGCTTGTTTCATAACCATTTGTTGTCTTCCTCTGCTCCTTTATCGCATCCTCGATTCTATCTCTCTTCCTAACACGGCCCTTGAGGCTTTATCTCACTGACAGTAAAGGTCATATGAAGAACAGCTTTAGATGACAATGGCACGTGAGACTCGTGCCTTTGCCTAGTGGAAAATTATGTTGGGCTATCATCAACGCTTACAGAAAGTTTAATCATGATGGGTCTATTGCTAGATTGAAGGCACATCTTATTGTTAAGGGTTATGCTCAAACTTATAGAGTTGATTCTTCTGAGACATTTTCTCTTGTAGAAAAGCTGACATCTTTCCGTTTGTTTATCTCCCTTGCTGCTTTTTATGATTGGGACTTGCATCAACTTGACATCGAAATGCTCTTCTATAATGAGATCTTCAGGAAGAAGTTTACATAAAGCAAACTCCAAGGTTTGTTGCTCAAGGGGAGATAATAAGGTACGGCATCTTCTGCAATCCCTATATGGTTCAAAATGTAATCTCACATGCTTGCTCAAAACCACAGACAATTGATATTTGGCATGCAAAAAAGTAAATCTAACCACTCTATCTTCTATAAAATTTCAAATTCTGGTATTATTCTACTAGTAGTGTATGTGGGTGATATTGTCATCACTAGGAATTACTTCAAAGGTATATTATCTCTTAAATTCTTTCTTCATAGTCAATTTCACAAAGGTTTTAGGAATGTTGAAATATTTTTTGTGTACAGTTCAATAAAAGTAAAGATGGGAATTTTGCCATCTCAACGAAATATACTTGATATGTTATTTGAGACAGGGAAATTCAGTGTCAAACCTTGTAGTACCCCTATGGCTCCAAATGTACAACCTACTATGACAAAAGAATTATTCAAGATCCCGAGAGATACTGTAAGATCGACAGAAATTGAATTATCTTATAGTAACTCGCCTGAATATTGCTTATTCAGTAAGTGTTTTGAGTCAATATATGTCATCTCCCACAGTTAGTCATCCGGCAATTGTAGAGCATATCCTATGCTACTTGAGAGAAGCCCAAACATAGCATCAGATAAGCAAAGACAGTAAGGCTCGTAATTAAGTGTTTCATGCGGTATCGAGCCGGATCTAAGGAAGATAGAGATCCACATCGATATCAGGTCTATGTTGGAGGGCATCCGATCTCACAAGAGTAAAGAAACGTCATATCGCTGAATATGGCTAGAGTATGTGAGCCATAGCAAGTCTAAATGCGAGATCATAATGATACATTTAGCTATTGATGGAAGTGGCATCAAAACTTCAAGACTAAATAAGCTTTCTTAAGGCTGATAACTGCTCACTACGTATACAGAAAGACCGGGAGTAATAGCTAGGAACATGTTCACAAACCTTTAAGTGGGAATCGAGTTAGTTATTTCAGAATGTTTCGATACGATTAACATCTACGCTTCCAACTTGAGTATATGTTATATATTGCAGAATTATAAACTAGTTGGGAAAATGAAATATGTATTCATGTAGAGTTAGGAAACTTCTTATATTCTGGTCCCATTTGATTTATGGATCAGACAAATATAAATAAGTTGTTTCAAGTATCAATGAAATACAATTTTTTCCTTCAATTATCATTGATTACTGGGGCAAGTTCTTTAATCTTTAGGGGCACAACCCAATGTTTCAGTGCCATGCATCCAGAATTTTGTTGCCCCTTTTATAACTGCCCCATATCCAACTCATTTTGATTAGCTAATTTGACTTCTCCCAGAAAATATTGGATTTTCTCCAGCACTGGAGGATAAGTAAAATTTGATGCATATAGTTGTCCAATGTCAATCATTTAAATGGCATTTTTGGAACCCTTTTTCAGCGATCAAATTTCTGAACCAGCGTATCAGCTTTGTGCTATTTAACATAATTGCATCTATGACTCTATAGATTTATGATATGACTACAATGTAGATATTGGTTGATGAGTATGAAGTTATTGTGAATGTACCCTGTGATATGAGTTCCAGGGAGCGATTTTCGAAGCAGATAAATTGGAGAAATCTAGTCCCAGTGTGTCTAAATATGGGCTCCAATATAACTTAAGTTCAGGTGTTCACCTACCAGAAGAATTAAGCACAAGATTCAATTCTGTTCTTCTACACATCGAAGAAATAAGTATTGACCTCAAGGAATCTGCATCGCTAACACAGTACAGTACAGTACAGTATGAACTAAGTTTGTTGTGCTGTTTACAGATCCTGACTTACAGAATAAGTCAATTATAAGGCGGCTATCCCCTAATCTTCCCGCGCTCTGTGGAAAAAGATGATGCCATGCGAGTCGAGGAGACCACAATGGGTAGGTAGCCATTACCAGCCAGTACTACACATCTGAATTGAATCACTAAAGTCTACAAGAATTGGCCCTTTTCAGCACATGTTGAGAGTGTAGACAACTAGACATACCAAAGAATGATTAAGTCAAATTCGTTGTCTTATGTTCTTTGTCTGGTTTGGTAGTTTGCAGAACCCCATAGAAAATAAACCCCCATTTCCATATATCTAAGAGGCCATTGACGACGGCTCATCCTCAGATACATGTGTGAAATCATGAACAAAGAGGTAATTTCAAAGTTCAAAGTCATCCCCACATGACAATCTTATTTCAAACTGCAAATCAAAAATGTCTACATAATAAATTCAGATCAATCAAGGTTACAAAAGAAATCAAACTTGAGGGGAGGAGTAGAGTAATCTGTAGAGAGTATTCTTGAAGCCACAAAGCATTGGCAGCTTCAGTATAGTGAACTCCATCCCAGCTTATATACTTTGATCCATCTTCACAAACACTGGATCCAGGAGCAGTGCATTGAAATTTTGGATCAAAATTGTATGGTGGCCCTCCATACCCACAACATACATCAATGGATTCTCAAAACCTGTCCACGCTTATCCTCCATTAATGCCTGGTTATTGATTAAGGCTTATGGTTTGGAAATCATAAAGTACTAAGGAAATAAAATAAAGAAGAAAAAAATAGAGTTAAGGAAATAAAATAAAGAAGAAAAAATAGAGTGAAAGTGGAAGGAAAAAAATTCAAAGGAAAATAAAAAATATGTTTAAATTTAAAAAATTAATTATTTGTTTATCTTTCTCATTATATAAGAAACAGAAATTTAAAAATTTGTAAAATTTTGAGGATTTTAATATATTTAATTTTCGTTTATATTTTCAATGGTAAACCAAATATGAGAAAATTATGGTTTTTTTGGTCTTGTTTTAAAAATCTGCTATTCTAAAATATGAGAATGTTGAAAATAAAGGATAATAATGCTTATCTCTTAATTTTTTTTATTATTTTATTAAGAAAAACACAAAGAATACATAAAATACTAAATTAAGATAACATTAATGGGGCTGTTCTCTCATGCTTTAAAAACTATTTTTAATAACAATTTTCAAAAAACAAAGAACTAAATGTGACTCTATTTTTCTTAGCATTTTTTTTTTCTTTCCTTAGCATTCCTTAGGTTCCAAACGCCTAGTACAAGATATTTTGCTTCTTATTTTTGAAACTATTCTAAGCACGCCAAAACACAGATATCATTCGTGTTCTCTAAAACACAAATTGTTCTTTGGCTCTACGAATTTGTTTTTGTATTCTCTATGATTTTTAAACAGACAAAAAATAGGAACCAAACATCTTCTTTGTGTTTTTCTTATTTTTCTTGTTTTTCAAAACAAAAAAAATAGTTTTAAAAATCCGTAAACAAATTGGCTCTAAACTTCTCAGTCAATTGACAGAAGCTCAAACTGAAAAACTCACCATACAGTGTGGAATTAGCAATGAGATCATACTTGATGGAGAAAATATCAACATATACGATGGTGACAACTCACTCATCTCTCTGCTCTTCATACTCAAAGCTTTAATTGCTTATTAAACTCCCTGCACCATCATTTCTAGGATTGAAGGCACCCATACTGGTCAATATCACTGCCATTTTTGGTGGTTGTAGCAACCTGTTGAGGCAAACAACCCAAGGGCCCTGTACTATGTACCCAGAATTTCTTCCCACCATGTTGGTATATGGTCTTTGGGTGTTTGGTTCAAGAGAAACCACAAGGAAAAATCAGTAACATGTGCAAGAAAAAGAATATATTACAAGTATTTCATATGATACTATTAGGTGCCAGTTTTTGTATTAAATAAAGATTAGGAAAATATTAAGGTGCACAAAAATCTAAACATTTGAATTGTTTTTTTTTAAGGATACAAACATATAGCTAAAATCCAAAAATACAGACAGGAATTACATTGTTATAGTGTTTTTTTTTTTTTAAATATGTAAGTATAGTTTTATACTGTAACTTTATGCTTGTTTTTTTATTTAAGTTTATATTAAACTAAAAACCAAACAATATTTGATAGTGCTACGTATTGAATTGTTTGTTTTTATAATATTTCGTACCTATTGAGCATTTAAAAATAAACAAAAATCTATGTATTATTTTATAATATTTATCTTTTTTAGTTAAATGGCTTATAATAAAACATAAAAAAATAAAATAACAAATAACCAAAACTTTGGAAACAAATCGCTATTAATAAAAAAATGTATGTTCATAATATATCAAGTATCATATTTATAAAAATATGTGTGAAGCATGACATTTATATTGAACTCAAATTCTTTAAACTCAAAATTTTAGAAAAGTTGGTCATAATATTAAAACTTGGTCCAGCAAAAGGTCATGAGTTGGAGACCTCTCTCCAAATATGGATCCAGTATATAAGAAGCAAAAGACTCACCAAAATAGCAAACTTGATTTCGGCAATAAAAGTTGGTATTTTTTCAATAGCTTGTGGATATGGAAGGTAACTGAACGGTCCAACAAGATCATTTTGTCCAATGTCTATCATAAAAAGCGCATTTTTAAAGTCCTCCTCCCCAACCAAACCTTTGAATCCTGTATTAAAAAAAAATGTACCACATAAATAAAAATTATGACAAAATACATTAAAATTTAATTAAATTTTAACCCTTTCAAAGAAAAATTAAGTATAATTCAAGAACATACCTTTTGATGTAAGCTCAATGCATCGAGTTTGAAATCTAAAGAATTGGCGGCTTTGAACGCCTAAGCTAAACGGTTCATATCTGGGCAAGGTTTTTGACCCGCTTATTGCAAAATTGGCTCCATTTGTGAAATTTGGCCCCAAGGATTCTAGGTATGGCGTCAAATAATTCATACTCAAATTTTCGCCTGTCATTATTGGAGCGAAAATGAATTAATACTATTTTCTTTTAAAGCTAATATTATTAATACAATATAATAAAGCTTATTTTTATCATGACTGAACTCTTCCTCTTCATGTTCATTTTTAAACGTCTAACGCTTTTAACCAAATAAATATACAAGTAACATAGATATGAAAAGTGTATGTATGACTATAAAAGAAGAATAAGGGCTTTTCGAATTTAGACATAGAAGGTGACTAAAAAATAATTATATATTGTTATAATAAGAAGATCAATATATCTAGTTCTATAGTTTATTAACAAATGATATTCATTCCATGTTTCCAAATTTCACCTGCTAAAACGCCAACGTTAAAATGTCAAGACACGTATGTGGTGAGGCTCGAGTTTCAATAAAGACAGATCTAAATATTTATGAGTATCCGACATGTCTATAAAGAAGCAAATAAAATTACGGATTCTTTAACAAAAATGGATATTGATATTATAGATTCAAGTATTTTGTGATTAAATTTCCCTAGATATGGTATAAACTTTAGGAAAATTATGTAAACATCCTATGAAGGACTCAAAAGAAGGAAAATATAAGGCAATTTTTTGAAACTATTAAAACATGTGATGACTTGAACAAATTAATTAAAACATATTGTGTAATAGTAACTCTTCTTATTAAGGTAAAAATCTATTATATTAGGCAAAAATGTGTTACATTAAACAAAAATATGTTATATTAACATAGTGAAAATGTTATATTATTATTATTGTAATATGTAAGCTTAACACATGAAAAACATTTTTATCTTAATAAAAAAGTTATTATTCTACTACGTATTTTAATCAATTTGGTAGATTCATCACATATTTTAATGATTTCAAAAGGTTGCCTTTTATTTCCCTTTTTTGGTCCTTCATAGCATGTGTATATAATTCCCCCTAAAAATGAATTATAATTATTATCGTTATTCTTTCACCTATGTAAGAATTTTTCGTAGTCTCCTCTTCTTCATTAAAAATGAAAAGCTGAAGGGCTAAACTTAATATTGGGAGTGCTATTAGGTTCATGGAGTGGTTTCAAAGAGCCTACCAGGCCCAACTAATTGAAACGGCCCATGGACCCATGTCGGTTGGGAAACACAGAAAGGTGGGGCTCACACGCAATTCGTTGATCTGTCAAAATCAGTGAATATTCTTCACGGGATAAAAAAGAACATTAAACAATAATTAAAAAACAAGGATGGAAGACAATTACAAATATTATATAATATACGGATATACCCTTGTCGCCCAATAATTTATCATTATTTTTGCTTGTAGACTTGAGGAGGCCCGTCCAAGTAGGGCCACGTGATTGGATTGGGCTCCCACTTGTGTGGGCCCAATCCATTCAAGTCACGTGAACCATTGACATTAACATCACGAATCTTTCCCTATGGAACATAAAAACAATTCAGGAAGGCACACCTTCTCATCTTAAGTTCAGGAACAAGTCTATTTACACATCTATAATCCCTAATTTAATAATGAAAAATCAAAATCAGTTTTTTTAAGAATATTGAACTCAAATCTTAAAAGTTTGAACACCATATTCATATTGAATCCAAATCTTATAAGTTCTCAAGCTTTCAAGAGAGTTCATCGTCTGATAAATTTACATAAATGTTCACTTTCAATTGAAAAGATATTCTAAGACGCAGGAAAATAATGGTGATTTGATTAAAATATCATTTGAAACATGAAATTTAAGGGTTTATTTGTTTATCGTTTTTTGTTTTGAAAATTAAGGAAAACAAGAAAAAACACGTTTAATTTCTTTCTTTTTTGTCTCTAAAAGACAAAAACCTTAAAATACTAAATTCGAGCACAAGCAATACTACTGGATGCTCTTTCAAAAATTATTCTCACAACAATTTCAAAAAATAAAACCAAATGTGCTCCTTTAATCCTCCATCAATTTTTTATCATATTTTGATAAAAATACCTTCGTTAGTTTCTTGTAAAGACAATCATTTCTTTAATAAGACATACAAATACCTAAAAGAACAAAGGCTATTCTTGTTTATAATGAGTTATTTTTCAAGAAAAAAAATGAAAATAGTTAGATTTATAAATTTTATATTATTTGATATCTTTTAATCAAATATTTAAAAAAAAAAAACTCACAGAGAAAATCAAGGATGAGCCTTCCATCGCATAGTCTGCCGGCAAACGTGTGGAAGAAGGCACGTCCTTCAGGGGGTTGCATGACGATTCCAAGGCCGGAATAGATGCCGCCGGTATCGGAGTTGGAGTCGCCCATGTTGAATATAACTGGGTTTCTGCTGCACCCTCCCTCAACTAATTTGAAGCAAAAACACACTCCCATTATTACAGAAACGGAGAGGAAACATTGTAGAAGAGAGAAAGGAAACATATTGGCTGTTTTAAACTTGAGTGAGTGAGTGAGTGAGAGAGGGAACTGGGAATGCCCTTGTTGTGTGTATATATATATATATATTGTGTCAATTGTCATGCATTTACTTTACCAGATTCTTCGGTTATGAGCTGTTTTCATTTCCATTTGAGTAGGTTTCTTCCACGGTGGATCACTAGATTGGATTTAAAGGGATATGAGAAAGTCCTTATATTTGTACCTAGGCGGGTAAGTTTGTGACATGTATAGTTAGCTTGTACATGATAGGATATGGATGTGATCAACTTGCACTAAATTTTCTACTTTATGGGATATGACATGGACAGCAAAAGTGGGATTTATCGCCCACCTTTTTTTTAATAATGCAAGAAGCACACAAATAAAAAAAAAAAACTTTCATTACTTATTTTGTAAAACAAATAATTTTGGTTAAAAAATATTTTTTTAAAATAGGAATAAAGTACATATGTCTTTTTAGATACTGTGCATATACTACTCATGTACTTACTATTTGAGCTTTGTGCTATTTTTTTTTTAATCCAAATTAATACATATTTTAAAAAATAACGCCTAAATTACTGTTTTCCTTCATTTGTAATCCATAAATACGACACGCTCTAAATTTTAAAATGGCTAAAATCGCAATCATCAACTACGCTTAGCTAGTTTCTTTAAACCGTAAATGGCATCACTTGCCAATTTTATTTTTTTTAAATTATTAGAATCGTATCACCAACTACGCTTTAACTTCTTCTTAAAAGCGACGCTCTACTGTCGAAAAATATTCTTGTTGCCTTTGAATTGATTCATCGTATGAAGACAAAATATAATGGAAAATTTGGTGATGTTGCATTGAAAATTGTTATATTTAAGGCCTACGATAAGATTGACTGGGGTTATTTGGAAGCTATTATGTTAAAACTCGGTTTTCATAGTCCATAGACAATGGGTGGAGTTGATGATGCAGTGTGTTACTTCAGCCTCATGTATGGTGCTATTCAATGATTCTTACATTGGACCTATTATTCCTGGTCGTGGCCTAAGACAAGGATATCCATTATCACCCTATCTTTTTATCCTCTATGTTGAGGGATTATCATATTTGATTCGAAGGGATATTAATTCTAGTGTTTTGCATGGGGTGAAGATTTTCCGAAATGCTCCAATTATCTCCCATATGCTTTTTGCCGATTATAGTTTTTTCTTCTTTCGAGTTAATATTCAAGAAGCGAGAGCTAAGCATATCTTTTCAACCAATGATGCCACCTCTAGTCAATCTGTTAATGTTGCATAATCAGGTATCTTTTTTAGTAAAAATATGAATTCTTTATTACAGGAGGTTGTTAGTGCTATCCTTGGTGTTTTAAATCCATTAGACACTGGGAAGTACTTGGGGATGCCTTCCTTGATTGGCCGTAGTAAAAAAGATGTGTTTAATTTCTCGAAAACTCGAGTTTGGTAAAGGATTCAGTCCTGGCATGGGAGGCCGATTTCTAAGGGAGGGAGGGAGATCCTGATCAAAGTTGTTGCTCAAACTATCCCTATCTATTGCATGAATGCATTTTTACTTGTCTCAATTGCTGATGAGATTCAACGAATGATAAATTCGTTTTGGTGGGGTAAGAAGAAGAATGGCAAAAGTGGTATGTCTTGGTTGAGTTAGGATCGCTTATCCGTCCATAAAGAATTTGATGGAATGGGTTTCCATAACCTCCATGATTTTAATTTACTGATGTTGGAGAGACAAGGTTGGAAATTCTTTTCTAGTTCGGATGCTCGTGTGTCTCGTATTTTCAAAGCCAAATATTTTCCACAAGGGAATTTTCTTAATGCTCAAGTTGGTAATAACCCAAGTTTTGCTTAGAGGAGTATTCGGGTTTCTCAAGCATTAATAAATTGTGGTTATCGATGGAGGATGGGTGATGGCTCTTCTTTTAATGTTTGGTTTGAACCATGGTTGAAAGATGATACTAATTTCCGGCTTGAAACTCCTTTAGATGTTGAGCCTAGTTCAATGAATATGCAAGATTTGATGATCCTTGGGTGTAGGCAATGGGATGTTGAATGCATTGAGGAGCTTTCTCTTACAAGGCCAGTTGTTATACTGGCATTCATGTTATGGTATAGTGGGTGATAAGTGTATTTGGCACTTTAGTAAGGATGGTCTGTTTACTGTCTGTTTGACTTATCGTCTTCTCATGGAATAGATGTTGTCTGACGATTATCTCCATGTACTTGGAAATTTGTGTGGCTTATGGTAGCTAAACATTCCCCTTTAAGGCTAAAAAAATTTTGCTTGAGTTGCCTGGGAGGTTCTTCTCCTAATAGGTCTACCTCACACCTCTTGTGGTGTGATGGTTTCTCTCGTCTCGTGTCTTTGTGCTTCAAATTTTTTTGAAAATTCTAGCACCTTTTCTCGGGTTGTGGTTTTGTTACGAATTGTCGGGCAGCCGCAGGCTGCTAGCATAATTGATACCCATCTCCTATTGATGGTTTCACTCCTAATGGTTGTTGCCATATTAACTTAATGAAAGAGCCTATGTTGAGTGTAAAATTACATGATCTATGGAGATGTGCAAAAAAGAATGAGAGATTATGGAATAATGTGCAACGACCTCCAGCTTGGTTAATACTCTTACATGGTAATGGCTTTTATTTATATGAATGGGTCCGGTTAGAAAAAATTATGGTTCATGAACTCCATGTCTCATTAATGTGTGTCCTAAGTGGCATCCTCCTCCCCATTCTTGGCTGAAATGCAATTGCGATGCTTCTGTTCTTTATGATAATAGTGAATTCGGTTTGGGGGCTATATTACGAGATGATATGGATGTACTTATTGCTTACAAGGGGTTGCGATTTCTTAGGTTGCCAATAGTTAAAGAAGGTCAAGCCTTAGCTCTCCTTGAAGCTATGACATGGGTTCACTCAATGGGTTACTCCAAGGTGATTGTTGAAATAGATTGCGAGGTAGTGGATGCCTTGAAAACACGATTACAAATGATACTGAAGCTTGGGGGCTCATCTTGAGAAGGTGTCATCTTTTACTTCGTTCTGAACCATCTTTTAAGGTTGTTCATGTAAGGAGAAATGCAAATAAGGCTACTCATGCAATAGCTAGGTGGTCATGTCCTGTGCAAACTCCTACAATAGAGCTTGTTTGGTTGCTTGTTTATTTAAGATCTATTTTTAATTTGGTTGATCATTAATGAAGCTTTATTTCAAAAAAAAAGAAAAGTCAGGACATTAATGGAGGGATCCCAGGTTCGAATACATTGTAACAAAGTGTCTTGCTTAAAAAAAAACCCTTATTTTTATATTATTAATAAAAATCACTTAGACTAGAACATTTCAAATAATATATAGCATCTTCTAGGTTTCAAATTTTCTAATAGTAATTATTGAGATATTTCATTATTGTAGTAATATATTCTAAATTCTATTTTTATATTTTCTTTTTTAAAAATAAAATATTGAAGCCAAATAATTATTAATTATTTAGACGGCGTTGCTTTTTTGGCTAATTTTAATTAGAATTTAAAATTAAATAATAAATATTAGATTGTTTGCTTCTTTTGTAATATTTTAGATTATGTATTACAAGTAAAACTTTACATGTTACTTCTTTTATTTAAAAGTAATTTGTTTCCCATAAAAACCTAAAAAAAATAATAATTAATTCAAATTGTTTACACTAAAAATGAATTTTTGGGCTCAAATGGTATTTGAATAATTACTTGGCTCAATGGGTAGTAGAATATGCCAAATAGATATATCAAGCCCAAACCGAGCCCAAACCAAGCCCAACCCAGTCCGAGAAACCAATCCATAGTAATCATCCCATGAAAGGGTCCAATGGCATTTTTGAAAATTTTCAATTTGTCAAAGTGGTCAGCTTATAATGGTCAAACTTTGTCTCAAAAGCAAGTGGAAGAAACTTTTTCTCCAAGACTCTAGTGGGTACGTGAGTAGTTATTGTTAATGGATAAATGACTTGGAGAACAAGATGTTAGTAGATAAATGACTTAGAGAACAAAACTCTAGTGGGTACGTGACCAGTTATTGGAGAATGTGGGTTGGAGCAGTTATTCAGAAAGCCTATAAAGGAAGACTCAACTTCAAAGCAAAGGACCAGCAAATCCATCATCAACCAAGACTCAAAATATAGCATTTCAGCATTTTCTTAGTTTGTCTACAAGTTCATCAACCGTCTTTTCAGATTCCTAGCTTAGTTTTAGATATTCTTTTCTAAGCATTTATTAATTTAAAGCCGTGTTTCACAACATTTCATTTTCAATCTATTCTACAATAAAATTTGTTACCTTTCAAGCTAGTTCGTATAGTTTTTTTTCTCTCAGCTTCAATACAGTCCAATTTTCAAAGCATTTTTCACTTAGATTCTAGGTAACTGTCAAGGGAACTAGGGAATCCATTTTTCACTTGAGTAGAAGTTAGCTTTTAGCACAATTTATGTTTGGAAATACTATAATTTCTTAGCACACTTGCACATTCACCAATTCCCATGCTTTTATATGTTCTGGACCAAAATCGAGAAGAAACATATTTTTGGCATGCCCGATGAGACATGTCTTTGTGGAACATCGATACATCTTTTTGTTTTGTATGTCTAGTTGTGTATATTCCATGGTTTTTTTGCTAAAGAATGCCACCAAAATGCAAGAGTAAGACAAATCAGATCTCCCATCAGGATCCGATGTCGTAGAAGCAACACAGATCGGCGAGTTCCGGCACTTTGGTGGAACAGATAGACAACCTAATGAATTCTCTAGTGCAACAACAGGGGAATCCATCCAACAACCTAATTGGAATGTTTCGAAAGTTAAGAGTACAAGAGTAATGTGGACGTGCCTATTCTTTTCTCTAATAATTCTAATGAATTTCAAGCTTTCATGCAAGAAATAAAGAGCCAACGAGTGGTCATGACTGCCATTATGGAAGAAATGAAGTACTTTAGAGAGAGAGCAATCAAGTCAAGAAGTTGCTTCTAAGCTTCGGGAAGCACAATTTTCTAATGAACTCGGGGCGTGATTCCGAGAACCTCGAGGGGGCCGACATTTCACCGCCACCTATGCAAAGTAGTTAGATACCTTCTCCCACATAAGAAAGGGAGGCACTCGAGAACGAGCAAAGGAAAGACATAATGTAAATGCAAACTACAGCCCTCGTGAGGATTTTTGCTCAGACCAATCCAATTACATAACCTGGAGTTTATGAAAGAGGCTTTTCTTTCAATGGAGGCTTCGAGGCATCATGCAACCACCTGTAGAAGTAAATGGAAACTAGGATAACAAGTTCCACAGGTTCTTCAGCAGGTTCAACAAGTTCCTCAAAGAACCTCTGTGCAACCAAATACAAAGACTAGATTTAGGTGCAATCGTGAGAGGCAGATAGCAGCTTATATGGGTCGCCTTAGAAAACCGGTCGCCTGAGCTGTACAAACTTTATCCGAGATGATAGATAAGGAAAACCTCACCCAATGGTACAGGATCCCTGATTTATCCTTATTCTCTAGAGAAGATAGTCAATCCACCTTAGGAGCATGCCGCTAGATTTACCGTGGGCAATGTGGGAGTCACAACTATGAGAATTTCTATTATTTTGGGCTTAGATTGTTCCTAACTCTTGATAGGGGTAGCTTTCACTCGTATACAACACACAAGGAACTCCATACAAAGTTAAGGTGAAATGGAAAGGCAACATACTTAGTTCTTCAAGGTTGAACTTAAAGTGTGCATCGCAAAATTGTCTAGAGTAACTCAAAGAAATGGGGAGACCGTTGATTTATTCATCTCCGGGTTCAAGAAAATGAGAAACATTTGCAAGATCCATTTTCTAGAGACAGAGTAAATGAAAATGGTATAAAGAGGTTTGGACATTGAGTTAAGGAAGATATTCCAAGGTATGGAATTTAGATATTTTTATGAACTTACAGCTAAGGTGACAAAATATGAAGAGTTGCTCAAGGAAGAATGTTACTCGGAGGAAGAAGTCCTTGGAACCTATTGTCAAGGTGAACCAAGAAGTAGCAGTGGCAGATCTATCTACCACAAGGACATTCACTTGTCTGCTTTTGGTATAAAAGGCACCTAATGTGTGGAAGAAGGCATAGATTGTTGATACACAAGTCCAGTATACTTTTGAGGTAGCGAAGACAGAGGAAATATTTGATTTCCTAGTGAAATAAAAATTCATTACCTTCCCTAAAGACCATCGGTTCCTCGGCAAGGATGAACTAAGGGAAAAGGCTTACTATAAGTACCACAATTGATGGAACCATACTACTAATGCATGTTGGGGTTTCAGAAATGTCATACAGGATAGGATCAACAAAGGGATACTCAAGTTCCCTGACATAAAAGAGGTTATGGCAATCGATGAGGATTCTTTCCCACCAATGGCCTTAATCAACACTACAACTTCTATCTAAGAGCATTTATAGAATCCAAGAAGGTGGGAAAACTCTCTCCAGGAAAGGTATAGGTCCCTAAATATTGTCTCGTTCGTGTTGATAGGTTGAAAAAGGAATGGGCTGCAGTTTGTACAGATCTTCCCTTAAGAAGAAATCAAGTGGGGATACAACAAGGAATAGAGTAGCATAACTGATTCTCCAAGGAAAGGAAATTTTCACCAAAGGGTAAGGCGAATTCCCCAGAAGATGAAGTCATTGCTCCAAGGGAGAATGATGTAGGCATGTTCATAGAATGTTCCTCAAGAAAGAGAGCATTTTCCCCAAGGGGTAAGTTCACTCCTCTAAATGACAAAGCTGCAAGGAAAGTTATTGTTCTAAGGGAAAGAGCAAAGGGCAGATTTCCAAGAGGTGGATTTGGGGATGGAGTTGTTCCTTTAAGCAAAAGAAGGTTTCTACAGGAGGATAGAATCACTTCTCAAAGAGGTATATTCTTTTCCTCAAGAGAGAAGATTGCAGACAACTTCACTTCTCCAAGGGAAAAGGCAGGGGAAAGACATGTTTCTCCAACCAGACATATTTTTCCAAGAGGTAGAGCCATTTCTCCAAGAGAGAAGGTTGCAGAGAAGGAAAATCCTGTGAGGTGTATCATTCCTCTTGTGGTTTCTCCTAGTCAAAGGTGGCATGTGGTACAGCACAAAAAATTTCCCCAAAGGCTGTCCAGGACCTAGAAGAGGAGGATGTAGAGGCAAAGAGCAGCTGATAGAAGGCAACTCATTGATGTACCTGTGGAAATCCAAAAGGAAGATGCCTTGGAATTAGAGAAAGTGAAGGAAGGAATGGTTCCTAGCTTGTAAAAAACAAAGTTAAGGAGGAAATTTATTGAGGATATGGAGTCAATGAGTAGTATAGATGAAATGATGGATTCGGAGGCCTTATTGATAGGTGAAATCCCTATTTCTTTAAATTGTTCTATTGTTCCTCTAACATTGCCAACTATCATCAAGTCAAAAAACACAGAGGAAGACCTAGTAGAGGTAGAAAGGAAGCATCCGAATTACCGGCGAAGATGTGGGCCATGGTGGAGTTACCATATAATCCTCTGAAGAATGCAGACCTCAGAAGGTGATATTTGAGAAACCCTCTATGGAAATGACGAGGCATATAAAGCCTTTGTACATAAGAGCCCATCTCAATGGCAGATCGGTATCCAAGGTACTGATAGATAATGGATCAGTAGTAAATGTAATGTCATTGCGAATGTTAAGAGATTTATGAAGGAACATTAATGATATTATAGAAACAAAGGTGGTTGTGTTTGCCTTTACTAGAGAAGTATCCAAAACCCTAGGGTTACTACCTATAAATATCACAATTGGCAACAAAACTGCACTATCTGCCTTTTTGTGATAGACTCTACTGCAAATTACAACATTTTGTTAAGGAGAGACTAGATTCATGCCAATTGGTGTGTGTCGTCCTCTTTTCATTAGTTCTTATTATTTTGGAAAGGTAACATGGCGGCTACATGCTTTATGGAAGCCAGGCATTATGATCAAGAATTCGGACCTATCAAGTTCACTAGCAAAAGGAAAGATGGGGTCCCAAGGAAAGCATACATGGACTCAAAGGGTTCTGTTGAAATCCAAAAGGAGGCGTCCAAACTCTTAAAGGTGACTACAATCGTGCCTTACATGCCAATGAGTTACCCAATCATCTAGAAGATCGATGATGACTGATTAATCTCAAGAAGAAAAGGTAGTAGCTGTAATTGCCATTTTCAAAATGAAAGTGCAGTAGAGTGTGGAAGAACACCTTTAGGATACCTATGGGGCTGAGATGATTTTTGAGAAGGATGCACATGAAGAAGATAAAGAAATACAGATGGAGGATTTGGAGCAGCCCTCCAAGTTCGAAGACAGCCTCAAGCATACGTAATCCCATGGAGGAGTGAACCCCTATTAATTATGGAAGAGCCGAGGATTACTTATATTAGTTCCTTGCTACCTTCTGACTTCAAATAAAGGATTATTGCAACACTACAGGAATTCAAAGACTACTTTGCTTGGAATTACGACGAGATGCTAAGATTGGACATAAGCTTGGTAGAACATCGCTTGCCTATCAAGCCAGAATTTCACCCCTTTTAGCAACCACCCGAAAGAATGTCCAAAGAGGAGATTGAGAAAATTTTGAAGGCTAAATTCATCAGACCTACAAGGTATGTGCAGTGGTTAGAAAATATTGTCCCTATGATAAAAAAGAATGGGAAACTTAGAGTTTGTGCAGACTTAAGGGATTTAAATGATGTCACTCTTAAATACATGTATGTATTGCCTATTGTTGACATGTTAGTTGACCTACTACAAATAATGAATTATTGTCCTTCATGGACGATTTCTCTAGGTATAACCAAATCCTAATAGTTGTTGATGATATATCTAAGACAGCCTTCAAATGTCCTGGTTCCTCGGGAACATTTGAATGGTTGGTCATGCATTTTGGTTTGAAGAATGCTAATGCAAATTACCAAAGAGCGGTGGAATGTCAACTTTCGCGATATGTTAGGCACATGGAGATTTATATCATGATATTGTGGTTAAATCTAAGAAGGTCGCCGAACATGTGAATCATTTAAGAAAAGTTTTGAAATGATGAGACTTCATCAATCGAAACTCAACCCACTCAAATGTGCTTTCGAGTTCGCCGGAAATTTTCAGGTTTCCGGTTTACCAGTAGGAGTGGAAGTTGATCAAAACAAAGTCAAGGCTATCATTTCAGCCAAGGCTCCTCAAAATAAGAAAGAACTTCATAAGTTCTTGGGTCAAGTGAACTATTAAAGGAGGTTCATCTCTAATCTGGCAGGGAAGACTAAGGTATTCTCTAACCTAATCAAGCTGAAATAAGTGAAAGAGTTTAAATGGGAGAAACAACATTAGACAGCTTTTGATGGAATCAAAGGTTACATTTCTAAATCCCCTGTTTTAATGCCACATCTGAAAGGTTGGTCACTCAAACTCTATCTATTAGATGCAAAAGAGTTTATAGGATGCCTTTTGACACAAAATAATGCTGAAGGCCATGAGCAGGTTGTTTACTATTTGAGTAGAGTCCTCAAATTTAGCGTAGACAAGGTATACACCTATTGAGAAGTCAGGTTTTGCCTTATACTTTGCTTGTACAAAATTGAGACATTACTTTATCAAGTCTCAAGTGTATGTAGTCTCAAACCACTTGATGAAACATGTGCTGTTAGCCTTTTAATCACCGGATCTAATCGAAAAATAGTCCCTTGCTTTGTCAGATTTCACCTTGGTCTATTTTCCATAGAAATCAATCAAAGGGCAAGCTTTAGCTAACTTTTTGGTTGATAATCCTTCATTAGAAATCCAACCAAAAAATGGTGTGGAATTAGGGATATATGAAGTAGAGAGGCGGCAATGGATTCTTAAGTTTGATGGTTCTAGCACAGAAAAATCCATTGGAGTTGAGATAGTAATCATTTCACCAAAAGGGATAAAGACTACCCTATCTTTCAACTTGGCCTTCAAGTGCACCAATAATCAAGCTGAATATAAGGCTTTAGTGATTGGTTTGGAGATTTTGATGAAACTTTAAGTATAAGAAGTACACATTATTGGGGACTCTCAATTAGTGCTTTGGCAACTAACATGGGAATATAAATGCAATAGCTTATTACTGGCTCCTTATTATACTACTTCCACTAAATTATTAGATTATTTTCATTCTGTGAATTTTGAATATTTGCCTAGGGAATCTAATTGGGAGACAGATGAGTTAGCACAAGTAGCCTCAGGTGTGAAGATGAGCGAAGAATTGACTCATAAACTTATTGTGATAGGAAAGAAGAATCACCCCTCAATTAATGAAAGGGTTATCAGATTAAAAGTAGTCAGTACAGATACAAATGTTATAGAAGACTAGAGAATTAAGATCAGAGAGTATTTAGAAGATCCTAACAGGCAGGGTCCCCTTAGGGTGAAAGCTCAATCACAAAACTTCGTCCTAATGGAAGGGGAATTGTATAGAAAGGAACTTGATAGGTTACTACTCAAATGTCTATCCTTCCCAAACATCATGGAAGTGATGAAGCAAGTTCATGAAGGGGGTCTATGGAGCCCATCAAGCCAAGATAAAAATACGATGGCTGATTAGGAGACATGGCTATTTCTGGCCAACTATCCTAAGTGACTACATCAATTACTCCAAGGGTTGCCAACAATGTCAAAAACATGGCAGCATACAGAGGATACCTATTGTGAAACTCCATTCATTCAGAAACCACATGGCCTTTAGAGATGGGCCATGGACTTAATTAGGAAAATCTACCCAACATCATCAAAGGGACACAAACTTCATCTTCGTTGCTACAACCTACTTCACTAAATGGGTGGAGGCAGTACCCTTGAAGAAAGCAGAGCGGAAGGATGAGATCCAATTCATTAAGGAACATATCATTCATAGGTTTGGAATTCCTCAATCTATTACAACCGACCAAGGCATTATGTTCACTGGGAATGAGATGACTTATTTTGCTAAGGACTATGACATTCAACTCATCAGATCTACTCCCTTTTATGCCCAAGCAAATGGGTAGGCAGAAGGTTCTAATAAGGTATTGATAAACATCCCGAAGAAGATGCTAGAGGATAATCCCAGAGATTAGCATAGAATTTTATCCGATACCTTATGGGCTTATAGAACTTCTAAAAGAGATTCTACAAGGGTAAGTCCTTACTCTCTAACATATGGACAGGATGCAGTGCTTCCAATAGAGGTGTAGTTCCTTCTCTAAGAGTATCCAGACATAATGGCCTTAATCCTCAAGAATACAGTGAGACCATAATGATGGAACTCGAGGCATTGGATGGGAAAAGATTACAAGCGCTTGACCACATCATGATCTAGAAAAAAAAGGTGGCTAGGCCTACAACTAGCAGGTCAGAAGAAAGGGAGCTCGTTTGGAAGGGGGGGCTCGTTTGGAAGGTGGTGCTGCCCATTGGTGATAAAGACTGAGAATTGGGGAAATGGTCTCCTAATTGGGAAGGACCATTCAAGGTTTACCAAGTATTGCTCGGAAATGCCTATTAGCTATCAAGCCTTGAAGGAGAGCCACACAAAAGACTTGGCAATGGAAAGTACCTCAAGAAATACTTTCCCACACGTGGGAAATGCTGGATACTGTCAAGAAAAATTAAGATAGGGAATAAGGGAGTAACAAGCAAAATAGGTCTCATTGACCATTTTGTATTGGGGAAACTATTCCTAGTAGTTACTTTGAGTGATAAAGTAAGCTATTTTGGTCACTCATCACTCAAACCTTTGTATTCCTTAAAGACATGCTTGTTATACCCTCAACTATTTTATGAATAAACAAAGTAGGTTCCATAACCACTTTAAGATTGGAGAAATATTATGGGTTGACTTAGTGATAAAGTGACTTCTTGGCCATTGCATTAATCTCTCCAATGGTGTCCTTTGTTCATCGAATAGGTCCTAAGATTATTAAGGTCAAGCAGAATGAAGTAAGAACTGTTCTAACATAGGATTTGAGGTAGTAAAGTTAGCCTTTGGCCACTTCACCTCAAAAAAAAAAAAAAAATGCAAACTTCTCCAAGATTCCCTACTGATTCCCCAAGGAAGACTTCGACCGTCTTAAGAAACGGAAACAAGAGTGCAACATTCAAGTGAATAAGGTAGCCTCTGTGCCATCACATCGATACACATATTTCCCCAAACATAACACTCGATGTGTTCAGACAAGGTATCATAATCACTCTAGGATTGAGGAAATAAACCCTTATGATGAATTGGAGTAAAGGAAAGTGGGCATTATAGCCATTATACAAGATTTCTCAAAAGAATCTGACTTGTTGCATTATTACACCAAGTGATAGGTTATTCCTCGGGTGTAAATGGAAAAAATCAAGCTAAGTTGAAAGAGAATTCACAGATTTGCCACATGGCGATGAAGATGTTCCGCTTATGAAGACGCTAATAATAAATAAGGTTATCGTCGCCATGGTGAAAAGGAAGCCACTGAAAGTTCATTCACGTGGTTCAGCCACGGTAAAGATAATGTTTGTCGCGGAAGACATTCGCTGGTTAAGACGCTCGCCACGGCATAAAGGTTATGTCTCGCCAATGCACGGGCTAAGAGAAAGTTTTTTTGCTTGTGCTTTAGACCTTAAGCATGAAAAACCTCACCATGTCGTATCAAAGAAGACAATCCTGGCTTTTCTAGCTCCATTTCTTCAACCAACAGTTTGATTTGCTCTTCTTGGGCATGATATTCAGTTTTTACTTCCTCCAATCTCTTAATCCTCTAGTTAGTGGATAACTTGGATTGCTCATACTCAGATTTTTTTCTCCCTCAATTTCTCCAACTCAGATATCACTTGAACATTCTCCTTTACTACATGCTTAATGGAAGAAAATACCTTAGGAGCACAGTGTATAACTCCATAAAGGAAAGTCCCAACCTCAAGATCAAAAGAAGCGGATTGTAATACTGCCATAACCGCATTGAAAAGCATATTTTTGGATAGTGAATAGGGAAAGAAGGTCCAAGCTTAGCAGATGATTAATAGTGGAGTGAGCAATAGCTGCATCTGGTTCGATATGAGGTCTAGATGGTGGCTCAACATGAGGAGTGGCTTGGTCTAAAAAGGAAAGATCCAAGGAAGGAATTGCTCCTGCTTCAAGATGCAAGGTAGACTAAGGTGAGACTTGTGAAAGACAAAGGTAAGGAAAATAAAAATGGACAAATAGAAGGGAAATGAGAGGTAAAGTGTTCACCTGAGAAATTGAAAGTAAAGGAGTTGGAGGAGTTTTCCTAATGGAGCCCTAGCCAGCTGAAAAATGGACATCTTCCGATTCTGAATGATCATTGAAGGAAAGACTTCCCTTAAAGGTAGCTGAACTACCTTGCATTTTTGGATTCATCGGTAAATACTATCTCTTCCTTATGCATTGATACTTCCTCTTCAGCTTCTTCAATCTCTATAATATTGTCTTGTGTGTTAGAAAATTCAAGCTTTGAAGCTATCCTATGAGATCTCCGCTTGAGTTTGGAAGAGGTATTCTTCACTATAGCCAGTTTAGAAGCACGAGGCTTAGATTGCCCAACCCCTTTCTTCGATTTTGCAATGGGCTTGTTGGAAGAGGAAGTAAAACCTATATAGCACAAGGCAAAGTTAGAGGTCGAGGGGAAAGTCAAAGAACCGTATGAAATGCATAAAATTTCATGTACACGAGGAAGAAGGGCATGAAATTTGATAAGATCATCCAAATCTAACGAACCACGAGCAGAGAAAGGATTACACATCGAAGCATAATGGTCTTCAGGCCTGTGGTAGATCAGACACCTGTGACACGAGGTCTGAGTCTGAGGGTAAGGAAGGGACTGAAGGGATAAACTAAGTAAATTTGAATTGAAAGCGAGCATGCGAAGTAGTGGTAAGAAAATTGCAGGAAGGCGACTAAGGGGAAAAGGCATATGACCACAGGGTCAGACCACAGAAAGCGTGTTGAGGAATGCGATGAATATTTAAAATCTAGTGGTAAGGGGTGGAAAGAATTCAAGATCTACTACGGGTTTAGTTGGAAATAGTGTCCAGCTTAGTGATTGAGACAAGAAACGGTCACGCGAACTAAGGAAAAAAGAAGAAAGGGAGGTTGAAAATATAGTCTAATGGATTAGACCGCACTAAGACCCAGACATGGAGGGAAAGTCCTTTGATACCTCGAGTAGGCAGAGCGAATCGTACATGCTAGCTTTTGAAATATACCTAGTCGTTTTTCGACATGTTTAGGGTATTTAGTAAGCCTAATTTGACAGTTGCATAAGTTAAATGCGAAACCGGGAAACGAGAGACCCGGAAAGTTACAAAACTTGAGGGCTGATTTTGTAATTGGTCGGGCTTAAAGTCCTAATGTGAAAAGATTTGAGGCCAAAAGATAATAACGAAATTGAAATATAAATGGCGAGAGTAGGAGGGCGAAGCAAATAAAGAGGGTTAACCCCGAATGGGTTTTGTTGGAGGGCGAACATGGCCTTATCAAATCCATGGGATTTAGGAACCAATTTGGTCTCAAAATGAGGGAGAAGCCGGATGGGAGAAGGAGAGAAGAAGAAAGAGAGGAAGAGGAAGAAGATGGAGGTCGAGATCAAATGAAAGCAAAGGTGGAAACTCACCTTGATTATGAATTCTAGGTGATTATGTATGAATTTCCATGCTTTGATGGTTATAATCTTGCCGAATCTAGGAGTTTTGCTGGGGTTTCATATTAACCCAAAAATTTATGTCGAGTAAGGGGTAAAAACCCATATGGCACAGTAGCTCGAAACCCTCTCTTGAAGGATGAATCATGTTTAATAGAGAGTAATTGAGTTAGGGTTTAGAATAAGCCTAACTAATCCTCATGTCTTTTTTGTGTATGGGTTATAACCCGTATTAGAAGGGTTTTGGAAGAAATCCATGATGGATTTTGAAGAAAGATATGAAATTGAGAGGAATGGAATAGAAAAGTGATTCCAGGTGATTTGGAAAAGGATTAGATGTGTGTTGGATGTACTTAAAGTGATTGGGGATCAAACATATGGAAAAATGGGGAGAAAACACCCGTGCGGGCATTCTCGGGTGTCTTCTACGGTAGGACTCAAGTTCTACCGGTATTAGAGCATAGTCCCGGTCGATTTGGCGAGTCCTGCCGTTGGGAGTTAAGTCACACCGGTAGGACACCTGACCTGATTTTCCAGTTTCGGCTAGGTTTTGTGTTCCCAGTATAACCTCATTTCTTATCCGATTTGAGTGATTCAAGTGGCTACGTAAAATGAAACGAGAACCAAACTTTAGAGAAGGTATGCTCCAAATTCTGGCTAAAAGTGGTCAGAAAAATCGCATTTCGAGTGAAATTATGTCTGACCCATTTCTGCATCGAGTTGATCATAGCGTAGTCGAGTTGTTTGGACGTATGCGGGATTCCGGTACTCCGAATTGGGTGATTCCAGTTGGAATAGAACCCTTAATATCTTAGATTTAAATAAGTACAAGGACCTAGTGTCAAAATCTGAAGTTAAGACCTCGGAAAAATGAGTAATTCAATCTGTCCCTCGGTAAAATCGGTAAATCGACTAGTTGGCATGAAAATGCCATAGCGAGTTTGGACGATCCAGATGGATTGACTCAATTCCTGGGTAAAATGGATTCATAGAAGAATAAGAATATGCGAATAAGGTATGATTACATGCTCATCATGCCTTACCCGGCATATGGAATGCGATATGGCGTGAGCGCGTAAAGTGGTTGCTTATTGGCTGATATAAGATAGTAAGTTCTTCCCGACTCATGAGTTATGCAAACTACCTAAGACCAGTTATTAAATGACACAGCACTCCTATCCTGATTAGTGCTTGATCACGGTGAATGCGGTACTCTGATTAGTCTTGTGATACAGTTAATCTTGGTACTCGATTGTACTCAGGCACTCACGATTGAAATCTTGATCTCTTTCACGATTAATGCCCGGCACTCGATTAGTGCCCGGTACTCTGATTGGAGTGCTCGGCACTCACGATTAGCTGCCGGTACTCATTGAATGTGGCCTCTGGGTTAATGCCGGTGCGCCTGATTGATCTTCTGACCTCTGTTACGATTAGTCTTCTGGCGCTCCTGATGTTAGATGCTAAGGCACTCGGCTTGACTAATACTCTGGCACTTCCGTCTTGTATAGCGTATCTTGGTGCTTTATTGTCTTTGTGTGCTACTGCATTCCGTGTGCGTGCAGGAAATTAACCCAGGTTATATGATAATCTACGGAATAGGATTACGTAGTACTACGGGTACTCCTGTATGCAGATAAGTTACATGCATTACCCTCTACAGTGCGCTGTTCTGATTAAGTTACATAGTACCCTCGGGTACTCTACGTATCGATAAGTTACGTACATGTCGATGCGTGCATGGTACCTACGGGTACTCCTGTATCTGATAAGTTCTGTTCTGTATCTGATCTGTTCTGTAGTACCTACGGGTACTCTGTATCGATAGGATTACGTCTGTATAAATCACCTTAGTACCTACGGGTACTCCTGTATCGATAAAACTGTCTCGAATGAGACTGTAGTACCTACGGTTGCATCTGAATGAGTTTTCGGTACTACGGTACTCCGTATCCAGATAAGTCACATCATCGATACGTTACGCCGTACCTCTGGTACTCCGTGTTTGATAACTCGCAGCCATGCGAATAAAGTTATGGAAATACCTTGAGGTATCGGTATTTGAATAAGTTGTTCTGTATCGTCACGTTACATAGTACTACGGGTACTCTGTATGTGATTAAAGTTGCATGCGTATCTAATAAGTTGGATTACGTAGTACCTAGGGGTGCACTCACTTATGTGCGAGTTACGTAGTACCTCACGGGTACTCTTGTATACCGTATGGCTTCCGATGGTACTGCAGATTGCTTTCGTATGGTAGATTAAGTATAAGTTAGTACCTAAATTAATTCTTGTATTTGTATTTTTACGGGTACTTACGCATATGATAAGTCTTGTATCGATACGTGCGTAGTACTGCGAGGGTACTCACGCATTTGATTAAGTTCTATGCGTATCGTACGTTGCGAAAAGGTGCGTAGATGCTCAGTATGCGAATAGGATTACGTCTGCGTATCATTACGTGCGTAGTACCTACGGGTACTCCCGTGTCAGCAGTCTGTCTGTATATGATACGTAGTACTCACGGTACTTACGTATCGATTTAGTTACGTAGTACGTATGGGTACTCACACGTCTCCCCAGATTAACCACGTCTCACGTATAAGTTGTGGTACCTCTGGTACTCTGGAAGTATCACAGACAAGTTCAGTTTAAGTTAACCCACGTATGCGAATATGTCACATCTTTGATTTAGTTAGGTAGTCTTTCTGAATGCTCACAATATCTGATAAGTTCTTGTCATGTAATACGATTAAAGCTCAGTATTCCTCAAGGTGCTCTTATGTTGATTAAGTTCGATTAGTACCTCTGGGTACTCTGTATCGATAAATAAGTACAGGATACGTAGTACCCTCTGCGTACTCTACATTATCGAATGAATAAGTATAAGTCCGTTAATTTTCTGAGCCTCAGGCATAAGAATAATTACATGGTACCTGGTACTTTTATACCGATATAAAATGTTAAGCCAGTACCTACAATTTATACCCGTATCAAATATATAAGTTGAAGTGAACAAGTATGTGCTCAAAAATAGATACTCGTTAGTAATCTCTGTGGTACCTAAATTTTCTCAGAATAAGTTAAACTCATTAGCATAAACATAAGTTACTGTAACTCTACTGGGAGTCTGAGATACACATAAATTACATTATAAGGATAAGTTACGCATAAGAATAAGTGCCGTATAAGTTCGTAATATAAATAATAAAATTTATATTATCTGTTATTGTTTATGCATTAAATGTGTATATGCATAAGATACATGTTTCCCACTGGCGTAAAGCTTGCCACGGGTTCAATCGGAGTGTGAGTGTGAGAAGACATCGAGACTTAGCATACGGTGACGACACCGCGCAAGGGTTCACTACATGTAGGTTAGTGCTACGATTTGTAATATAAAATAAAGTTTTGTATTTGTAAATGGGACTGAGTTATATGTATATAATTTTGGTCACATTTATAAGATGTGGGCCATACCCACGGTGCCGAGTTGGTTTTAAAATAATCGGGTAAAAGAGTCCAGAGTATTTGGTCTCGCTCGAATGAGTGTGATCTGAAACCAAAGGGCTCTTCCACCCTCTATTAGATATCTCACTCACATACTTGCCATGGATTAGCCTGAGGAGGCGAGAATGGTACCGAAGCATTGGGCAGTCGATAGCAAGGGCCACTAGCCCGAAGAAGATACTCATTGGAAGGCTTCACGAATATAAGGAAAAAAGACAAAGCAGCGAAGAAGAACCATAGGAACTCCCATGTGCTTTGTGGTAGAAAATTACCACAATTCGCCACTTCCATATGGCAGATGAGTAAGAAAGTCTAGGAAGTATAAGAAACTTCAAGATGAGGAAGCGATGAGTCATGGACATCTATGAGACATACGACCATTGAACCCTCAACATGCAATCCAGTAAAGATAGAAATGTCCCTCAAGGTAATGGATGCGGGGCCGAAAGGGAAAATAAATGAATTCAAATCCTTACACCAAAACCTCAAGGTAGTACTCATCAAATCCAAATCAAGGGTTACTCTCACCTTGGTTAGCTTAATGAATTGGGCAATACCTAATGATTCTCAGTGTCCCTGGAAATGAGGAGATAGTCTGTTTACCCATGTTATCCAATCCTCATATGCCCTATGCCATGACTTGGCTGGTAGAGCCATAGTTCAAAATTCTTTTCCAAGAAGTATCTTTGATATGACGTCGGAGAGGAAAGAAAAGTGGGACAAAATAGCCGCATCTCGATAGCATGAGCAGTCTAAATTCGACAAAGAGGAAGAGATGGCAATACATTGGAACACTGAAAAATAATATCAGTGAACCAAAGGTAAAAGAGAAGAATGAAGAAGGTTGGAGAAATTATAAGGAAATATCTTTACCTTGAGGAGATTACCGATATAATCGGGGAAATGAAGTAAAATCTTCACGAGGGGAAAGCGAGAAGAAATTTGGGGATGAAATGTTAAAAAGGGTCTGCAGGGATGGGCTCTTTTTTATGTGAGTTTTCAAAATTTTCAAATGGCAACCATTGCCATGGTAGCCTTGAAGTCTTGCAGTCATTTGTTGGGAAGACATATGAGAAAATCTCTTAAAAATACTAGGCATCCATGACCATTTATATTCTCGAGCAATATCTTGAATCCATCGAATAAAAGGTTGAAGTTACCTTTGCGATGCTTACGTTGGTAGACGGCGAAAAGATTGAGTAAAGCGGGAGACTAAGATCTACATATAAAAAGAGAAAGAAAAGAAAAGCTTGGATAAAGTTTTGGTAAGCTTATTCAGAGTTTTAATTTTTAAAGACCGCTCTTTGAAGAACAAAAGGGTTTGAGGGTCCAAAAAAAGGAAAAAAGGGTCTTTCTTCGATTGGTAAAGACTTTTTCGTTGAAGAACAAAGGATTTGGAGTTCTAAAAAACGAAAAAGGGTATTTCTTGGATTTTTTAAAGACTTTTTCGTTGAAGAACAAATGATTTAGGAGTTCTAAAAAACGAAAAAGGGTCTTTCTTGGATTTTTTTTAAAGACTTTTTTTTTGTTGAAGCAAGGGTTTTGGGTCTAAAAATGAAATAGGATCATTCCTTTGATTATCAAAGACTTTTGTTGAAGAACAAAGGATTTAAAGTTAAAAAAAAAAAAAAACGAAAAAGACTTCCTAGTTTTTGAAAATCTGGGAAACCTATCTTGGATTATGGTCACATGGAACATTCAATGCAAATCACTTGATAAAGGCGGATCTGCGATTGCAGAGGTAAGTTCGGACTATGGAAGATGGGTGAAGTAGAACTTGCGACCAAAGGAGGATCGATGGAGGCCGGCGTCGTGCGACGTCGGCTGACATCATCGTCCCCTCGATTTCAGGCCCGAGGAGGAGCCGGCGATGTTGCTTTGAGCTACAGTGGCGGCATCGGTTCAAGTAGCAGCAGCGTCTTCACCAACAACATAAGAATTTTCGGCCAAGAATGGGTTTAAGGAAGAAAAGAAAGAAGAAGAAAGTGGAGAGGAGAATATGGAAGGTTTTGTACGTAAATCAAATAGATTTCTTCCTATGAACTTGCCAAATCCCAAAGGAGAGTCTTTTGATGTAGAAGGAATCGAAGGGGGAAGATCAAAAGTCACAAGTTTGAAAGAAAAATTGGCGGGAGGTTTTTCTCGAGGTATTACTTTGGGTTTTTTCAACTCATCTAACTGGGCTCAGGTTTTGGCTCGTTCTTCATATTGGTAATCCACATCTAAATGGGTAAGTTGCACTTTTGGCCTCATGGTAGAATGATGAGAGAAGAGATAATAGAGTCTTTGACATATAAAGTTTTTCATACAAACATGGCTCATGGGTTATATTGTATGCAGGGGGCAATTGTTAACACAAAAAATGAATTTTTGGGCTCAAATGGTATTTGAATAATTATTCGGCCCAAAGGGTAGTGGAATAAGCCGAATGGATATATCAAGCTCAAACCGAGCCCAACCGATACGAAAGCTGATCCGTGATAATCATTGTAAATGGTCCGATGGCATTCTTTGAAAATTTTGATTTATTGATATTATTTCAGTGTGGACTTTGTCTTAAAGAAAATGGAAGCTTTTTAATCGCATTTCGAGTCATGTGAGCGTGAAGCGGTGTGCCCAGTGGATAAATGACTTGGAGAACAAGATGTTAGTGGATAAATGATTTGGAGAACAAGAATCTAGTGGATATGTGGCCATTTATTGGAGAAGGTGGGTTGGAGCAGTTATTCAGAATGCCTATAAAAGGAAGACTTAACTTCAGAGAAAAGGACTGGCAAATCAATTATCAACTAAGACTCAAAACAAAACATTTAAGCATTTTCTTAGTTTGTTCTGAGTTACGTTAAGCGGATTTTCAGATTCCTAGCTTAGTTTTAGATATTCTTTCCAAGCATTTTATTGATTTAAAGCTTTGTTGCTTCAACATTTCATTTTTAGTCTATTAAATGAAATTAGTTGCTCTTTTAATTAGTCTAGTACAATTTTTTTCTCTCGGGTTATGATCCCAATTTTGAAGCGTTTTGACTTAGATTACGAGGGAATTGTCAAAGAACTAGGGAATCCATTTTTAAGTTTTGAGCGTAAGTTAGATTCGGCGTAGTTTTTAGTTCGAATCTTGTAATATCACCTTAACGTCATTTCATTCCAGCGGTCTTATCTTTTGTATGTTACAGTAAAGTCAATAAAAACAAAAACAAAAATAAATAAATAAATAAATGGTAAAATTGATTGTAGGCAAGAAAGTTGACCCAAATATTGGGTAATACAAATTTAACTAAAATTATAAACCAACCCCAATGGTAGTAACTTAATTGTTACTGCTTGATAGTCGTCAATTCGAGGTCACTTGGGGCCTCGATAGTTAATTCGAGTCATGAAAAGTTAATGCGAAGTGCATATTATTCTCAGCGCTGCAATTATAAAAAATAAATAAAATAAAATTGAAACAAATTGTTATTACAAAAGAAATGGAAGGGAAGTGGAGGAGTAGAGAAATTAGTGGAGAGAATTTTGTTAGCCCGGAATTGGTTGGCAGCCTGAGTGTAGTGGGAGTCCATCCCAGCTCACACTATTTGGACCTTTCCTCACAAACATAGACAGGCCCACCACATTGGATCAGTTGTCAAAGTTGTATGGTGGGCCCCAAATACTTCCCACAACTTACACACCATTAATGGATTCTCAAACCCTGTTCAAAATAGAATTAGTCAACGATACATTATTATTATTAACACTATGAAAGTGAGACTTAAATTAGTACCTATTTTTAATGTGTTAAAATATATTTTTTTCACTTCAAAAGAAAAAATAATGTTTTTAAGTTTTGGGAAAAAAAAATTTAAATATGAAAATCATGTTAGATGTTTAATGGAGAAAAGTCTGTCTAAAAATTCAAAATATTCGTCACTTGATCTATATACTTTTAAATATTTATTTTTAAAATAACTTTATTTATAATTTTTTATTTATTAATCATTCTTCATATTTATATAATATATAAGAGAAGTTACCGCATATAATTAAAATATACACTCCATAAAAAACCTTTACTTTAATATTTTTAAAAATAAAATGGTTGGACATGGGAGTAAGAGGGTTCGAGTTCGTGGAATGAGTTTGTTACATTGTATTAAAAAAATTTATTAGTTTTGGCCCAAAAATATTTTATACTTTTCAAAAAATTATGATCTAGAAACAAATTATGAGTATTTCTATTTATTTTTGTGAGTAGCTGTAAATAATTATATAAATATAAAAACTGATTTTAACTCTTAAATAAACGACCACAAATAAGTTTACTTCACACAAACAATAAAAAGACGAATTGATTTTGAATCTATTTTGAAGCAATGACATGTTTATTTATAGTTTTAAAAATTGTTTTTATTATGAAAACGAGAAAAAGCATAAAAAATACATTCGGTTACTGTTTTAGAAAAACGAAGTTCGATTAGTTTTTTAACTGAAAGCATGGAGAAACGAGAAAACAATAAATTTAGAGAACATGAAGAGTTTTTAAATAACATCAAAATAGTGTTCTCAATTGTTTTCAAAAACCATTTTCAAGATCAGTTTCCACCTTTTATTTTTCTTGAAAAATTTTCAAGAACAAAACATAGTATTAGAATATAAGAAGTAGAAGACATACCGTATAGTTTAGCATTAGTGACAAGATCATACTTGATGGCAAAAGATCGAGCATGAACGATAATTTGGCATCTTTCATTGCAGCTCTTAATTTTTTGCACAAAGCTTTCAATTGCTTGTTGAATCTTTTAGCAGCATTGTTTCGAGACTTGAGGCATCCTTGTCTATCAAACTCATGTGAGCTTCTGCTGATGTTAGCAAGTTGTTGAGGTAAACAACCCAGTGGTCCCGTGTTGTGCACCCATTTTCTTCCACCATGTTCGTATTATAGACTCTGTGTTTTGTAGTCAGAAATTTTATAAATGAAATTAAAAACAAAAGCAACTTATTACTAAGCAGTTCCATTTTATTTTTAATTTTGTCTTTGTTTTCTTCTTTGTAAGTATCTCGGGTTAATTCTTTTCTTCACTATGGTAAATGTCTTGCCCGACTTGGGGTGTGTCGGTCGAGTCAGTCGATATGGAGGCGGCTAGTCGACTCGATTAAAAAAAAAAACTTGAAACTTGACTGTCGGAGTTTTTATTTTTCAAAATGTTTAAAGCTTGTCTTGAAAAATAGTCATTTCTTTAGAACATTCAAACAAAATCGAATCTGATTTAAAAATTAATAAATAATTATGTCGACCCCAAATGAGATCTGGGTTTTTTAGTTTTATTTATATAGTGAGGGAATAGCAAATGTAAGCTTAATAAATAATAAAATAATAGTAAAAGGCATTTCAGTTAAGGCTGTAGTGGCTCCAGTCGGTATTGTGATCTTAGACTAAGTCAGAAACTACTTCGAGTAAGCTTGAGCACATTTCTTTAAACTATGTAGGTGGTACTAAGATAAGGTGAGCTGGGTGGTGTGGGTAGATAACGATTCGAAAACTAGATCAATTGAGCTAACCCTTAGACTCCATTTAGAACGTGGAAAGTATTAAGAAAATAAAACATAGAGGAAAATTGAAATTGAAGAAAATTGGAAGGAAAATGAAAATTAAGTTTAAATTTGATAAATTAATTCTATATATTTATTTAAACTCATTTTATTTGTTTATTACTATTATATAAGAATTAATAAATCTAAACTCTTCCAAAAAAAATTAAGAAAATTAAAAATATGTAAAATTTTAACAAATTTTAATTATATTTTATTTCTATTATATTTTACACATTGAAACCAAATATGATAAAATCATTTTGGTTAGTATTTTTCTTTTTTCTCTAATACTTTTTAGGTTCCAAATAGAGCATTATATTGATAATTATTATATACTTTTATAAAATTTAAATTCATTCACTAAAACAAAATAAAAATAAAAATAAAAATGACACATTATGAGAGACTCACCACGATAGCATATTCGATTTCAGCAATAAAGGTTGGAATTCTTTCAATAACTTGGGCATAGGAGGAGTTACCAAAGGCCAAGGCTAAATCATTCTGTCCAATATCAACCATATAAAGTGCATTCTTGAAGTCTCTTCTTTCACAAAACCCTTGTAACCTAAATAAATTACATATGTTTTATCATACAGAAGTTGGCCCCATAATATTTATAATAAATGGAAAATGTAATTTAATGTCATACCTTTGGATGTGAGTTCAATGGATTGATTTTGGAACCAGAAAAATTGAACAGTCTGAAGGCCCAAGTTGAAAAAATCAAATCTTGAAAAGTCTTTCCACCACCCAAAAATTTGCTCCATTTGTGGGAGTCGAACCATGGATTTAGGTATGGCGTTAAGTAGCTAGTCGTCAAATTCTCACCTGTAAAAATTGAGAGAAAATGTAAATTGTTGAAAAAATACATTTTTTTTGGTCCTCTTTAACCGATCAAAGTTTAGAATGAGACCACAATAATAGAACCATTCTGTCCACTAAACAAATGACCCTCATGTTTTTATAAAGAAAACAAAAAATAAGGGAAGATGACTTTTAGCCATGGAAGCACATCTTCATTTTTCTTTGGATGGTTTAATTGAAAGACCTTTTTAAAAGTGAATTTCTAAAATCTAACAGTTTTATGAAAATTTGATTTTATTTGGTCAAAAAATACAAAATAATAATTCTTTTTATAAGACATATGTAAAAACACAAAATGACAAAGGAAAAAACATGAGAAAGGGTTATATTTACAAATTTTGGATTCTTTGTGGTTTTTAAATCAAATATTTCTTTTTCTTTTCCCAACCGATGAGGTGGACCAGGAATGACCCCTTTTATTTAAATTATCTCATGTCGGATCGGGTTAAATCGAATCAGTCTACATGGACAACCAAGAGCCAACTCAATTCCAAAAAATCATCATGAAATCTATACTAAAAATAATTTTTTGATAATTCTAAAAACAAACATGGCAACTTTTTCCACGTTTCAGCTGGTAAAAGAAATGGAAAAGTGAATTGAATGGGAAAGAGAAGTGAACTTACAGAGAAAATCAATGATCAATCTTCCATCAGAGACTCTGCCGACATACCTGTGGAAGAGACGACCGAAAGGAGGCGGCCTGACGAATCCAAACCCATTCAAAACCGAGCCAGTGTCGGAATTTGAGTCACCCATGTTGAATATAACTGGATTTCTACTGCACCCTCCTCCCTCAACAGTCACCCCATAACTCAGGCTCACTGCTACAACAAATATGAGAGCAGGCAGATGAGATAACACTCCCTTCTCCCTCGTCTTCTTCATTCTCTCTACAGTCTACACTCACTTGAAAGGGAAAGGGAAAGGAAAATGAAAGAAAATCCAAGTGGGGTATGGTTTTGGATCATCAAGAAGTAAAGGTAATCTAATGAGGAGGGATTATTATATGTATCACATGACCTTGAAATCAGTAAATGCAGATCAAATGATAAGAAATTGTATAATAATCCCTCCTCATTAGCTAATGAGGAGGGATTATTATATGTATCACATGACCTTGAAATCAATAAATGCAGATCAAATGATAAGAAATTGTACAAGTTGCATTTCTTTCTTTGCTTCGACTTGCAGAACCCTCATACTGTAAGGTATTATTCGTCAGATCCAATCCATTTGACTTTTTATTTGCACCACCATCTGGTCACAGTGTTATAATTCTTATTTTTAAATCACATTTCTCGAGTGAGAATTTTCTGATCAACATTTGAAGTTGAACTGCTTAAGTGAAAAAAAAAAAAGCCCAAAAAGACAGAACAGCAAAAAGGTTGCGGTAGTGGATCGAACACGCGACTAGCCCCAGATCTTCAGTCTGACGCTCTCCCAACTGAGCTATCCCCGCTGATGGGAGAAGTCTATATAAAATAAAAATAAATCCAAATATATCAAAGAGAATAAATAAATCCAATACCTATGACACCATTCACCAGACATATGCATAAGCATTTCATTTCATGAACGCAATAGACTGAAACCTGCCATTCCATTTCCATTTGCCCAGTTGGTGTTCATCACCATGCTGAAGCTTATTTACAGGGATTACTATAAATTACATTAAATCCAACACCCCTTTTGAACTCTATGTTATTCAAGAATCGATCCAAGTTCGAGCTTGCATCAATCCATTTAAAATCACTTCTTAATTTAGCAAGCTGCAACTGAATTTGCCATCTGATAAAGTAATCTTCTCTTAGCATTAATAACAGCATCTAGAGAGCAGGATGAGAAAGTCAGGATGGCCGTGAAATGAGAAAGACATGGCACTCATCCACACGTTCATAGATCAATCCATCACCAAGCTGAAACATACCAGACACAAAAAAAAAAAAAACAATTATTGAACTTTCAGGACAAAGCAATAATGAAAGATATTAGGCATTAAGCAGAAATGGGGTTACTCAGTTTTTGATACATAATCAATAATATCCCTTCTCAACTATTTCAGTTTGGCAACACAGTCATGCTTGGCTAATCCACCTTTTTGTCTTCCTCATTATTCTATTACCTAATTAGTCTCTCTCCTTTTGTTATCTTCTCCAAACTCATTGAACCTTTCCAATAATCAGGTTTAGTACAAACAAAAACAAGACAAAAGGCAGCAGATCAATTAGTGCTTCGGCGCCAATGCGTTACCCATATGAAGGCACACAGAAACAATAATGCATTTGTTCTTCTAACCTGATCTCTAAATTTACAACTGCTTGAATTCTCCCCCAACATCAACTCATCAAGATCCAAGAATTATATCAGTCACTCACCTGTCTCAAGTAGTTTTCAATGGCCTGTGGTTCAAGTTTTTTTTCACTAGAAATTTTGTATTCATACCTTTTTTGGACTCAACCGGAGCAAGTATAGCTAAGCCTGAGTGTTCAGGAAGAAGTTCTGTAAAGTCGACTGCACCTGCAAATTTATCATACATAAATGGTATTGGCCTCAGGTCCTTGAAGAAGAACATGAAGTGAATGAAGAAAACCTAAAAGCTTCAATGAACAAATCACCCATTTCAGTAAGGCAAAATGTATCCAGTGAATCATTTTCCTCTTTCAATTAAAAAAATGTCCAAGCATATAGCTTAGCAGAACCAGGTTAGCTAACTCAATCATGCAAACCCGAACCTATGCAAACCTTGTGCTAACTTGGTGATAGTTTCTATCCGTTTGGGCTGGCCTAATGAATAAGCAGCTCCACAGCAAGTATGGAATTTAAAAGTTCAATTTGCGAACTGATGAGGCTGTGAATGCAGACTCTCTCGCCCCCCTCTCACGTACCGATTGTCTATTTCAGCCAGGCCTAATCATGGTAAAAAGACGAGTCTACATAGTTAAGAGGAGTTGTTATGTATACCGCGTCAAGAACTTTTTTCCCTATAGGATATCATTGTTACCCTCAAACTTTGTTGCCCTCAAACATACATGACATCCTTGTTGTGCCCTGATCATGGAGATCAGACCAACAAAAATCCCTCACAAAGTCATGTGGCACAATTAAATCGTATAGATATTATCGCCAGAGGCTGCAAGGGGCAGTTACGGCTTTAAAACGCATCTACTAGATTGACAGAACTTATGTATCTTTAGGAAGTTTTATAAAGCGCTATCGGAATGTGGGATCTTGGCAAACCATATCCCCACTTTAAGCATAGCGTCACCGTTGTGTCTCATGAATGGGGCATCGACGCCAATTGCCATGCACAGAATGCGCGTAGTTGAAATAAAAACGTGATCGTACGGTTTGGAATCCATCGTGCTTGATGCGGGTGGCGGCGATTCACTTGTTATCACGATCTCGAAATCTTCTCCCTTATCCCACCCCATTGAATCTATTTGGCTACAATGGATTCTGTTCTGATCTGAAGTCTCTCTGCGAGTTTCAAATAAAGTGAAAAATGTGCAAAATGGTAGAGAAGAGGTTAAAGGGAGAGACTTGAGGCTATTTGACATAAAGTATTGACCACGGGCCTCTCATCGTGAGTCGGAAGGCGTCTTCGGCAGCATATTGATCCCCATATTAGGCGATTAAGAACCCGTATATCGTACCTTTATTAGACGATCTAATTTAGTTGATCTCGATTAATAAAGCCCATTAGGAAATTATTACGTTCTCGACGGCGGTATTAATTGAAAGCGAGCTGTGTCTGTATTTCGTATTAGTGCAGAGATTATTCTTAATGGTCGATCCCATCCCATAAAGTCTCGAACAGAATCATGGCGTGGCGCATGTAATCAGCATGAGCCTTTGTTGTCCACGAGAGTGCTTTGGCTTTTCTTGATATGGATTGATATGGTAGTATTGTTAAATGAATGATACCTCATGTGGTGATCTTACGTGTGTTATGCATTTTGTTAGTCGAATTCTCTCTCCTTAAGTGTGCGAAAGCGCGGTGTGTCACTAGAATTCTCATCATGGTTCCGATGAACGTATATGTCTTATGTGATAGTTAATTGTACTTTATGTGTAACAAGGCGTATTGGTAAAAATTGTCTGCGAGGATGCGTAGCACACTTTTCGGGTTTACCTGATGCCTCGAATTTTTAACAATTATGCGTACTCGACTTGATAAATGCCGTTCACGATACCTATCTGGGTAGTCACGAAAAGAGTTGTCGTATTCAAATATTCACAAAATGTAATGAAATGGCTCTAAACTTTATGAAGCAACATAAAACTAGCAAACCCCACTAATTGTGATATCCTTGATACTCTAGCCGTGCTAATGACATGTCGATCGAACGCATGACCCGAAGGCCTTTAGTTAGCGGATCTGCAATCATATCATCTGTTGAAATGTGCTCCACTGCAATGTCACCAGTCTGAACTTTTTCCTTTATAGTCAGGTACTTGACCTCCATGTGCTTAGACCCCTTGAGACCTCTGTTGTTGTTAATAAACAACACTGCAGAGTTATTGTCACAATACAACTGTATGGGCCTATCCACCAAAATAAATGGATTAACTCCTTAATGAGGTTTTGGAGCCAAATTGCTTGAGTAGTGGCTGAAAAGCATGCTACAAACTCCGTTTGCATGGTAGAGGATGCTATTGACTTCTGTTTCTCACTTTTCCATGATCGCACCTCGCAGCCCAATTTGAAGATGTAGCTTTGTTGACTTCTTTCATCGACAGCGTGAAGTGAATCCGAGATACCCGACTAATTTTGTAGATCCCGAGCAATGTTTGCTTGTCGGTATATAGTCTTTTTATTAAAGCTTTAAGTCTTATCATAACCTTCTTGGCGGCCTTGATGATCGTGTCCTGGATTTGGTGATATCTGCGCATAGTCATTGTGATATCGGCTGAGTGCATGCGGCATCGTATCTTCCTAAGTGTCTTGGCATAAGGTACATTCTTCATTTGGGCTTTCTCGTATCGAATGAGGACATTGTAGCCAGAGGCTTCGGCTCATCGCGCTTCTGAGCAGATGATTCTGGCTTACATTTGACTGCATGTTGAATCTTTAAAATCGATCAACATATGCCCTCTGAGATAAACTAATAGTCAGCGAGCGATTCTGTGAATCTCGTACAGAGACAGACACCTCACAGGTCCTTGTATCAAATTGCTTTGACAACATCCGCTTTATGCAAATACGATAAGCAAGGTCGAACAACTTTGCAGCGAGGATATCGTCATATGAAGTATAAGAAAATGAATTTCCTCAGTGACCTTGCGGTATATACATTGATCTACTTTGTTACCGACAAAAGTAGGATGGAAACAACAATAGCTATGAAACTTTAAGTGGAATTTATGCAGAAGCTTGCTTGAGACCGTAAATAGACTTTTCGGTCTACATCTGACGTCTGAATCATTTGCCACAAAACCAGTTCGCGTCATATATACTTAACTTCATTAAGATCTCGAGTTGAGAAGAGCGATTTTAACATCAAATACGGTGTAACTCAGTATCGAAATGGCTTATTATCTGTGATCGCTCGAAGAATCTTTAGAAGAGGCAGGAGAAAATGTTTAGCCGTAGTCTGCTCCTTATATACGAGTGAAACCTTTGGCATTTACCAGTCACAGAACTTTCAAACCTGATCTTTCGCTTTGGGGATCCTTTTGATCTTATACACTTGTTTGCGAAATGATAGATTACATGATCTTCGAATAATTGTGAGTTCGGCTCCGTTATGCCTCATAGATTGAATTTCATCTCTCTCATTGCATCCCGACCACAGTTCGATTGAGAACGAGAAGAACTGCGCGTAAGTTATTGGATCGACCAAGTAGATGCTCGTGGTCTTTGTTTCTCTGTATAAATTAAATAGTCAGGTGGTATAGTTGATCGTCTCTCACCCCAGTGGATCTCACTGCCCGGGTAGCAATAGTCACATCACGGCCACGAGCCTTGATGAACTTCATCGGGGCATCTCGGCAGCCGGATCGGCTCAACGGGTTGATATGGTGTGTGGGAGTTGCGATTATACGTATGGGAGGAGATAAAATCTGTAATCTTCCTTTGTACTGTGTGTATGTATGTGCAATATCCTCAGTAGTGCGTGGCCAATTTACTTTTTATTGCATCAAATCAAAACTTGGTATGCGTGATTATGATTGCTGTCGCAATTTGGGATTATAGAGCGGAATGTCGCGAATGTCGGGTAGATACAAAAAGTAACACGAATTAGTTCACGAGTCGGCTTATAATATTGGATTATACGGCTTCCACTTACGCAGGGACATCCCCAAACCTTAAGATGGTTTAAGCTGGAAACTGCGCGGTCAATAACTCGAGAATTGATGGAGCGACTTTTGTAGATACACGATTGATATTACAAAACTGTTTCAGCTTGGCGCGAGAAAGCGAGATGAAATTTGTCGCTAATCATACTCATGCCATTTTCCATAAGAGTGCGATTGCGCCTTTCGGCTCAGCCATTTTGTAGGACTCAGGGCATGATAAGTGTCTTGGCTATCACGGGAATCATACAAGTGTTTGGCGAATGGCACTAAATTTGTCAGAGCATCATGCATGCTTGCCATAATACTCTCCACCTTGGTCGGATCTAACAACCTTTATGACTTTTCCCAAGTTGTTTCTAGACTTAGGTCAGAAAAATGAGATTTGTCGAGACTCGACCTTCTTGTCAATCTGGAAATAACCATATCGAGAATAATGTCGATAAATGTGATGAAATAAAAATTTCTACACAGAGTTTCAGTATAAGGTCCTTATATCGATTGTGAATGACCTCAATAGTGAGAAACTTGATTTTACTTGAGTTTTCTTTCTTATCTTGGTCATTTTACCTCTGACAGTCTACATGTCTACAGAGTCATTTTAAGAAGCGGTAGGGATGTTGAATCTTTATCGACCTTTCTACTCACATCCTTAGAGATATGGCCCCGAAGCGTTATGCCCTGATGCATAAGGCGTTCATAGGTAATGGTCTCTTAGAAAACGACCTTTCCGGTAGTACTATAGCGGCGTATGTATATAATTGGGTGATAAAGCATGATACGTCTGTCAGTTAGACGTATAACGACACCCGACCTTATTTGAATTAGAAACGAAGAAATGGCATTCTTTCTTTGGCAATTTCAAAATCAGTCATCGTGTCGAACACGTCACGAGCTAAGTTAAGTGCAAGTAGTGCGTAAAGTGTCTTTACGTTAATCTAAAGCGATCTGAGAATCGAGATTGCATATAGCGAAGCGTAACATCGAACTGCCGTTTGGAAACACACCAGTGAGTTTTGATTCATCTTTGATTTGGCTTAAAACCAGGTTTATGAATCACTTGTATGATAGCCTTGGCGTGATTAGTTCTTGTATTATCGAGAGCCACGGCTGGATGGTGCTTAGATCAGGTTGGATTATGAGTAAGTCTTTAAAGAATCATTACACTGTAGGCTCACGTTTGGACAATGAAGTTTTAAATTTTCGCCTTGTCCCTTGCTTTATGTGACCTTTCTTCTTACGAAAGAAGCAACGATCGCGTCCACTCTTGAAGGATGGCACAACTGGACCGTATTCGAGATTGTAGGTAGTGTCATGAGTACCTTTGAAATACGATTTACGGACTTCTTATTTTTTCCTTTTGTGGGAGGCCCGAAACATATAAGGCGGATGCCGCCTCTCCTTCTTAAGTTTCTCTTCCATGCCAGCGTGCTATTATCAGTCGTGCAATGAGCTCGTCTTAGGAATTGTAATTTAATAACATAATCTTAGGGCGGGTGGAAGGGTGTTTAAGGCTTGATGCGCGATCTGGCTTGTCGAGAATGGAAGCATTCGATTAGCAGGCGCCGTGCGCAGGTTCTGTCCACAGGGCGTGTCTACTTAGCCAAGCGAAACAGTCATGCGCCGTATTGAAGAGCTTTGAAGAGATATTACCAACCTTAGCATTGGATGAAGTGCGGTTCTAACTTTCTAAGGCTTCCATCATTTCCTTACTTGATCTGATTCATTTGGTACTTAAGCTTTTAAGTGTTCTTGAGATGGATTTCTTCATTGTCGATAAATGGTCGATTGCTCTTTTCCCAAGCGACATAATAGTCACATTTCTCAGTTTGATCTTGGTAAAAGTAGTAATATCCGTAGGCTTGTCTTTTGAAGCGATGTGAACATCGCCGACTCCATTCAAATAGAAAATCCTCTCCATTTCTTAAAGTTGATCAGGTAAGGACCTCAATCCGAAAATGGAATTTGCCGTTCTGAAAAAGTGAGCCCGGAAAACAAAACGAACAATCTGTCGGTGTCGTAGCGAATACTTATCACAGGAGAATTTAAATACGTTGTCGCATGTCGCTGGGCGAAATATGACATCTTAGGTTACCTCTCCCGCATGTGTGTGGCTGAGAACATATTAATCTTTCGTAAAATCCTGCCTTTGGGTGTATGAATCGCGCTAAAGATCGGTCGTTTCGAGCACATGCATGCATGTACCCCTCAGCTGAACCTTTCTGAGATGTCTCTTTGGGAGTATGATCGTCTGATAAGCTGAGGGGTATCATGCTATGGTGATATTTCTGAAGGCCGGGTCAGTGTCTTGTTTGTGATCGTAACTTGGAATTGAATCTTGAAAATTTCTCGTACTAGGGATATAAGGCTTTATGTATCATTCACTTATATATATATGTATATGTAATGACGGGACGTAAAGCAATGGGCGTGTGTCTTTACATTACATATCATGCTAATTATCTTTATTAAATTAAATTCGTAGATAATGAATTCAGCTCACCTGTGATCCTTATGTGGTGATATAAATGTGAGCTACCATGCATATTCCCAAGGAAACTATGAAGTCAAGAATTACCCAATATGCCACAAATTCGCGTGTACATTGGGTTCTTTACGTGTTCGCATCTTTAAAGGCACGACGTGTAAAATAAATATACCCGCAGTGTAGAACATCTCGTCTGGCCAGCGTCGGTACGGAATCGTCAACGGGCGCGTTGGGCGCTCCCGCGCCGTCGGAAGGTGGGGGTCTGGCGGTCGGTCGGGGCGGTCGGTCGGTCGAGTCGGTCCGGATGAAGTGACGTAGCGTCATCGAGCGGTCGATGCTGGCGTCACCATGAGCGTCATCGGATCAGTCAAAAAATTGGGTCGGGCGGGTCGGGCGCCGGTCGGCCGGATAGCGTCATCATGATGACCGCGGCGCGATGGCGTCATGCATGACGTCATCGCGATGATAGCCGACATGGCGTCATCGGCGATTCTGTGAAAGGTTCTTTGTTCCATGCGGCCGGTAGCGTGTTTTCCGCAGTGACGTCGGCAGCTGGCGGCGTGAAGGGCGTGAAGCCGTCGGCCTCTTTCGGCTGGCGTGCCGTCGATCTTCGTCACCGGCGAGTAGATTCGAATATCGCAACAATATTCAGCTTCCATCCGGATAAAAAATGCCGAAGACAAAAACCTCTCGGAAAAACCAGCAACGTTTTTTTATGTTCGGTCCCATCATGGAAAACCGATCGAATGTCGACATGGTGCCGTACTGATCACCATAGTTAGAAATAAAACACAACAATGCATACTGGTTTGAATCCATAGGTAGCGATGCTGCGGAATTGGCGGCGATTCACTTGTTATACGATCTGAAATATTCACGCCATCCGCCGTGAATCTGGCCTTTAATGAGATTGCCGCCCTGTCTGAGAGGGAAGAATTATCTCGCGGCGAGTTTCCGCGTAAAGTCGAAAAATGTGCAAAATGGTAGAAGGGTTAAGGGAGGGACTTGACGCTATTTATGAGTATTGACCACGGGCCCTCTCATCACGGGGCGGAATGGGTACTTTCGACTACACTTGCCAGATCGTATTGTTGATTAAGAACCCGTATATCATTACCTTTATTGAATGATCTAATTTAGTTGATCTCGAGGAATTAATAAAGCCCACATTGAGAAATTCTTAGGGACGAAGCAGACGAGCACGCCTGCGAACCCTGCGAACAAAGCCCTGAGCAGGCGCGTGAGGTGGGGATCGGTATGTACCGTTTTGTAACGCTGATCGACCGTATAGATATTGTTAGCTTTGGGGCCCCAGTAGTGGCGTTTTAAGCATCTACTAGGTTGAGAATAGCTACGTACGCGGTATGGGAAGTTTCTCTCTTGCTCCGATGTGGGATGTGACAAATCCTCACCCCCAGTCTGACGGCGTATTGCTTTGTGTCCCGTGAGATTGTGAGGTGAAACGACAACGGCTCCATGGGACGAAAGGAGCGGAGACCCTCACATCGGGGTCGGATTCAGCTCGATCATTTTGTGCGAGCCCAGACTCGACAGTACAGATATTGTCAGCTTTTGATCCGAGGGCCTCGAACTTTAAAGCGATGTCTTAGGTTGAGAGGGTAAATGCTATATGGTGTCGGGAAGTTTCTCCCCTTGCTCCAGATTATTGGGAAGTGAACATCTCCCGAAAGCGAAGCCATGACATCTGTTATTGTCCCATGGGATTCTGGGACCAAACGGACACCACATGCCCTCCTACGGGCAAACGAAACAAACGCCCCATGCTCGGTCGGATCGAAGCTCGATCTTATTTGTATGACCTCTGCGTAGTATGAATGTTAATCATCGGACCCGAAGGGTCATCACGAACACAAAACTTATCTGAGTATTATTTGTAGCAGTCAGGGCCGTCATGAATATTATCCGTTTTGGACCAGGCACTTCGACTTTCAAATGAGTCTATTGGGTTAAGAGGAGCCTATACTTGTATAGTGTTAGGAACTTTCTCCCCTATCCGATGTGGGATATGGCATAAGGGAGAAACTTCCTATCACTATATAAATTTGGGCTCCTCTTAACCTAGAAGACACGTTTTAAAGTCACGAGGAACCCACCCAGGTCGAAGCGAATAATATCAACGTGATTGAATTAAGTGGGTATAAAATAATCCATCGGAGGCGATCCCAGATACCGATGTGGGGGAGTGCGTTGCATTTCTAGTATTTATATAAATATGGGTTAACCTCGGCTGAATGACGTGTTTTAAAAAGCGAGTGAGGAGGCGCCCGAGGCTGAAGCGAATAATATCTAAATGGTTTGACCAAATCGTTATAGAGTTCGCCTACACCCGGTTTCAAAATAAGATGTTACATATGGTATAAGTAGTATTAGAGAGAACATTATCAATATGGGAGGGAACACACCCTGGCAGTGCTTATTAGCAATTCAAAACTAATGATCATGAAAGGTTGTTGATTGCCTACACTATTAAACTGAAGAAATATTTGATTAAAAGACCTTAAATAAGTCATAACTTTTAACTCTAACCCTCTTCATATTTTTTCTTGAAAAATGACTTATTTGTGGATAAAAATGTCATTTATCATCTCATGTATTTGCATGTATCTTTCAAAAATAAAATTTTATTTTTATAAGGAAATAATGAGAGTATTTGTGTTAATGAGGGTTAGATTTCCGAAATTTAGTTTTCAAAATATGTGAATTGAAAGTGTTAGATTTCGTAATTATCTTACATAAACCATCATTGATAACCGTGTTTGAAATCTATGGGATATATCATGAAGATCGTCTGATCGATCACAGCGATATTGGTTAGATCACATTTCGGAGATTTATCAACCAAATCCGATATTTTCCTGATATATTCTGGTCAACTCGTCAAATTAAAACCGGAGGCCCTTTTCCACCGAGCTACTGCGCCACTTAATATAAATAGTGTAAAAATAATATATAATGACTATTTTATAAATGTAAACACTAAATATAAATACATAAATATATAAAAATTCGTATTCTATTTTATGTTATTGAATAAATTATAATTTTAGCATTAAATGTATTATTAAAAATTAAATAATTAATCAAATTCAAATATAAATATAATACTTTGATAAAAATATATATTTTATAACAAACAAATATAAATATATAAAAGAATTTTAAAAAAGAAATTCAAAATATTCCATATACTTTCAAAATAATTTTGATAAGCAGATTAAATGTATATTTAAATTTTAAATAATTTTTAATTCCCGATATTTACGTAAAAATATTCACGTAAAATACAAATCTCCATATATCCATGGAAACCGATAACAAACCCCTGTGAACTCAGAACTCAGTCCCATGCCTCATCCCACTACTATTAGAAGGGATCATTTCCATTGAAATATCTGTACCGAACTAATGGTATTTCCAGCTATTTGGTTCAAATATCCATAGAATGCCCCCACTCAATTTCTTCATGATATTGTTTTGACTAGTTTTGCAATCTTATTGGGGTTTTTATTTTTTTTGTATGAACAGACAGATTGCTCAAAAGAAACCCCCAATTTTCTTCATTCATCATATCTGATTTTCCAACAACCAGATACCCGAAAAATAAGGGAATATAAGAGGATAAATGATACCCCTACCCTATGACAGCTATGATCCGAGAAGAAGAAGAAGAAGAAGAAGAAGAAGAATAGAGAGGACCTGATGAAGACTGCTGAGATGAATACAGCCAGTGGACTTGTCCAGTTGGCCACCATAACAGGCTCCAGCTTTCTGCAACTCCTCCCACTCCTGGGCTGTGCTGATTCTGTACACAAATTCTTCCGCCTCTTTCTCCTTCTCCTTTGCAGCCATCTTCACTCACTGCTCACACACACAAGATCAAACATGTGTTGATGGGTGGAAAACAGATTAGGTTACTCCGACAGCCCCACTTTCTTTTTATCTTCTGAAGCCCAGCCCAATGTCTGAATCCAAATCCAAATCCAAAGTCCAAACTCCATAGCCAAATCCAACCACAAAAGAGGGCTCCTTGATAATTTCATTGTTTTTTTTTTATTGAAATATTTGATTAAAACATATCAAATAACCTTGGTTGCCCTTAGCAATTGCTTTCATTCAAGTTGAGGGTTTTCATTATAGTTAATTGATAAGATTAATTGATGATTAAAAAGCATATTCGTAGAGGAGTTTGATTAGAGGCTTAAATATTGTGCTCTTTGTCTTTGGATGATGCGTAAATCTTTTATTGTTTTTAAATGAGTGATTATCTGTCTCGATTGAATATATTGTTAGTTTAAATGTGAAATTTATTAAAAAAAAGACGTGAATAACGAAATTTGTGAATCTAACATTTCCCATATTTTTTTTCTTAAAAAATAGGGCAATTTGATTAAAAGACCATTTAAAACATGAATTTCGGAAAATTTAACCCTCCATCAATTTTTGACCACATTTTGATAAAAGAATACCCTCATGGTCAACTTGTGAAATAGTCTCCCCTCCTTTTTTTTAAATGCGTGCCCGAACTATTTTTGCTTGACGATGAGGGTGAATTTTGTTATTTTGAGCAAATCCTTTGTGTCATTTAACTGCGATTCGTTTAACTTCAGCCCAATAAAGTGGTTTCATGAAAATTTAGTTTATCTTTATGCTTTTGTGTTGTAGATTATTTTATCGACGTTTGGTTTGTCGTCGGCTTATTCTGACATGGTGTTGTCGTCGTCTTTATTCTGACTTTTTTATTCGTGTGAGGAGCTGATTCGGATGGGCAAAATAGATTTGATCAGACAGATATATCAAATTATGATAGTTAATATGTTGAAGAATTGAAGTCGTAGATATTCTAGTCATGATTTATTATGTTATTAACATGAATATTATTTCATCCTGTATGGTTTTTAGCTATTTATATCTTAAATCTATGAATTTATTATAAATTTGAATCAATAATATTATTTTTCTTTTAAAAAAAAAAGATAAAAAAATATCATCATTGTTTTCTTATAAAAATAATATCTCTATTATAATACACATGTAACAAAAATACCAAAAATGGCAAAGGAAATTTTTATTTATAATAAGTTATTTTTTAAGAAAAAATATGAGAATGATTAAATTTACAAATTTTGGATTATTTGACATCTTTTAATCAAATATTTCTAAAAAATAATTCATTTTGGTAAAAAACACGTTTGCTTATTTCATGTGGTTACATTGTCTCTTGAATAGATTATTACAAGAAAATATAAAGACCACTTTTGTCAAACGATAAGAAAAATTGTTAAAAGGTGAAAATTCCAAAATTGGGTTTGGGAAAAAGGTCTTTCTTTAAATCCAATCATCCTTTTTATTTTATCGTATATTCATTTTATATTAGATTGTTTCTTATAGAAACTGGAACCTTGACTTCGGCAACCTTATCCTCCTTCTTTACCATCTGAGCAGACCTTAAAAACTTATTTTTAAAAGGACTAGAGCCTGGACTGGGACCCATCGTCTTTTACTGGTTGAGCTACCTTTGAAGGTTTATTTTTCTTGAAATATGAAAATGATAAAAAGGATATTTGATTTTAAGAAATAAAACAAGCACATTTGAAAGTTTTCAAAATAAAAAACTGAAAAAGCATCAACATCAACATAGAGAACATCGACGGCTAACCCGAACTCTCCAAGCGTCCACCATGCAGTATGTTGTCGTTTTAATGTGATGATCTGCATCAAAACCTCTGCTTCAGGCAACTTCTCCAGCGACAACCATGGCTGCAATGCTGAAACCGGCCTCTTGCAACCCCTTCCGTCTCCTTTTCGGTGAATTTCCTCTCATTGACTACACTCTGATCCGACCCAAGCTCAAAGATTCTCGAAATTTTCAGTTGAATTTGTGCCTGAACGGCTCAAAGAAAGGGTCTGTGCTTCCCATTGTCCGAGCTCAGAGCTCTCCAGGTATGAACTGTGGCTTCAATTCTCTTTTTCTGGCGAAAATGATTCATGGGTTTTTGTTTTCTCACCAAAATTTGATCTGGGCATCTCGAATTTTTCTTGGTTACTGGTAGATTATGCCCCAGACGCGAAGTTCTACAAAGTTGAAGCGATTCTGAGGTGCACAGTACTATTTATCTGCGTTTATTCATCTTATATGCCCTTTTATGGTTTGCTTATGAAGGAAAAAATCTGTTTATTTCTGAAATAGATTTGGGATTTTCTAATTCTTTTGTTGTTTGTGCTTTCATGGTGAATTTGAACAACATAGGCCCTGGCGAATCGAGCAGGTTTCTTCGGTAAGACTGAATGAACTACGAGAATTTATATTTATAGTCACAAGTAGTTCCGGAAAATCTTGTTTCATTGTTGATGGGTCCAATGAGCCACATTCTGCTCTGCAAAGACGATGAATCAATTAGTGTGGTAGCTGAATAAAGTGGTTGTCGGATGTTTGGTAGAAATTGGGGGATTCTTTTTATTTCTGCTTTAGGAGGAATAATATATACATAATTAACCCATATAATTATCCTATTGCAGCCTCAATACACTATAATTGTTCCCCGTGGCTGTTAGTTGGTAGAATTCTGCTCAATTTTGATGTTTCATGAATACTACGAATTCTTGTTCTGAGAGATACTGCAGATTGTTCTATTATTTGTTTGTTGAAGATTCCATGCTGCTGATTGCCCTATTATTTATTAGGGAATGGGAATCAACCTAAACATTCATATGCAGTCTCTTTGTGGAATATGAAAAAAATATGCAGTCAGTGACTTTTTAGTACATGACCAGGTCTTTTCCCTGTTTGATGATCTTCTCCAAATTGTTGTATGTGCTAAACTCTCAAGTCAAATCAGGGAAATAGAATCAAATGTATAACATAATGCTTACATGCTATTTTTATGGTAGTGCTACTTGTAAGATGTGTAACATAAAGGCTTGAATACTTATGTTGTTGTGGATTCACATGCTGGTTCTAATTTGCTGTCTTTGTAAATATATGACCAAAAAAAATATATATATATATATAGGCTTTGCTGAAAATGGGTATTCGTGGTGTTACTATTTCTGATGTCCGGGGCTTTGGTGCTCAAGGCGGTTCGACAGAAAGACAGGCTGGTAAGTCCTTTTCCTTGTGGAAGCATCAAGTATATCATTTTTCATGTGCTGGATATTGGATATTGTGTTATAGAAAAAAATAGCTAATTACAATTTCTATCTATACCCCATTCTTCTTTGTCCCTTTCCACCCACCTAAGTTGAATACTTTAGCGATGAAACTCTTTCCTCTTTGCTTAGTAGCTGAAAACTATTAAAAAAGAAATGGAAAAGAAGGCAGTTTGTTTGACAAGAAAACTTTTTTTGCTTCTTCAGTTTTCTTTAGCTCCTAATGTATCTTTACTATTTTGTTCTTGTTTATCATGCTGCAGGCTCTGAATTTGCTGAGGACAAATTTGTTGCTAAAGTTAAAATGGAGATTGTAGTGTGCAAAGACCAGGTATATTTAAAACTAGAATAGTGTAGTTGGCATTATAACGAAGTTTCATACTGTTTTCATTGCTGCATCACTCTTAAAATCTTTCCATTCACTAGGTTGAAGCAGTAATTGACAAGATCAATGAGGTGGCAAGGACTGGTGAGATCGGTGATGGCAAGATCTTTTGTAAGATTCCGGGCTTTCTTCTTTAGGTTTTAAAAATGGTGGAATCCTTCCATTTCTAGCTTTCTGAACATCAGAACTGTGCTCTGTGACTTATGGGTAAATAAGTGAAGGAAACTTAAAAACTAGTCCATTTGCAGCCTTTAAGTATCTTTACAATTTCGTTTATGCCTATCCATAAAATTTGAAGAAAAAAAATAAGGTCACCCATGGTTCTGTTTTGTGAAGGAGCATTAGTGCATATCATATCATGATCAAGTCTGTAGCACAAAGAACACCATGGAACAGAGAAAACTGCAATTCGATAAATGACTGGTAGGTGCATTCAAAACAGGGGACACTATGCACCCTCCCCCTGGAGAACAATAATGAATGATTGTTTGCTTTTACTAGTTTCTTTACTTGGATTTGTGCTGATGCGGTATTGTAGTTGTGAGATATCGAACCAAGCTGTTGCTGGAATTGAGTTATCATGAAAAAGAAAGAAAGATATCAAATATCTGGAGTTGAGAGCCAAGTAGGAGTCCTTGTAGCTAATATACGCTCCATTTGTTTCACTTGGTGGTAGTGATACACATATAAAGAGAACGCAGTGAACAAAACAAATCAAGTTCAGTCCCAGTCAAGAATAGTTCCATTTTGGGATGGGGTTGAAAGATGTCCTTCTTGCTACTACTTTCTCCATATCCATACATGGATAACTATGCCATATAACAAAAATGCTTTATATATACATACACAAAGCAGCTGGAAGCCCCATCTTACTTGAAAAAACCACCTGATGGATGTGGTTTTACTTCAAAAACTCATCAATGATATGAATCTTTTACCTCGAAAAACCTCCTGAGAGCCACAGCTTTGAGCTGCCCGAGAAAGATCAGATTGAGTCTATGCAAGCGACACATGTCTAGGGTTGTGGCGGACCTAGAAATTTAGATCGGGGGCATATATTGACAAACTTGGAATTTTCATTTAGTGGTATAAGATCTTATTGATTCAAGGGGAATAATTAAGGGTGAGGGTTTGAGTCCACTTGGCTCTGAGAAATTTTGCAAAAAAAATTTGAGAACATATGCCTGGGCTAATGCTAGTGCGCCATTGGTCGAGAGTGTTGAATTCTAAGGGTTGTAACTATTGGTTCAGTTCCTGGACTAGGCTTGCCATTCGAAGTATTTTCGGTATACTTGGTCCCGAAAGGGTGCTCTTTAGTTCTTATTCATAGTGTGGGTTAATGGGGGCAGCGCACATGCTTGACCCATATATGCTTTAGACCTTGATTCTTCTCCTCTTTCTTTCTGACTTCTTTATAACAAACAGCTAGAACGCCTTCAATAGCTTCCTGCATCTGGGAGTTCTTCATTCTCTTATTGATTTAGCTGCCAGTTGGCCAAACACAGGCAACACCTACAAATTCCAATTTTCTGATTGTTTCAACTAACCCTCCAAACACAGGCAACACCTACGAATTCCAATTTTCTGATTGTTTCAACTAACCCTCTTAAGATCGTAGGGCAACCTAGATTGCATTTCATTATATCCACAACTTCACTGCGATTCTGGGCCAGTATGTTATGGCCTCCGAGGCGAGCTACGACTTCATAAATGATAATAGGCACCTATGATGGGACATACACATCATTATTTGGGACATACTTCAGACAATCCTGCGAAGAGGTTACATTAAACAAGGACTCTATAGACTTTACTAAGAATGTTTTAGATGGAACATTGACAGATTTCCGTTGAGGAAGAGAAGACCAATTGCAGGAATAAATAGAAACGAGAAAGAGTCTATATGCAAGAATAGTGGGCGAGCACATCAGTGGGGATTAAGACTTGACTAAGACTAGTTTAGATAGAACACTGACAGACTTCCATTGAGGAATAGAAGACCAATTACAGGAACAAATAGATACGACGAGAAAGTCTGTGTAGTGGACAAGCGCATCCACGTGGGGGAGGCAGTTCTATCCTAAAACCAGGTATGCAAGGACACGGTTTTATTTAGGTCCTAGAGACCCAGTTCTATTCCAAAACCGCATCTAGGAAATGCGGTTTTTTTTCTTCCAAGTTTTCCGTTAAAATCGCATATGCTATATGGGGTTTTGCTTCAAATAAAATCACACCTTAAGAGGTGCGGTTTAAAGGATTGTTCTAGATGTGTAGAATCATTTATCTTTCTCGGTTAGATGTTAGCTTCTCTGTTTTTTTTTATTTTATTATTATTTGTTATTATGATTATTATTATCTTTGCTAGATATTAAAGTGTTAGTAAAAAATTTGAAATATGATTTATTTTAGATGAGGCGTGGTTTTACAATAATATTTTGCTTTTATTTGTAAATTTTAGAAAAGATAATATGTCCAACAAAGAGATAATGTTTGTCGATAAGGATGAATCAGATTTAAGGGAATGCGGTTTTCTTTGGGAACCATACAAACCTGTGTAAGTGAAAACTGATTCCCACGTCATATTATTTTTCTCTTCTTTTTGTACTGTAGTCTTCTTTAGTATAAATGACCTGGTTCTTTGTTTTCTTCAATTTTACCTTAAAGTAAAGGTGATTTAAAAAAATTAATAGTAAGATTTAGAAATGTTTGGTATTAATTTGACAGGGAGGATTCTTACAATGTTTCATTGATGATTGCAGTGGTGCCATATCAGATGTAATAAGAGTTCGGACTGGTAACTTTCTAACTATCATTCCCTCTTAGACAGCTAGATGGTGTTTCATATTCATATTTCTATTTTCTATCACCCAGTCAAATAAAGAATAATCCGGAAATGTAATTGAGAAATGGATTCCAGGTGAACGTGGGGAGATGGCTGAGAGGATGACGGGTGGGAGAGCTGATATGTCTGTTACAACACCGCCGCCTGCTTGAGTTTGAGTAGTCCAAACATGCATGCCTCGGCCTGGTTTCCCATTCCTGAGCTCGGTGAAAGACCGATCACCCGGACTTATATGCTCTTTTGTTTTTAAATCTTGTTGTCTGTCATAAGGTAGAACTAGAAGAAAAATAAAAGAACCAAACCAGCAATGTGGATGATTCTCTCTCACCTTCCCATAATTGCTACTTCTCTTTTTCTCAAAACTACTTACTCGGATGAGTTTGGAATTTTGGTTTTAGATTCTTGAAGCTGGGATTTGGTTGTGTTATCTCCATCAGAGCCACTGGATGCTCTGCTTAAACCCCTGTCATGCATGCAAATCATCAACTGGGTGGTACTAGGCATTTCCTGATGCTGTGGTTCACTTGAACTGGAATTCTTCTTGCATTGGAAAAAAAACTCATTTCATTTCAGTTGCTTAGATGCTTTGAGAATGGATGAATTCCATTTAGTCTGAATATTCGCAATACTGTTCTTTTGAGTCGATGGCAGGAGACCAGATATGGGTCAGACATATCAGACAGACAGTTGTGGGAACCTTTTAAGGAAGAGTTCAGTTCTTGAAGTGTTTATAGAGGGCTTATGCCTCTGGGCATTAGCTAGCTTCCTCTAGTGTTTGGAGTTCTACAATAATTTTTTTACATGACCCTCCTAATCTTGTTTATGGGATTTCTAATTGGGAACTTCTGAAGTAAATTTAAATAGGAAAAATGGAAGAAAAATAACAGTACTTAATTTGTTTGGCTTTGGTTTGCTGGTCACAAGTTTCTGTTTCTCTAAGGTCTTGGTTTGTTCTCCATTGATCACCAATTCCAATTTCTGGATAGCCACTTGAAGATTTATATGACCTTATAATTGTCTAATATAAGGAATTCTTGTTGTGAAAAATTTTAATATTATTTTTTTGAAAATATAATATGTGTACCATTAAATATAATATCCAATCATTAATATGTGTAATGCTAAGAATGGTTGTGGTGAAGAAAAAAGATATATATATATATATATATATCTTCGTACATTATTAAACATTTTGGAAAAATATATATAATTGTCTATATATTTGATCCTAAAGTTTCCATCGGTATGTGAAGGTCACACCATTACCCTGAGTAAGAATCCATCCCCATCCTCTACGTGGAACTCAGGAACTCCGCTGCCAAACAGTCACGTAAAGAAAGTAATAAACGGCGTCGTCTCAACGCTATCACCCATTCACTTAGATCTCAATATAAATTCCCAATTCCTCCGCATTGTCACGCAGCGGGGAGAGAAAGAAGAGAGAGGGGATCTGTTCTCTCCATTTCCCAAAGATTACGCATTTTTCCGAGGCAAGTTTTTCATCATTCTTTCTCTCTCTCTCATCTGATCTGTTTGGGGACTGGGAAAAAGAAAGGAAAATGTCTGGAAAGTGATAGAAAAATCTTTTCTGTGTTCCGAGATCCAAACCGACTTTGAAAGTTTTTGGAACCATTTATTTTGGATATCTTGCTTGGGTGCGGTCCTTTTTGTTCTTTGATTTTCTTGTTGTCTAGGGATTTTTATTTGATTTATTTGGTTTTCTGTGAACTTGTTGATGGATCTGCATTTCTTGGTTGAATCGTTGAATTGAGCTTTTTTTATTTCGTAGATTTGGTTTTGTTGAATGGATATGCCCTTCTTGCTCATCGAAGGATATAGATCTCTTATAATATATTTGATTTGGTTTGTAGAAATGGTTTTCATGAAAATGGTGAAAATGCGAAATCACAGTAACAGATTGCATGCATGTGTGCTAGTAATTAGGAAGATGGAGGATGATTATTGCTTGTGCCCGTTTGGGGCTGGGCAAGTTGTATAATTGCTTTGTATGATTTATCATTATCTGTTTTTCATATTTGTTTCATAGATTTGGCTTCTTAGTATTTTCCTTGCACTTTACCTGGCCAGCATGGGAGGAGTGGTGGTTAATTTCAATTTCTGGGGTTTGGAATTTGTAAATTCAAGATTTCATCTTAACCGTGGTCAGGCAAATATGCGCTGTTTTGAACATTATCTTTAAGAGTATCATTGTTTTCGTTTTCTTTTTTTCTTTCTTCCTTGTGTTGATTTTACAAGTTGATGAACTATAACTTGCGTATATATCAATTTATATAAAGGTTTTGATTACTGATCTAAATAGTTTTGCTCCATTTTCAATTTCCATATTTCGTTGCACTCTTGATTCACAAAGGGATGGACAAAATAGGCTGAAACCTAATTCATTTTTGAGCTGCATAAAATGGAAGCTTTGAGAGTTTTGTTCTGCTGTTTTGGTCTATCAGTTTCAAAAGAAATCTTTTGAAAATTTTGATCTTGCATTATTACAGAATTGATTTGGTGTATCTACTTGTAAATTCCAATTATGTGATTTTACACTCAATGCATTTGGACCAATTATTTTATCATTTAGTTTGACTTGAATTTTGAATTTATTGGAGCTATCAGACACCAAAATGGGGTTGTCTTTCACCAAGCTTTTTAGTCGGCTTTTTGCTAAGAAAGAGATGCGAATACTTATGGTGGGTCTTGATGCTGCTGGTAAGACTACCATTCTGTACAAGCTCAAGCTGGGAGAGATAGTCACCACCATTCCAACTATTGGTGAGTTTGTCATCATTTTGTGTGAAAAAATAAGTTGAATAATGAATGTATCCTGTGGGAAACATATTGCAATTGTAGTGAGATAGTTCTCTTAATCTAATTTGATATTACACCTGTCTTTACCTCTTTCTGCTTGGGTCCTTTATCCTCCATTGTATTGTTTTATTTTTATATGAAATACTGATTTTTGTTTCAAATTTAGTCTAAATAAATGAAGATTGAATTGTGTCCTATTTAAGTTGTCTTGGTCAAAGACAGATTGCATTTGTTGGAGATGAATGTTGTTGCCCTGCATTCTTGATCTAGAGAATGTCATTTACTCATTTTTCACTTGTTAAAAGTTTTGCAAAGTGGATCAATGATTCATGTTTCCCCATTAATTCTCTTTTTTATTTGCCACTTGATATTCTTTTATCAGGTTTTAATGTGGAGACTGTGGAATATAAGAACATTAGCTTTACTGTTTGGGATGTTGGTGGCCAGGACAAGGTACATGGTCTTTTTCATCCTTCAAGATGTTGAACATCTCTCTAGATATCTATCTTATTATTGCAGCAAAATTATCAACCAAGTGGGCCATAATTATCTTCTCTGGTTTTCCAGATCCGACCCTTGTGGAGACATTATTTCCAAAACACTCAGGGCCTGATCTTTGTGGTTGATAGCAATGACCGTGACCGTGTTGTTGAAGCTAGGGATGAGCTGCACAGGATGTTGAATGAGGTGAATAATAATATGCTTCCAAGATTTTTTTTTCTATTGCTGCAAATAATGAATCTAAGAATTTTATAGCTGGGTTCCCACTGGGGATTTTTCTGTTAGATGTCATTTCTCTTATCTAGAGAATAATATCATGTAATATACTGACAGGACGAATTGAGGGATGCTGTGCTGCTGGTGTTGCTAACAAACAAGATCTTCCAAATGCAATGAACGCTGCTGAGATCACTGACAAGCTGGGCCTTCACTCCCTCCGTCAACGCCATTGGTAAGTCAAACATACACAAATTTTTGGAGTAGTGACTGCTTGTACTATGACAATTTCTCAAATGTTTGTTCAATTATTTTGCAGGTACATTCAGAGCACATGTGCCACATCTGGTGAAGGGCTGTATGAGGGATTGGACTGGCTCTCCAACAACATTGCAAACAGAGGTGGAGCCTCGTAAATAACTCATGTCAAATTCAGCAAGGCCTTTCCACATGTCTAATTGCATAGAATTGGCTTCTATTCTTTTTCATGCCAATTGCAGGCATGAATAGTATCTAATTGCTGGCAATTGACTTCTAATCTTTCATGCTAATTGCGAGGCATAAATGGTTGGATCCTGACTTTTGGATGCAGTCAATGGTAGGAGACAACATTTTACCTGTTGTTCTGTCTGATTTTTACGATGTCAACAATGTTACCTTTTACCAAGATTGTGGATTCTGTTGCAAACATTTGCCATATTTGCTTACTCAGTTCCAGAATTATTCATGAATTTTTTATTCTTCTTCACCACTCATCGTAGTTTTATCTTAATGGCTATGTTTGTCTAAATATGTCATGAAACGATCCTATGAATCTAGAGCATTTAAATTTGTTCTTTTGGAGGAAGTTATATGGGGAATATCCAAACAACATTTTAATCGACAAGTAGTGCACTTTTTTTTATCTTTTGTTTGTTTGTTTGAAAGGAAACTGAACTTTCATTAGTTGGAGTTGGCAGTTTTACATCCCATTCTACTATATCCTTTACATAGAGAGGGACATCATTCCAGCAAGTTATACCACCCAGGTTCCTTGTTGCTTGACAGCCTATAATAAAGCCATGATATGATCCCTTTGAATCATGCCAACGCCCATTGCTGTCTGTTCCAGGAATATGGTAGCATCCACATTACGCTTTAACGTGTGGAGGTGGTTTGATCCAAATCGTCTGTTCTTGGGCTCTTCTTTCTCCCTGGCTCAAATTCTGGTTTTAGTCACCGCCGCCTATTCTTTCTTCCACGAAGTTTATGCTGTTTTGCACCCCCGGCCTTTCTTCCTCTCTATAGCTGCTGGGCAATTTCTTTGGTTCCAAATTCCCCTTCTGGCTGGCCTGCCTTTGCGCTTCTACTTTCTTGCACCTTGGCAACCCATTCTTCGAAGCTTTACATCTTGGGTTGTTAGAGAGTCATTGCATCTGCATCTCCATCTGCATGTGTCCAGCAAGAATTTTGGCTTATGGGCATTGAAGAATTAAAGTGCCATTTGCTTACTTCTCCTCAGTCACACAGAATGCAACTTTTCAGTTGCTGAGTAAACCTCTTGTTTTAAGGTTGGAT